>CANSGD010000908.1:0-366301 GCA_947645195.1 Patellifolia procumbens
GAGGCATACATTAGAAGCCCGTAGTTTTAGATTGAGTAGAAGTAAGACGGAGTATATAGAGTGCAAGTTTAGTGGGGTTACAAGCGGCGAGAAGTGGCGGTCACTTTGGATAGCAAAGATTCTATGATCGAACGTCTTCTGTTACCTTGGATCCACTCTCCAAAAAGGACGGAGAACTGACTCATAGAATTAACGCGGTTAAAGTGGAAAAGCGCCACAAGGTTACTTTGCATTCTAGCATTCCCCAAAGATTGAAGGAAAGTTCAACGTACCGACAATTAGGCCTGCTTTGTTATATGGCAACGATATTTGGGCGGTGAAACAATGCCGTAGCGGAGATGCGTATGTTGAGGTGGTTATGTGACCACACAAGGAAGGACCGATTAATAAATGAAGGCCTGATTTGTTACATGGCAACGATAGTTGGGCTATGAAACAATGTCATGTTTAGATACGTACGTGCCATGTGGATGTGTGGCCACACAAGGAAGGACCGATTAATAAATTAAGTGATTCGGGAAAAAGGAGTTGCATCCATTGAAGAAAAGATGAGGAAGAATCGGTTAAGATGGTTTCGTCATGTGAAAAGGAGATTAGGTGATGCACCGGTGAGAAGAATTGAGAAGTGGAGGAGTAATCAAATGTTCAGGTGGTGGGAAGACCTAAAATCACTTAGATGAAGGTAATTGAAAGTGATATGAGGCTACTTGGGATTGAGGAGAGCATGGCGTTGGATAGAAGTGGGTGGTGGGGCAGTATCCATATGGATGATGGGGTGTGATTACCGTATTTATTTGTTTTTCTCAATTGTGTTGGTATTAAAACCTTTTGTTGAAAAACCCTTTTTAAACTTTTTGGTGTAAACCTTGTTTTCAAAAGCTTATTTAAAAATCTTAAAACTTAAACCCTTTTAAACACTTTTTATCACTCTTGTCGATGCTATCTTCTTTGGCAACGGTTTCAGTTGAAGATTCATCACAGTCGACTCCAAATCACTTTGAGAATAAGGCTTAGTTGTTGTTGTTGTAGTAAAAATATTCATGGTCAAAATATGGCGTTGAATACCATGTGGGAAATTTAAGTCTCGCATTGATTTTGAAAGAGGGGAAGTAATTCTTAGCTTGTCAATCTGCACTAAACACTTAGACCATTGGGGCTTCTTAAAAGTGGCTCGAGTGATGAAAATGATGGTGTGATATGGGAAAAATAAGGTTAAATGATACTTATTCGTTTGTTAGGATCCTAGGAAATTGGAAATTTGAAAGTTGTGAATTGCTATAAACGGATTTCCTTCCATCCCACTCCCACCCCTCACGAGAAACTTTCTATTTCTCCATAAATTTGGTTCACGAAGGAGTCATTAGCATGTAGCATGGTGTAGGAGAGCTATCTCTATTCACTTGTCACGAATTCCTAATCAATAACTGATTATGCTGTGAATAATGTGTTCAGTGACTAATTAGTTGATGGAGTTTATCTTGTCTGTTGTCGAAAATCAGAATGATTGAGTGGGTCAAGCGTGCATTGCTCACCGAAACTCTTTAGGTACTTAGCGACATTTTTCCTTATAACTCCTAAGGAAATCAATGACAAGCAAGCCCACCACTATGTATGGCTGCACTTTTCCCCTCTTCTTGCTGCTCGAACAAAATTTGTTTGACAATGATGCTGATGCTATTAACCGACGTAGCTCGGCGCTATGAAGATGATCAAGAAAAGATGGACTTAAATTGACAAATTGAAATATTGCATAAAATAAAGAGAATTTTTAACAACATTCATCATGTCTTCTCTCTCATTTGTCATCTATCATAGCATATCTTCTGTAACTAATTCTCTGTCTTTCCCCACAAGCTAACCCTTTACATAATTCCAAATGTGATTTTCAAGGATACCCCCTGCCCGATGGCTAAGGTTCATTCTATATTTACATTACTGACCACATAAATTTTTGACCATGTCCTCAAGGTGGGTAGTAACTAGTAATTGAGTAATTGCACCTATTCACCCGCATGACATGTTGTTCAGTATCCACTTAGTTGTCACATTCACAACAATGCTCATGTTCCCCAATGAGGTGCAGCTTCTCATCAGCGAACAGGTTCCTCAATGGCATTGTTATGGAACAGTAAATCTGAACTGTTTAATAAATTTGATGTCTGAGTGAAGTGAGTGGAGCTGGGTTAAGATGGTACTTAGGAGGATGGGAAAATACAATTATTTGGTGTGAAAAGTTGTGTGAAAGAAGAATTAGGGTGGTTGAAATAATGGGCTGAAGGCTCATAACAGGTTTCAAAACACCTGAATTGAATTGGCCTTGATAAATATAGTTAGAGTTAGGCTCACCCATATTTATTCGAGTGTGTTGTGTAAATATGAAAGTGGTCTTGTTTTAGATCATGTGTGTAGTATTTAAAAGTTGATATTTTGATTTCAGCATAAGTATGAGCTCTGAGGTGCAGACTTTGGGTTTTAAGACTCCGGATAAGGAAAGTGGGAGCTGATGTTTGTAGGCGGCGGGGCGTTAGGAAGATTAAGAGGAAGGTGGTGCAAGTGTAATGGAGTGATTGGGTTTAAAAGCTTAGGATAAGGAACGTGCATATTGTTAGAGAAATCAGATATGGGCCTAGTGTAGTCTCATAAAGGTCGAGAAGAGAGGAGTCTCTATAATAGTGAGTAAGTTAGAAAAGGGCATAGCCTTAATTTCAATAGTTCACCCCGTTTTTTTCTTCTTCCCCTAGCCCTATATGGCCTCGTCTCATGGTGGTCCCTTATAAAGCTGACTCCTGTCAAGTGGGATGATAATAGATTGTACTTTTTCTTACTATTAGTCACCTTTGTGTCATCAATAGCTCATTAAAACTTTCCTAATTAATATCTTTGGGACGGGGTTTCTGTTCTGCTGGTGGTCACTATCCCACCCCCTGCGATAACCAGTCACCTAGGAATCTCCTTCGTCAAATCTTTCTCCTCCACAAACCTTAATGGGAATGTCCCCCAATGGTGGGATGTCGACCATTTCACAACCACCGTCAAAATTACCAGTGTATTGCTTCAACCACAAGAATTTTGAGCGGTGATGCCTCTTCTCTTAATGTGTGTCCTGGTCCGTCTCCTCCTTCTCTTTGATTTAGACGAAGACAACATCATGTAGGAATGTCGATGCCTTCGCCATCACGGAAATGGTTCAAATGTCACTGTTGTCTAATCTTGATGTCGATTTGGGTTGTCGTCCTCCCTGAGAACCCCCTTATCAAATTTAACTCCTTTTGAACCAAGGCAATGCCCCCATTAATTTGTTTTACTTTTTTTGCACGATGTGTTTGAGATCTCTTCCATCATACTTCATATGTTGGCCATAGAACTAGAGCTCTGACAAACCACAATGCCGGGAGCCATTACTTTGCCATCCAGGATACTGCTCATTACCATGTGCTTTTCTTGCATCGACATAGCTTGGTAAATTAGTGAAGTTGATTAAGAAAAGATGATGTAATGGAACATCGCCCAATTTAAATGGATGATTCGTTTCTCCCAAATACAATTCTAAATGGCCATTAACGTTTTTATCTATGAGAATCAATGCTTTTCAACAAGAAATTTGTTTGCCAGGGTAGCGACATGTTTGTTAAGCCTTGGTAGCTTCCAAGTAGGTTATCCAGCATGTAGCAACTTAAGTTGTACTGTTTGTGGTTGTATTAAAAGGCCCCCCCCCCCATGGGCTCTATCAATCTTTGAAACTCCTGCTGTTATTAATGAATTCGGGGTGTATCCATCATTAAGAATATGACAGCTTGCCACCGCTAGCATATCTTTAGCTTTCCGTTGTTGTTCTTTCATTATTTGCTTTTAATTGCCTTTTTAATTGGGGCATCAAAGGGGAGCCATCTGGACTGAAAAACATAGTAATGGGGCCGGGGTGGTTTTGCTGCAATTTGAAAGCCTTGGTTTCTCAATGGAACGAAATCTTGCCAAATCTTACTTATGCAATCGAAAGCTGCTTTGTGACTTGGATTGTTGGACTCACTAGAAGTGCTCAGGTCCCGGATATGGATTTGTGAAGTTTGTCAATCTTATCGTCTGAGGGTACATATGCAAATTTTTTAAGCCCATTATATGTTCAAAATGAATATCGTGTAGCCATTTGGATAGTTGGGTCACAGATAATTTCAATGGAAAATAAGTCTATTGTATCTGTTAGGAGATTACAAGGGCTATTTAGGTTTTTTAGTATATGTGACTAGCTGAAGCATTCGATATACATATTATGCTTCGGATAACTTGATGAATTTACAGGTATTTCCTATTCCTCATGTAAAAGTATATGATTTGGAATTGCCAGTCTATTTTGGAGGCCTGGGGGGGAATTAAAGAAACATCAACTTTGTTGTATTTTGTTCATGTAAGCAAGTTAAGAGTCTAGCTGTCACATACACCGTTGAGATAAAGGGGACTCAAAAGGTCCTTCCGAATTTTAAGGTTATTTTTCGGGAGTGGGATTACTGTTCCAAGAGAGGCAGAGTGTCACTCTGTCATACATCAACTTTAGTAGGACAAGGGTGATTTTAGTAATGTGTAATGAATCGATATTAATAGGTTAATGGTATTTTTAGGTAGTTTATAATAATTTAGGTTTTAGGGATAACTTATCTATAAATAGAGCTAGGCAGAGAGAAAGTAGTCATCATGAAAAATTAATGAAAAGAATGAATCTTTTGTAGAGGAAGCATTAGTTTGCATTATTCTTAGGGTTCATGTAATATTTCCATCCCATCAATCCAAGTTCCATTTTTAGTTCTTATATCACCATTAAACTCACCATTCCCTTCGGGCATTATCATCTATATACTGTCCATCAAGGCCGGTTCATCCCAACTTGGTATCGTAGCGCTGACGGTCCGTCGTCGCTGGAAAATACTATCAACCACTGATTTTTTCATGTTTGTTCCAAAAAAAAAAATAGAGAGAGAACGGTAGTACTGCTGTATTTTTACTGCTCTCTTTCCTTCTATTTCTTATTGTTAACCTTTCCTTCTATCGGGGTCCACGAGACCTGCTTCTGATAAAGAAAAGAAAAAACCTTGAACCTTTATTATCAGAGTCACTATTATTTTGGTTGTTTGGTATCAATGGGATGAGCTACTATATCTTGTTCATGATAGTTTTGCCGAGATGAACTAGTGGAGTCAGATCTGAGTGAAGGGGCAAAACACCCGCTATGAGCTTCAACTCAATCTGTTTGATGGGAAGAATCCAAGGGAATGGGCTTCAGAAATTGAAAGTTACTTTCAGCTTTTCTGGTTCAACCCGGAAGAGGAGTTCATGGCGTCAGTGTGTAGCACTTGTTAGGGATTTATTGCAAGGGTTTGAGGATGAGTCAGTTTCTTCGACAATGGCGATAGCAGGATTTGAAGTTGCCGAAGCTACGCTTTGGTTCCTCACCATCGTCCTTTTTGGAGCACCTAACCTAGATCAGGTTTAGTGATGGCTTGAATAGTGCTGTAAGAGCCAGGAACCTTGAAGAAAGACAAGTCTGTTTAATTGATAATGGGGATCGCGGTGGCGCATGTGGTGGTTCTGTTGGCGCTAAGGTCATAATTCAAGGTAAAGCAAGTGGGCTGCAACGGAAGGCTGCTAATGACGTCTATGGGGGCAGCGATGGAGGAAAGGAATTTGGAGGGAAGTTTACCGTCAAGGAAGAGGATCCTTGTGCAGGTTACTGTGGAAAATATGATGGTAGACTTTAGCGGCAAGGAAAAGTGGAAGGAAAACCGAAGCTAGAAGGGGAAGAAAGGATAAAGGAAAGGTGGTTGGTTACGGCCCGGTGGTGCAGGTGGTGATACACCGGACATGCTTAATGATAGTAGGATCAAGATGAAGGGAAGAGACCCCTAGAAGATGAAGGGTTCAAGAGGAGTTTGACCGAGCTATCAGTTGGCTTGTATAGGTAAGCTAAGTTTAGAACATCCTAGTAAGGGTATACTGGTAAATTACCATGATGGGGGTTTTAGTGCAAAAAATATCGAGTTGAATTCACGTGGTTACTGGGCTACTCAAATGGAACAACTGAAACAAGGCTTTACTTATGCGTTTGGGCTTCCTCATACTAGGCCCATTTCAATTTCATCAGCTTTAATTATCATTCCAACGACTCTGGCCCAACAATTAACCCAATCTCTTTCCTAGTAACAGCAGCAAACCAAATGAACCAAATGATTATGATGTCACTCGGAGCCCAGTATTCCAACTAAGGTTTTAAAACCCACTCCATGGCATCTCCTTGCAACATTTCCACCAGCCCAAAGCAATTTGAAGCCTAATCAATGAAGATTTGGAACGACAATGGAAGCTGGCATTAGTCTCAGATACAACAATTACAAGGCAGCGAAGGGCAAACTATTTTGGAGACCGATTACTACCCACCTTGAGTGACACAGACTTTAGGGGCCGGTATTGTCATACATCAACTTTAGTAGGACAAGGTGATTTTAAAAATGTACTAACGCTACATCACAATGTTAAGGGTATTTTATGTAGTTTATAATAATTTAGGGTTTAGAGGTTTTAGGGATAACTTATCTATAAATAGAGCTTTATGGAGAGAAAATAGTCATCATGAAAATTAATGAGAAAAATGAATCTTTTGTAGGTAGTGCTTAGTTTGCATTATTCTTAGGGTTCATGTAATATTTCCATCCTATCAATCCAAGTTCCATTTTTAGTCTTTATATCACCATGTTAATCATTTTTTTTCCGGCCATTATCATCTACATTGTCCATCAAGCCCGGTCTATAACACACTCACGAAGTTTCCAATTAAGTTTGTTGTAATTCAATTGAATAAGAAACACAAATTATTTACATAATAACAGGAAGAAAAAGAAAACAATGAAGCAAGGAAGTGGTTCTTAGTCTCTCAATGAAACTTGAGTAAGGATTAGATCTTTTATTGCGGGTGATTTTATGGGGGAAGTAGTATTGTTTCCCAAGAAATTGGGTAATTTCTGTGTTTTTTAACTGATGTCCTCCTTTATGCTATTGTGGGGACGATATACACCATGGTTTAATTTGTTCTTAATAGTTTTCAATACATATTGAAGGTGAAAGAACTGGAACATCTAAAGATGTGTGGTACTACATCAACGCCGTTAAGATCTAGATGTTCCTTGTTTGCCAATCTCTATGCCCTTTTTTATGGTATGTGATCCAATGCTCCCAGCTCCCTTTGTTGAACATATATTTCATAGCAATTATCAATTTCAAACAGAAGGATATATTTTGTCAACTAGATCAAAGTCAATGTTGAAGATTAGTCAATTGTTTACTGATTGATCAAAAGTTGGCATATTTGGGCTTTGTTTACCTTGCTTTAGGAACTTATTACTTATTCTTTTCAGAGTTAGAATAATCTTAAAAAGATTCTACATAATCGAAAAAGATTCTACATGAATTATAACATAATAGCATAAAAATATGGTCAAAGTTCAACCATGGGACTTCACCCCACAGACCAAAAATTCCGTCCAGACCAGAGCAACATATATGGAGTTCGACTATGGCACCTTAGTTCAGGTGGATGAGAACAAAGCCGTGGTTTGTGTTGTCTGTCCTTCCTATTTATCTGTTAGGGGCTATGCTTGTACCTTCTGCTTTTTCTGCTGCTTCTGTTCTTCTCAATAGATGTCTTTTCTGACACCCAGTGTACCTGAATGTTATTATTTGACCCAATTCTATGTTTTATGGGGAAGTCCCATAGGCAGAATAGAATTTTGAAAGGCCTTAACGTTAAGGGAGGAGATGTTGAACTCAAACTTCGCTAACAAGGTAGCTTAGTGATCAAATTGCATTAGCTAAATCTCTTGTTGTGATAGCGGGGGCAGCAACAACCTTCAATTTGCATGGGAGCTGAGTGCACAGATTCGCAACTCACAGATTCTCCTTTCTAATGCCAAGCACACGACGGAGTCCATTGACAGTTGGGGAGTCTGAAACCGCAATCAAGGACATGGCACTTTTGCTCTACCAAGCTCAGCAACTTCATCATGACAGTGCTACCATGATTATGAGATTAAAAGCCAGTAACTAGTCTCTGAAGAGCAAATGAGTTCAGTGAGTGATAAACCCAAATATGGGCAAATAGCTGCTGAGGAAGTCCCGAAAGCCTTTATTGTCTTGGTGTTAGGCTTGCAACTGAATGGTTTAGAAATCCAAGTGTACAGAGAAAGCTTGCTGAAAGAAAAACAAGCGTCTGGAAACTTGAAGACAACAGCCTTTATCATTTCTGTATTTTCTCTGATAACATCCTTGCCACATCAGTAGTTATAAATTTACTGCAGTGAACTCCAAAAATCCGGAAAAGGTGGTTTTTCACCTTGTAACTGATGAGGTTAACTATGCACCCATGAAGGCCCACAATGAACGACTTCCGCGGAGTTACAGTTTTCGAGGTTCAAAAGATTGAGGGAATTCAGTCATTTTTAATGCTTCATACGTCCCAGTTCTTAGGCAGCTACAAGATTCAGACACGAAAAACTATTACTTCTCAGGCAACAATGATGACAATAAAACACCAAAGTTCCGAACCTCAGTATCTTTCAATGTTGAACCATCTCAGGTTCTATATCCCAGAAGTGTATCCAGCATTAAAGAAGGTGGTTTGGACGATGACGTTGTTGTCCAGAAGGATCTCTCTCCCCATTCTCTATTGATTTGAATAGCAATGTAAATGGGCGGCCGAGACATGTATGGAAACATTTCATCGATATCACAAGTACTTGAATTATTCTCACCCTCTTTATACGATCACATTTTGACCCTGACGCATGTGGGGGTATCTGGCATGAACGTTTTGACCTGGTAGAATGGAGAAAAAGAAACGTCACTGGAATCTATCACTACTGGCAGGAAAAGAACATATAGACCGTACTTGAAATTGGGCACCCCTTCCGCCCGGTTTGTTAACTTTCTATGGGTTGACAGAGCCATTGGATCCCTCATGGCACATCTTGGGGATTAGGATATACCAATGGATACCAAGTTGATAGCAAAGGGGGCTGTACTGCACTACAACTTGGGAACTCAAAGCCATGGTTGAAGATTGGCATTGAAAAGTACAAACCACTCTGGGAAAAATATGTTGATTATGATCATCCTATACTCCAACACTGTAATGTTCATTGATCTGGAAAGTGTGGTTGTTTTCTTGATCCTCCTTTCCATTCTTCCAGCTTCAGGTGTATATGAGGCCGATATTTTTGTAAAACAAAAGGTGCCTGCTAGGTTCATTTTACATTAGCGGCCAGAGTTACGCAGTAGCAACTAGCAATTAGCATCCATTATCTGTTCTATTATTCTTGTAACACTGATTAGTGATGTATACAATTTTTTGACAGTATAACTTCTAGAAATTGTCTTTTTTTGCCTTATGCTAAATTTATATACTTCCTCCGTTTTTTATCAGTTGTGACACTTCCAATTTCACGGACTCCCAGACAATTTTGGAGAGGAAAGAGATAGAGAGAAAGAAAGAAGAGGACCTATGTGATAGGGGAGAGAGAGAGAAAGATTTGCCCAAAAAGAATGAATAACAATTAATTCCAAACTTCCTTATATAGATAGTGTCACATTTAATAAAAAACGTAGGGTAGTAACTACTTTTATTTCAACTTCAGTCTAGTTCCGTGCAAGGCCGAAGTCCCAGACCAATCTTTTAAGTAAAAATTTTTTCATTTCCCTCAAAAAAAAGTAAATTTTTTCATCATGTGTTAACTTAATATGGTTATGAGGTGATAAAGTAAAATGTATGAACTAACAAGGTTTAAAAGCTTTGTATGTGCAATGTTCATGAATTAATAACAGTGTTTTATGAAGACATGAAGTGAAATTATGAGTTGGAACTCCAAGAGAAGAATGAAGGCTCGTTTGTTTTGGTGTAAAACCATTTTCTTGAAAAATGGATTTTTGCCTCTCCTTTCATTTTCCTTTGTTTGGTTTGGTAAGAAGTTGAAAATAATGTTCTTAAAGGTGGAAAAATGCTTTAGAAGAAGAAGACCAATTTCATTTTGGCATAGAAGGTATGCCACATTTTCCTCTATAACCCTGCTTGTTTTGGTCCTCCATTCATTTTCCTTGATTGTTTTGATAAGGGTAAAAAATGATTTTCTTAAAGGTGGGAAAATGCTTTTAGAAGAGAAAACCAATTTCATTTTGTAAACAAGGTATGCCACATTTTCCTCTTCAGTTTTTAGTTCTTTTATTCTTTCTTCCCATCTTCCTTTCACTTTTACTTCATTTACCTTTTGTCCCTAACTTTACCTCTAATCAAACAAACAAAGGATAATCCTTTCTTAAATCATGTTTTCCATTGAATATTGTTTTCCCCTTGAAAAGTGATTTTCCATGAAAATTGTTTTCCATTAAAACAAATGGAGCCTACATTCCTTACTTTTGTTTATTCTTCCTCCCATCTTTCCTTCTTTTTACTTAATTTAATTTTTCCCTAAGTTTTCCCCTAATCAAACAAACAAAATAAACTTTTTCCAAAATCACGTTTTCCGTCAATATTGTTTTCTTTGAAAAGTGACTATCATGAAAACGCTTATTAAAACAAACGGAGTCAATTTTTTAGTGGGGACTCCAAGAGAAATGAACTTAGTTACATAAAGGTGTAATTTGGTTTTTATGTAAGTGAACAATGATTAAAATATGGTAATGAATTAGAGTTCTGTGAATTTAGGGGAGAAGTTAGCATATTACTTGAATGTTGTTGCGTACCAACTTTGGTAATCTTATTGTTTCTCGGGTTTTAATGCTTCTATTGCGTTGAACTTGATTGTAATTGGTTGAGTTAGGCACAAAAAGGATTGAAGGCCACGTGAACGTGTTTGTTTAATCGTGGTTAGGAGAGATTAGGAGTTTAAAGCTCACAATAAGTAATCAAGAGTTTGTTAAGTTTCGAGAATTCAATGATCGGAACTTTGGTTGGAAGGGGATTATTCGACCCAAGGCTTATTTCTATTGTCTTAATTTAACTTTAATTTGTTTAGTCATTGCAGTTTGTAGTCCATTATCATCAAACAATCCCCCATTGGTTAAGTGATTCCTAGAACAACTGTAGGGGTTTAAGTATGTTAATTATCAACACTTGCATTGCTCCTTATGGATACGATCCTTACTTCCACTATACATTCATTTGTAAGGGAAAGAAGGTTAATTATTTTTGGTTTGGAAAGGACGACAACCTCCTGGCAGGAAGCGACAGAGGAAGAGACAACTTTGTCTTCGAGTTCTGTGGAAGAGGAAGCGGCAACGATGATGGTTAATTAGGGGGTTCATCACAGGTTATAATGAAGGCGAGGAGATGTGTGGTGGTAACGTTGTGTGTTTTAGTAAGGAGTGGTATACACAACGGTGAAGTGGTGTCGAGGGAGAGGAGGGAGAATGTGGGTGGGTGGTAGAGAAGGTGGTTGGGTGGGTGGATATGATTATGGTGGGTTCGTTGGGGTTTGAGGGCATATGACAAGTAAAATTAAAAGAGTGAGGTTTGGTTTATTAGGATATTAAACTTGGTTATGTGTCTTTAGTAAGGGTTAAATTATCTTTACACATACTAAAAGTTACCAATTAAAGTAAACGCTAAAGTGTATCTCTTATTTTGAAATTTCCTAAACGGAAAGCATCATTTAAATTTAAACGGAGGAAGTATAAGTCATCGTGAATATTGAAACCCGTAACCTTGAGTATGGAATAAGGAGTTGTAACCATGACTCCAACATACTATTAATGCTTTTTCTATGTAAATCAATAAAGAAATAAGAATGACAACCAAGAGTTAAGTTGTAACTTTGCAAAATCCATATTGTAAATGAGATGACTTCAATTTTATTAATTTTTTCGCAATACATAACAACACTTATTAACTATTTTCAAATTGAAACGTACAAAAACCGCGGAGCATGGTTCGGGCCCGCACACATTTGATTAGGGGCTGAGCATGGGTTAGGTCCGTGCCATTTGGGACATAACCTAAACTAACGCCCACAAAACGGTTTGACGTTTTTCCAAACCATCCTAAGCCGCACTTTGGGCCAACCTAACCCAAACTGTACCACATAAAACGGTTTGGTATGGCGTGGTTTTATGTTCACCCATATCTTATCTCAATAAATTTTTCTAATTTGTAAATTGTTGCTTTATTTTACCAACTACACATTTGTTGCTCAAAAGAATAAAAATAAACTACAAAAAGCTAGAGAATACTAAAAATTACAGAGGCCCTACAAATAGTACCAATTAAATGTACAAAATTATTGGTAAGTCGAATATTAAAGGCTATTAGGAGATTTGTTGTGAGGTTTGGTTTAGATATACAATAACCAAACCCAAATCGCAAACCGCAGTTTGGTAAACAACGCAAAACCAACTCATTTTTTTGTTCATTAACTAAGCCAAACTGCACCAAAACAGTTGATTTGCGGTTTGGTAACGGTGTCTAGCCCCAGCAATGGTGGATCTTGAGGATTATTCTGATTGGGCCAAATAAAAATTTCTATGTAATATTTCAAGTACGAGTATATAACTAGAACCATTATAAAAAATATAAAAAAATAAAATGATTTAAGATAAACTGATAAACCAATGATATAACTTAGTGTAATTAAAAAAAGTACCTTACAAAAAACAAGTGTCACAATCTCATTCTAACTATCCTAATTAAAGTAATGCCCGACGCTCTTCAACAATCTGAAATCGTCAGTTAAGGACTTTGTACTAAATGTCTTTGAATTTTTTTCTCTCTATATATAACTAAGCTATTTGTCAAATACTCATCTTCCATCTTATTATGCAGCCTTGTCGTTATTATTTTAATGGCTGAAAATGCTCTTTCTGTGGTAGCTGTTGATACTTGTAAAGTCAATGTGAGACGTATTAGTCTGTCAAACAAAGAGTATACACTTGACTTCCCTGTTTGAACCAACTGTTCACAAACCTCTTGCAAAGTAGAGATGTTTCTAAAATATAAATCATTTCTTGCTCTCATTAAATGAAGTGCTCGCAATTGATATCTCAAATTGCGTCTTTCTTGTTCAGTAAAATCCACGGCGAATACTTTTCTGCAACCATACAAATTTTGTCAATGTCAAAAATTTTAAAGCCATCTCTAGGCTCTAATAAGGGCGGACAAAGATAAGAGCTTTCTCATTAAATATGTGATTCAATTCTTGTAATTGTTTGTAAATAGTGCCCAAAAATATTTCCAACCCAATAGAAATGATCCATTATATTTTTGTAACTTGATCTCCTTGATGACGAGTCGATTCGACGAGCTATATAAGGAGCATCCATACTAGGTACCATAATATCAGGCTGATTGACAAAAGAGTTCAACTTCTTATTGAAGTTTTTCCTCATCCATCTTCTCTCGTATCCTGGATTAATCTTTGGCTTGTAGCGACTAATTCTACAACATTGACAATATCTTGAGACTTGGTTGCAAAAACTTGATAGAGAAAATCAGGCCTATTCCCATGATTTCTTCCATCATATCTGGAATGAATACAAAATCAAAAGAAATCATGATATTCAAAGAAGCATCAGCTTCCTTACGTAGAGTTGAATTCATAAGACTTATCATCCACTATGTGTTCAAATAATGAGACTATTCCATCAAATATTTTCATCAAGCTACGAATGGAATAAAGATGCGAACCCAACGTGTATCTCCGACTGTTTTCAAAAGCACCCATTTGATTACCTCCCCTACCGCTTTCTATTTTACCCATAATAATAATAATTTTATCTTAGTTGCTGTGGTTTCTTGCAATTGATCAAGGTGTTTAGGAGACTCCCTAATGACATTGATAATGAAAGTCAAATTTGGAAAAAATTGATGTATAGACTAAAATCTTTTGGAAGCAGCAACCAAAGTAAGTTGTAAACGGTGAGCAAAACAATGGACATAATAAGCATATTGGCAGTCAGAAAAAAAGAAATAATGCTTGCAAACCATTCCACTCACCTCTCATGTTACTAACACCATCATATCCTTCTCCTCGAATATTTTTTTATAGCTAAGTTATATCGAGCAAGTACCGAAACACAACTCCCTTTTCAGTGTTGCTACTATAGTATCTGGAACCTGTATAAGGTCAAAAAAATGTCTCCACTATTGACTCACTTTTGTTAACAAATCTTCAAATAAGACCCATTTGCTCCTGTTTGGACTCATCACGAGCCTCGTCAACAATAATAATATATTTAGAATCTCCAATTTCCTACCGAATATTAGTGCGAACCTTATTCAACATAATATGAAGAATTTCTATCTGAATCGACGGAGAGATATACTTGGCATTATAAGGAGCTTTGCCTTATCGCTTTAGAAACATCTTTATTGTATGAAGCCAATATTTTCCTGAATTCAAGATAGTTTCCTTTGTGCTCTGAATTTATTGACTCATCATGACCTATCAAAGGACAAGATTCTAGAGTTAACAAACGGAGAATAACAATGCATGTCTTGAAACATAACCGATTCTGCTTTTATTTACCTCTTATTTTGCTTGTTCAAAATATTGAGAATTTGAACTTTTTCATTTAGGAGAGTTCTATAACATTGAACTGCATTTTTGTGTATAGTACATGGACCTTACCAACATGAGAAAGGAAAGCACATCGCTTCCATCATTGACCTTTTTCCAAGTTTGGAAACCGGTTATAGTAAAAGATTGGAAATGAGCACTTGGTTCAGCAAACAAATAACAAGGTACACAAAATGCAGCATCTTTAGAAGGCGAATATTCCAACCAATCTGGAAACTTATCAAACCAATAGGCCTGAAATCGACGACGATGTTTTCTGGACTCGAAAAAGGATAATTGGGCAAGCCAGGTTGATTGATCCCCAATCTTATAGAAGCCCTTCTTATTTCATTTTGTTTCTTAAATAATTCCAAATTGACGAACGTAATCCCCTGGGTCGTGCTCTAAAGAGTTAATATCTATATTGTCAAGCTCGATTCTGTAATAGCTCTGTTTTAGGAGCACCTTTATTAATTGTTAATTATAATATTAGCTTAATTAATTATTAAAACCCCTTGTGTTTTAAATGAAAACTTATATTTGATTATATATTATTATTAAGAAGCTGTGCATATTTATTGATTTAATTATATTATATTATTTTAATAGAATTATTATAATTTTAAGAAAAGGGTTTGTAGTTATTATTTTGATGATAATTTTATAGTTTAAATCAATTATATTTGTGTTTATGTAATGCAAGATATATATTGAGAAAAGGGGGTGTTTTGCTTATTAAGGTTAATAAAAGAAAAAAAAGAAAGAAAGGGGAAATCAAGAGTGAGGGGAGGCGTGGTATTTAAGGAGAAAGCAATGGGTTGTGTGGCATTAAGTTAGAGTGAGTGAGGGTAATGACTCACCAACAAAAAAAAGAGAACAAAAAGGGGGGGGCCCTGTTTCTTCACAAACAGGAACAGAAGGGAGAAGAGAAAGAGAGAGAAGGGAAAAGCTGGGGTCGGGGCGAGAGAAACAGAGGAAGAGGAAGAAGAGAAGCAGAGGGCGAGAGAGGGGAGAGCAGGGCGGCGTGGCGAGGCGCGTTGCTCCACTCCGCGAGCAGCAGCAACCACCAACGGCGGCCAACGAGGAAAGGAAGAGGGAGAAGCGCAGAGTAGCGGTTCCGGCGCGAAACCCAGGCCATCTCCGACCACTCTTCCGGCGATTAGAGAAGGAGTAAGATGGGCTAAGATCCAAAATACCTAAACCCTCTATCTATTCAGAGATTATACTCAAAATTGGGGTGTTTTCTTGAGAAATTTGAAGGAGAATGGTTGGGGGACAGCCGTATCACCCGCGAACCACCACACCACCGCCACCCATACTCACCTTGAAACCCTAACTGAGGTACTAAACACTTTCAAATAAAATTACTAATTCCTGATTTACTCAATTTATATAATTTCTCTTGCTAGATTTCTCAAATTGTTCAATGGATTATATGAAACCTGTTTGTGATGTTGTCCTTGATAGTATTATTAAATTAGAATGGACATGAGGTATTGGTTCTATGCTTATGGAATTAGTGTTTGTTTGAATATGATATTGTTTGATATTAGTTCTGAAATCTGGATTCAATTAGAGTATGTAATTGTTGATGTTGGTAAAGTTGCTTGTAGAATCTGAATTATGAAGAGGATTGATTTTAGGTGAGAGTCCTTGTTATGGGTAGAATAGGTTCATGAAATTAGGACAGGTTGAAAGCTTATGGGATGATGCGGTTCTTGGAATTGAAGAAGAGTGGCAGATTCAAAATGTTGTCTAAGCGAGAATCAGAAGTTTGGAGCAGGGAAGAATAGGTTGTTAGGTTACTCTACATAATATGATTACTCTTGCGTAACTATGATTTCAAGGATTTTTCTTCACTCTTATAAATAAATTGGAGATTCAATTTCAAAGAGTTCCACAACAGTTACCTAAATATACTCAAACATGTTTAGTTTTAGTAAATAATCTAAGGAATCGGGTTAATAGTCAAATTTAATGATCAATAGGTTGTTGGAATAAGATAGATTGAAACTGAAGAAGTGAATAAGATATTCGACCAACCAGATAGCAAACGACCTAACTTGGTTTATCAAATTAGTTAACTGGGTCAAGTATGAAGGAGTTGAGTGAGTTAATTTTAAACTAAAAGAAATAGAAGTTGGTTTAACGATTTCAATTAACTAACAAGAGAATTTAAGATAGGAACCATATGTCAGTTGTAAGAGATTTCCATGAGATGTATGTATAAATATTATAACATTGAAACTCCATGGCCACTAGTGCGTGATTTGGGCTTAAGAATAAAGATAACTAAAGTTATTAATTTAACCAGGAAAAGGATGAATTGGTCTCTTTAGAATTCATGCTAGGAAGGCTTTAAATAACATTAATGATCTTGAGATTAGTTCTAAATGGTTAAAAAGATAATGTAGCCAAAGTCATCCAGATAGTGAACGAGTTAAGAGTCTATGATGATAGTGATTCAATAAGTTCATTAAATGTGATAGGATTCTAATTAATAATTAAAATATGAAAGAATAAGAATAGTTGTTGTCTAGAATAACTTGATATTGGTCTTAATTACTACAACTAGTAAAAATAGTTAATGAACTCGAAAGCAAAAATACTGAACTAGTTCACACTGATTTGGTAAGGAATGGTAGTTATATATATATATATATAGCTTTTTGAGAGATAAATCCGAGACATGGGAACATCCTATTGGTATTTAGAATCCAGTAATTGAGGATTAGTTATCAAAGGATATGGGAAAGATTTTACATAGGAGTCTAATTAGAAGAGGGCATGTAAGATAGTTGTTTTAGGTTATATTGAGATTGCTCGTTTATCGTTGAAGTCTAAGGTAGATGGAAATAGCTATGTGTGTGAGTGATTGTTGAACACTTATGTTGAGGTTATTAATATTAAGGTAACTATCTCGATCAATTTTGGGAAAGACATTTGTTATGAAGGTCTTAGAGGCTGCGGATCAAGTTGAGGATATTAATATTGAAGTAACATGTATGCTAAAAATATATATTTTGAGATTGTGTGAAATGATTTCCAAATTGATTATATTTATATGAAACTTGATTTACGAGTATTAAAGTGTGATATTTATGAGAATGTGTTACAAGGTTAAATGTGATATGTGATATGTGAAATAAGGTGAATGAGTCGCCACATACTATGTTGAATATATATAATATAATTAAGAATGGTGAAATGGGGTTGTGAACATGCACCCGGGTTAGGGCGGGTATTCCCTAGCTGTTACCCAATCAGGGGGGGGCGAAATCCTGAAGTTGAAGGACATGTCCAGTTAAGTCTTGCAAGCAGAACATAAAAGGTGGGGTGACGACCCTCAACAGTTTGGAGACAGCCGGTACGTTGTACCCCTCTCCACTCGCGTTCACAACGAGATAAGAAATGGAAATGAATGTTACTTGTAAGAAACTTAAATGTTTTCTAAATAAGCCGAGTTTTCAAATAAATATTATATCGCTGTTACCTTTCCTTATGAACTACGGTTTCAATAAGAGTTGTATACTGTTGTATATTGTTGAGTAAGTGATTTGAAGTATATATAGAGTTTATGTGAATTGTTGTGAATATATGTGATGAGTGTATTAAACAAAAGCCACCAAAGCATGTTTTACTTATTTTACGGGTTTAGTACTCAGCGCGTTGCTGATGGGAGTCAAATGTTTGTTTTGTCATTTCTGTGGCCTGTCACTTGGGTGGGTGGCAGTGTCGTATTAGTTACAGGTGGATGCAATGAAGTTGTGGAAGCTTGGAGCAGGAATTCTTATTGCAATTATCTTTATATGTATTGAGGCGAGGACGATCGGTTTTGTAACAACGTAGTTATTAGTTATGTTGTAAATAGTTCTAAAATAGGAATTTGTAAAGTAGAAGCTGGAAATAGTTGCTGGAAATATATTAAAATGATATACAGGTTCATAGTTTGGAAGCAAGGCCTAAGTTAAATTTTAGGCGGTTCGTATTTCAAACGGAGCTCTGCCGAATTTTCTGTAGACTTTTATTATTTAATTAATACCATTCAGATCATTTAGATAACTTCACTTAGTGTTAATGTTTTATAGTTAAAGTTTTAAATAGTTCAGGTTTTTAGAGTTCCATACTCGTCGTTTAGGACGATGAGTGTGATGGTAATAGTCCAGATTAAGGTTTCCGCTGTGTTTAGCTCTAATTAAGTTGGTCGGTAAATCCGGGCTGTTACAGATTCTCATCATTTTATAAGGACCTTCTCCATTTTTTTGTTTGGAGTAGAATCTTCATTAATTGAGGTTGTACCTTCATTATTTTCAGTTGTTTCCGGCTCTTTCCTTTTGAAAAAGGAGGTGATTGATATTTGTTTATTCATAATTGTTGGCCTAAAATTTCCAAAAATTCATACAATTTATTTATTGAAAGTTTTAGAAATAATTAACCAAAGTCATATATTGACAACACAAAAAAAAAACAATGTCAAATGTAAACCATGTAGTAGGCGAACAAGGTGAGCAGCAATTGGGAGAATTGAGTATTAATTGCTAAGTACAAAACTACAAAAAGTACAAAACTGCAAACATATATAATTGATTGATTGATTCAAAGTTGGGAAAAGTACCTAATTCAAGACAATAGACTGCAACCTGCGCCCTCCGAGATGGTCGAACATCGGAACAATTGTCTAACACACTAACACTAGGGTAGAGGGGATATTAAATTAATTTTTTTAAGATTTAAAAAGTGGAGAGTGGGGTCAAGAAGTCAGAATAATAAATAAGAGGAATTGGACCGCACGCCACATGCTTAAACTGATGAACTATAAGGAAAAATTGTCAGAAACCACCTAATAAAGTCACTTTTTTAAAAAAAACCACCTAATAAAACGTTTTATTCAAAAAAACCACCTATTAACACACTTTTTTTGAAAAACGCCTCCGTTAAGTGTAATAAGACTTCCATCCAATTTTGCTTGTTATTTGAAAAGACAAATTTGCCCTTTTGCTTTGGAAATCAACTGACTATTCATTTACCATTTTATACCTTCATCACTAAAGTTTCAAAGCTCTGAGCATTGGAAATTCACCACGCCAAGCAAGAATCTGCACACCAAGCAAACTTCAACTACTTTGTCTCATTAAAACTACAAAACCCTAAATTGGAATTTTGCCCTTTTTGTTGATTTGTGAAGAATTAGAGTGGCATTTTGGAAAATCATGGTGGAAGAGAAGGGGAAGCTTTTGTTGATGAGCAGAAAGATTCTAGAAATCTGAAAAAGGATTTTGGGTGTGTTAACAAGTATGAAATTTGCATTTTCATCATATAATTTCCTTTTCTTTATGCTTTAAGTGTATTAAAGTGGAACCCTAACTTGAAGTTCGAAAAATTGACTGTGTGTGTTTAGTAAGTAAATAATATAGGAAGAGGTTGTACATATTTGTAGGATGATTGAGATATCCTACAATTTGAGGAAAAAAAAGAGAAAGAGTGAGATTAATCTAAAAACATCATAAACCCTAATTTTACTTGTGCGAAATTAAAACAAATGAGGAGCAATTACCTTCGATTGGATGAACGAAATGCAGATGTGGAACCCTAATTTCAGTGCTATGAACCCTACTTGAAGGATTGAAGGAAAAAACCAAGAACTTGAGTGAATTGAAAATGTGAGTGATGAGGTGCTATAAAACGGGAAAATATTGGTGGGAAATCTAGATTGAAAGAGGAGGGAGAAACAAAAGGGGACCCACTTGGCTGAATAGTTAATAGAGTCAGTGTTAAAACGTTAAGTGGTGTCATTTTTTTTAAAAGTGTGCTAATAGGTGGTTTATTTTGAACAAAATGTTTATTAGGTGGTTTTCTCAAAAGAGTGACTTTATTAGGTGGTTTCTGATAATTTTTCCGAATTATAAAGTTACTTGTAGCTAGGCTGTACACCTAATTTTGTTTTTGTGGGATGTTGAACTGATTTTTTTGGGCTTCTTTAGGGGCCAGGCCCCAACCTGCCCCATGGATGGTCCGCCACTGAGCCGCAGTTCTGCTCACCCCTACATTTGATGTTCTCATTGATGTTCCCATTTTCCTTTTATGGATGTTTCTAAAAGTTTTTCCCACTTTGAATCTTTTCCATTTTAAGAATATTTATTTCCCCATCTTACCCTTCAACAACCTTACTACACTTTTTTACTTTTTGTCTTACACATGGCCTACTTCAGAATCATTTATTTTTCCAATCACCTACTATTCTGTCTCTCTTACTTTTTCAAAAGCAAAAAAGAACCAAAGTACACTTTATACAATATAAAATTTAAAAGATTCTCATCTCCCTCAATTTGCATTGGTTTCCCCCCATATTCTAAATGTTAACATCAAATGGGAACGGTGAGAGTATTTTCTAATGTGTTAAAACAAAGACCAAATACAGTTTAGAAGACAATATAAGTAAATGAGCAATATTCTTTCAAATAAGTAAAAACACACAATAGAACGAGAAAAACAAATAAATGAGCCATATAACTTCCAAATGAGCAACTATATATCACTAAAGTGAGCAATATATTTTCTTAGGGGAGGAGTATTATATAATTAAAGAAAAGAATAGGCAAAAAGATACTGAAGCCAAGCACAACGACACTGTTCATTCACTGTTAATGAATAGTATGTCGGCTTACTTTATACTGTTCATTAATAGTTTGTCTGCTGCTTTGTACTGTAGATGAATAGTGATTTGTCTTCTGTTTTATAGTGGTGAATAGTGTCTGATCAGTAATTTTACAATTTTTCATGACAATACAGATTTTAAAAAGGTAGCACTTTCTTCCTCATCACTTAGGTGGATGGAGGATTCAACTGAAGCTTCAACATCAAAAGTTACGGATGATTCTTACATACTATTTGCTAGCTGTTTCAAATCCGTGCATAATCTTCAGGCATTTTTGCATATGCTAGTAATGAATTGGTGTGTGATTTCTGAGCCAAGAATAAGGACTCTTCCACCCCTGTTGATTTGATGTTAACCTTTTTTAACCAATCTTTCATTGCTGGTTCCAGGATGGACTGGGGGACATTGAACGATGCCCACCATCTAGTTTTGACTTTTCTTTGGAGGATCATAGGCCCTTGTTTGAGGGTAGTCTTAAGGAACCACTGGCAAACCCAAGGGAGGTAGAACTTCATGGAGAATAGGCTTAGTGGAGGGAAATGTGCCTTAGTTTCTGTAGGTTTATATTGTTTTCGGAAAAGGTCGTAGCTTTCGGCTACTTGATATACTCGTTTTGTATAGGCTTTTGGCCTCATTTTCCCTCTTGTTTATACTCTTTTAGAGCTCGTTAGAGCTCCTTATTAGTGAGATTTGACTATGTATATGTGTTTTCGTGCTTTTGAGCTTTGATTGGGCAGAATAGGTGTTTGAGGCCTTTAATTGACGTTTAAAAGCATTGCCCGAAATACTTAAGGATTTGGAATACCTCGAGAGCGATCATGGAGCTCTGAGGATGAAGAGAAGCAAAAATTGAGCCTCGTGCTGTAAGCCCGGCCACCCGGGCATGACGACCCGACCGGGGCCGAGAGCTACTTTTGAAACGAAGAGGAAAATCTACCAAGTGTGGATCGCCTGACCACTCGGGCCTGCTCGCCCGCTAGGGTTGAACGCCTGCCCGAGCACCCTTTACGAACAAGAGGAGCACTTATCACGAGAGGAGAATAGCCCGAGCATTGCTCGATCCCCCGGTTAGGCCGTTTCTCGCCCAACGGCAAAGTTCCCACCTTTTTATATCTTTTGGCCTCACCTAGTTTATAATTTTGGAGCTTAGTTTGAACATTAGTATCTTAGTTTAGTTTTAGTTCTTGTTTTAATTTTAATAATTATTTTAGTTAATCATTTAGTTCATTCTCTCAATCGTTTAGTTCGAACTCCATTCAATTTCAATAAAGTTTCCTCCTTTCGTATAGTTTCGGTAATCGTTCTTACTTTACTTTTTGTTGTTTGATTATCGCTTTCATTAGATCTAAATCATGTCTTCTTTGATTATTATTATTTTAGTTTCAATAGCCATGTCTGAGTAGTTGATTTTCTAGGGTTTCTAGGGGGAAAAGCCATGTTTATACCATGATTCATATTTGAATTGCTATTAGTTTCTGGGTTCTGATTAGTTTGATGATGGTGTGATTTGTTCTTAATAAGTAATTAATGTGGTTGCGAAGTTTCATTGATTGCTTGTGGTTAATAATTGTTTGTACAATTCCGTCTTACATTTAGAGGCCCTAGTACACACCAATGATTTTGATTATGTTGGTTAACATGCGGCATATATTAAATTATAAGCATTGAGACATAACCATAGCTTAACACGGGCTCTAATCTCTTGACCTAGGTATTGACAGTTTTTTGAACCCTTTGATTGGTATAAGCATGGTGGACCGAACTAGTACTCTAGACTTTTATTATCTAATTTAATCCTCTTTTATTATCGTCTTCATTATTTTAGTATTAGTTAATCAACTATACTCTCTTCCCATATGGAGTTACTTTATTATTGAACTTTAGCTACGAAACTCTGTCACCCTGTGGATTCGACCCTGCTTCCCTCACTACTGTTGTTAGAGGACTTAGGATTATTTTTGATTAGGTGATACGACTTTAGCCTGTCAAAATTTGGCGCTGTTGCCGGAGAGATGGCTAGTTTTCCTAGTTTATGTTTAATTGTTTGCTTTACCTCCTTTGTCTCATTGGAACTACATTGTTCCGATTGAGGTACTTTTTACTGCTTCTTCTTTTTTTTTTTGTATGCCCAGGTCTCTCACAAAAGGTACCCCCATACCAGAGGATCCTAATGTGAACCAGACACTCAGGAAACTCCGAAAGATTCAGAAACAAAAGCAGTCAGCCCAGTTGAACACATAGGCAGAAGATACTTCGAGTTCAACGATGTCTAAATCATTGAAGTCGTATGGGGTGCCTAATCCTGACGGCATTCCCACAGGTCCGCCAAAGCCCACCATCACTGCAACAAACTTTGAGATTAAGAATGTACTCCTCAACATGGTTTAGCAAAATAAGTGTGATGGGCATCCCACTGAAGCTCAGGCAAATCATCTACAGAGATTTCAACAACTCTGCAGAATTGTCAAACACTCTGGAGTCACGCCTGAGCAGCTGAAGTTCATGTTATTTGAGTTTTCACTCTGAGACAAAGCTTAGAAGTGGTTCAACAATATCAAAGCATCAGAATGGTCTGAGATTTCTGCTGCATTCCTGAGAGAGTATTACCCACCTACAAAAGCAACAGAAATCAGAAATAAGCTAGCCACATTTTCCCAAGAGCCTATGAAACACTTCGGGAAGCGTGGGTTAGATTCAGAGATTTAAAGAGAGAGTGTCCACATCATAACATGGACAAGTGATTCTTAACCTTGACATTCTATAATGGTCTGCAGCCTCAGACGAAGAGTATTGTGGACTCGTCTGTATGAGGAGTTTATCTGGATAAGGAAGTGGATCTAGGCTATGATTTCTTGGCAAACCTTGTAGCCAATGATCATTCCACATCTCGCAGTCTAACAAAGAAGGTACTTGATGTAGACGCCCTTGCATTGCTGACTTCACAAGTGGCACAGCTGAATATGAAGATTGATACTTTAAAGTCTTCGACATCTACACTCCCTTCCATGAGCATTAATGTTATGTCTGCCATTGCAGCAATCACCTCATCTTACTACGAGATATGTGGTGTTCAGGGACCTTTTGGGCATGACTGTCAGTTGGATCAAAATCAGATGGAGCATGCGAATGCTTTTAACCAGAGACCACAAAACGACCTGTACTTTAATACTTTCAGTTCTGGGTGGAAAGAACGTCCACACTTCTCCTATAAGAGCATGAATGTCCAAAACCTAGTACCACCACCACAAAATCACCCTAAACCACCATTTTATCAACACCTCCTGGTTTTCAGAGACCCCCACCACAAAACGCCTTTCACAGCAAGGCTACCTTTTTCTCACAGGATGCAGAAATCAAAGATCGAACAACCATTTGGTAAGTTGGTTATGGTCAAGAACCTTGAGGTAACGATTCCTTTCACTAAATTAATTACCCAAATTCCTGTTTATGCCAAATTTCTGAAAGAAATGATCACAAGGAAGAGAGATTTTGGTGAGGCCGAATGTGTTGCTCTAGCTGCAGAGTGTAGTGCTATTTAATGGTAGTTTTTCCATTCCCAGCCATCTAGGACCTATTTTTATTGATAAAGCTTTGTGTGATATAGGTGCTTCTATTTCTGTTATGCCACATCCTATCTATAAGAAATTGAATACATGAGTTAGATGCACACACATCACTTTACAGATGGTTGATCGTTCTATAAAGTACCCTTTGGGTGTTTTACAGGACGATCCTATTTGGGTTGGGAAATTCTACATTCCTGTTCATTTTGTGGTGCTTAATGAAGAAGGGTGCCCGAATTCCCATAATTCTGGGTAGACCATTATGTGTACTGCTAGTGCTGTCATTAATGTTAAGAATTAGTCTTTAGCTCTGAGTGTGGGTGATGATAAGGTTTCTTATAAACTAACTGATGTTTAAAGCACCTATGCTTTAGCAGTCTTGTTGCAGGATTGGCATTATAGATGAGGTGGTCGCGTCTACACTTCTTCAGATGTTCGATTCTGACTCTTTGGAGATTGCATTGATAAGGGATGTCCCCCCAGTCGACGTATGCATTGACCATTTAGAGACTCCTACCGATGACAAGGGTAAGGCAAAGGTGGTAGAAGATAAGGTGCTTCATCATAATGCACCTAAGATTTCATCATCGTCTGGAGGTAAGAGCAAGAACATGGAGAAGGAAAATGTTTGATGAGGGTGACACTCGCTGCCAAGCCCCTCTGATATGAGATATGGAAGTAATATGGTCATGCGGTTCCTATCAGCGTTGTGCGGAAGGCAAACCGTATTTTTCCACTTACTTTATATTATTTTTATTTATTTTTATAGTGGGAGAGAGTGAGGGATACTAACGTTTGTTTTTCCACTAAGCTTCGTCCTATCGTTCACCTTTTGGCATTGAGGACACTGCCAAGTTCAGCTTGGGTGAGGAATTTTGTTTATATTCTCTATCACTTTTGCTACTTTTTAGGATAGATTTATTGCTTTCGAAAATACTGAAAAATCTAAAAAAATATGACTCACATGAATGGTTTAGTTGCCTCCCTGTGCCCTTTCCTGTGCTTTGATTGAAAATGAGTTGACTCTGTTTTCTGGATAGTTGGGCATTTGTGATTCTGAGGGTATGATTTGAAGTTTGATTGCTATGATTTCGAGTGAAGTTTGATTATTATACACGACATTGTGCTGCATGCCTAAATTGGTTGGAATGTGAGGCCTTTTCTATCCTATTGGATTCATATCATTATCTAGTATGTCTTTGTGTGTTAGTTCCTCATTAGTTGACTGATCTTGACTTTGACTTCTTACTTGTCTGATTTTTGATGACTTGTAGCATTAGCTGTGATAGAGGTGTTTTTTGTCTAATTCTTGAGCCTCAGAGTGAATTTTTAATATTCTTTTATCCCCGTTAGCCCCGCTGAGCCTAATGACCTTTTTGTGTTACTAAACCTTTACTACAAGCCCATGACCTTTATTTATATATTATTTCCAAGCCTAGCTTGGGGGAGCTTTTGTACAGGTTGAGTTTGAGATTGGTTCTTATGGTTTGCATGGTTTCGGAATTGATTGTGTATTTATTGTGGTTTAAAGTGTGAGGAAAAGAAAAGAAAAAGAGAAGTTTGAGTAGCGTTATGTTTGGTTCTAAAAATGAAAGAAAAAGAAATAAAAGTCGAAAAGAGTTCAAAGTTCATTCATTCACGTTGTTTGTAAAGAAAGATGTGCTACATTGCTTGAAAATTGGGTTGTTGTTAGTTTTCATTGATTCATGAGAGTTGGATTGTGTTCTATGGTTAATTGGTTTTGTTGGGAGTTGTTTCAGCCTCATTCGGCCTTGGTTCGAGAGGCTTTCGCTCCCCCATTCTCGGTTTTTCCACCACATTTCCCTAAGAATGTTCCCTACCCTTTGCCTAAGCTCCATTAAGACCCTGTAAAGTTCTCTTGAGCTCGTGTTTACATTGTTTATTGGATTGATTTTGAGTCTGTTTGTCAAAGTTAAAGAGTATGTCTGCTAATTGAGTCGACTTGATTAAGATGAGAGTCATTTAACCTTCTTAAACACATGAGAGAGTTAGTGGGAAGGGCATTTATGGTCGATTTGGTGAGTGTTCGGGCACATTCT
This sequence comes from Patellifolia procumbens, assembly GCA_947645195.1. Lineage (NCBI taxonomy): Eukaryota > Viridiplantae > Streptophyta > Magnoliopsida > Caryophyllales > Amaranthaceae > Patellifolia > Patellifolia procumbens. The sequence continues at coordinate 26,858 of CANSGD010000908.1, forward strand.
TTGCGTGCCACAAAATTGAGAGGAGTGACACCTTAGTGGGCACCTTTACAGGATTTGTATGCCATGTAGATGAGTTGAATGTGATAGTTTGCTTGGATGATTGGTAGTTCGATGACTGAATTTGAGTTTTGCCTGCTTGAACGATTCTTAGTCTTGAATTTTTTTTTGAGCTTTGATTGTTTTATCTATGGGGTGAGGAAATTCTATTCGATGTTCATGTTTTAATTGCTTAAGAAGAAGCAAGAGTTTAGCTTGGGGGAGTTTGATATACTCGTTTTATATAGGCTTTTGGCCTAATTTTCCCTCTTGTTTTATACTCTTTTAGAGCTCTTTAGAGCTCTTTATTAGTGAGATTTGACTATGTATGGGGGTTTTCGTGCTTTTAAGCTTAAATTGTGCAGATTAGGTGTCTGAGGCCTTTATATGATGTTTAGAAGCATTGTTCGAAATACTTAAGGATTCGGAATACTCCGAAAGCGATTCTGGAGCTCTCTGGATGAAGAGAAGCAAAAATGGAGCCTCGTGCTGTAGGCCCGGCCACCCGGACATGACGGCCCGACCAGGGCCGAGAGCTACTTTTGAAATGAAGAGGAACATCTACCAAGTGTGGATCGCCTGGCCACCCAGCCCTGCTCTCCCGCCAGGGGCTGAACCGCCTGCCTGGGCACCCGTTATGAAGAAGAGGAGAATAGCTCTAGCATTGCTCGATTGCCCGGCCGGGCCGTTTCTCCCCCAGCAGCAAAGCCTCCACCTTTTCGTATCTTTTGGCTTCACCTATAAATACTAAACATTAGTTTATAATTTTGGAGCTTAATTTGAACATTAGTATCTTAGTTCAGTTTTAGTTCTTAGTTTAGTTTTAATAATTATTTTAGTTAAACATTTAGCTCATTCTCTCAAGCGTTTAGTTCCAAATCCATTGAATTTCAATAAAGTTTCCTCCTTTCGTATAGCTTCGGTAATCGTTCTTAGTTTACTCTTTGCTATTTGATTATCGCTTTCATTAGATCTTAATCATGTCTTCTATGATTATTAATATTTTAGTTTCAATAGCCATGACTGAGTAGTTGATTTTCTAGGGTTTCTAGGGAGGAAACCCATGTTTATACCATGATTCATATTTAAATTGTCATTAGTTTCTAGGTTCTGATTAGTTTGATTATGGTGTGACTTGTTCTTGATGAGTGATTAATGTGATTGCGCAGTTTCATTGATTGCTTGTGGTTGATAATTGTTAGCACACATCGGTCTTACTTTTAGAGGCCCTAGTACACACCAGTAATTCTGATTATGTTAGTGAACATGCGGCATATGTTGAATTATGAGCGTTGACACTTAACCATAGATTAACACGTGATCTAATCTCTTGACTCTTGACCTAGGTATTGACAATTGTTTGAACCCTTTTATTGGCATAAGCATGGTGGATCCAACTAGTACCCTATACTTTTATTATCTGATTTAATCCTCCTTTTGTTTTCGTCCTTATTAGTTTAGTATTAGTTAATCAATTCAACTCTCTTCCCATATGAAGTGACTTTATTATTGAACTTTATCTACAAAACTCTGTCTCCCTGTGGATTCGACCCTGCTTCCCTAACTACTGTTGTTAGAGGATTTAGGATTATTTTTTATTAGGTGATACGACTTTAGCCTGTCACTTTGGGTGAAGGATCTCTATCTGGGTCCATAATATCTCCACCATTGGGTAAACCAAGATGGCATTTTAGCAGGTTGTATGGTTTATGTGTTGAAGTAGATCAACCAGGAATGTGATCTCCGTTTTTTTTTTTTGTATTATAAATGTCGAAAACCAAGCTTGTTGGTAATCCTAGTAGTTGAAGGTTTTACAATGGGTAATAGTCGTTTTGAGTTGAGGGGGAAAGGTTTTGTGTTTGGAGAGGTCTTGTCCCCAGTCTGGAGGACTGAGGATTTTTACTACTTTATAGTCAAATAGGAGGGTTCTGCTTGTGCATCATTATAGAAAAATGCTTGCACGTTGCTGAGCCAACGATTTCCAGGATAGATTGATAGTAATCTAGGGTTTTGGTGCAATCCCAAGGTTCGTAGAACCAGTTTTTTCCAAACATTTTTTGGATTGCTATATAGGGATCATTATCATGGTACTATTGTTCAATTGTAATGATTGTTTCAGAAAAAAGGTTTTATAAAATATTTGAAGTCTCATGCTTATTAGGTAACCGTATATGAACTTCCAGGTTTTCAAAATTTATTTGTGAGGCAGAGTTTTAAGGGATGAAGACTCTCCTACCTCTTGTTTTAAAATAGGTTTAGATTTTTTACCTTTAGCTTCTAGGGCTGTTTTATTGGAGCTTTCAAGGCTCTTAAGAGAGCTATGAAAATCCTAGAGGAGCTGGGGATGCTATTGGATAGATAATGGACGTTCAGAAATGGATAAGAGCCATTATTGAACGTTCATGTGTTCTATCGGTAGAGGAGGTTTCACTTTCCCCGTTTTTGAACGGCGTCATACCAGCTTTTAATGGGTATTGAGCGGTGCAAATGGTTTTGTCAGAAGGAGGGCGAGCCTTCTCTTTATCTTTCTTTTTTGTTGGGATTTCTGTAAGAAATTTACGGGTGAGGAAATCGGTGATGGAATTCATCTCTCCTTTTATGTGTTCAATATCGAAACTGAAAATACTTAAGATAGCTTGGCATCTGGAAAAAATTTGTTTAGAAGCAATGCTTTGTACATGTTCTTGTAAAACATCTTTATCAGACTTGCAATCAATTCGTAGTAAAAAATTTTGTTTGGGTAAATTAGACTTTTAAATGCAGAGGAGAATTGCTAAAATTTCTTTTTTGGCAATCATTCCAGTGTCCTGAGGTAAACATGATGATGCATTCTTTACCCTTATATACCTGTTTTAAGATTCCTACATAGCCTAAGTCACTGGCATCAGTCTCAACAATTTTAGGTAAGCTAGGATTTGCAAGGCTTAGTCATGCGATATCTAAGACTTGTGTTTTTGTGGTTTTGACCGGAAGAGTATGTTCATTGGTCCAAGGGGTCGGATTCTTTTTAAGCCTATCATGGAGAGGTTTAGCAATTCGAAAAAGGTTTAGGTAAAAATCTAAGACATAGTTTAGACTCCCAATAAATCTATGTAAATGTGTTTTATCTGTTATTTTATCAGGGAATTTACTTGTGAATTCAAGAGACCTGTCAATCGGGGTAATCGTTCCGCAAGACACAATGTGCCCGAGGAATCTAATTGTGGTTTAGAAGAGAGACATCCTTTTAGTGGAATGTCTTTAAGTGTTTTATATCTTGGTCAATGGTATTTGAATAAATAAGAACATCATCGACATAAACTACGCAGAATTCTGAGTATGGGTTAATTCATATTGACCGAAGAGCACTGTAAAAGTAGTTTTATAACGGTGTTCTGCTTTTATTTGGATATGCCGAAATCCAAATTTCATGTCAAATTTGGAGAAGATAAAATCATGGTGGAGTTTTTGCATATGATCTTTCTTATTGGGGATTGGGTAATCGATCCATTTTAAAGCGGTTTTCGAGGGCTTGTAATTTATTACCAGTTTCTTTGATTTGTATTAAATAATGGATTTCATTATTATAAATGGAGTTTTCTTTTATGATGTTCAATTTTCTACTTTTCGGTTTTTCTAGGAATGGGAATTCCAGCTTGTTCTTCTTGGTTTTGAAAGATATCCCGTCATAAGTGACATTATACAGAACAATTAAGTTTATAAAAGGTGTTCCTAAAATAACTAAATGGTTTATATTTGTGACTAGTACGAAGTGGTTCCTAAGAGATAAATTTTGGTTTAGGATCCTAGCTTCTGTCTTACCCTCGATCTGCCTTTTGGTATTGTTAGCAGAGCTCAACTTTTCTCTTTTGTTGAAATTGTTTTGGTACAAGACTAGATTTAATACAATTCAGGTCAGCCCCAGTATCGAATAGAGCTATGTTAGCAATTTTAAAGTCTTTGGAGAATCCCAGTGTAACTTTTATAGAATATTTTCTGAAAATTATTTCTTTTAAAAACGAATAAGAAATCTTTTGGGATCTTTTGGTTAGTTTCAACATCTTTTTTGAATTTGCATCGCTTTCACTAAGGATGTCTGAAGTTAAATGGGAAGCAAGTAACTAGATTATAGTCGAGTCTTGTTGTTGTTTAGTCTTAAGTTGCTTATCCTGGTATTAGAGCCAAGGGGGTTTGAAGTTGAATCTGTGATTATATAAACTTCTGCTCTTAGTTATTTAAATTGTATTTCTGTTTATTTCATCTTGTTTTTCTATCCTTACTTTGTCCTTAGGAATCAGAAGGGAAACCCAACAGTAAGACCTTTTTAGGCAGTTAGACACTTGGTTTCTTCCCGGCTGGTGACAGGAAGGGGTGAGGGTAGGAATCCTTTTTGCTTTAATTCCAGAAATAATTCAATGGCTAAAACCATGAGTTTCAGATGGGGCAGAAAGGCTTCATCCTCTAACTCTAATAATGGTGGTAAAACCCAAAATAAAAAATCTAAATCCATAATTAGTGAAGAAATAATGATACAAGACTTAGAACAGTGTATCGATAATTGGGAGATCCCAAAAGTTAAAAAGGAGGAAATATACCTCATGAGAAAATTTAGTATGTTTAAATCAAATTATGTTATCAAAACCCAAGAAAGAGATATCCAATTGGAAAAACCTTTTGAATCTATTAACTAATTCTCTGCCAAAACTTTAAAACACCATCTAGAAAAGCGTAATCGTTACGTTCACGTAGGGCAGTACAAGTCAGTTTAAAACCAGTAACAAAAGAAGGCTTAAATTCTTCAGTAACAACTTAAAGATGTTAGGTTTAGAACCTTTAATGATTCCTTACTAGGAACAATTGAATCAGGTTTGTGTACGCGTCCAATGTCATTTGATTGTTACCCAAACATCACTTTCTCTCTTAATGACACAAAATATCTTATCCTGTTTGCTACTTCAAATTACAACCCATAACTATGACATGTTTGATGGATCTATCCCGATAGCACTAATTCATAATAAAGCTATGGTTTATGCTTTTAACGACAAACACCTAAAACACAGTAAAAAAAGGAGAGACTCTTCTCCTCCGCACTGATCTTTCCAGATCAAATATTACCAGCCCAAAAAAATGTCCAACCATCACCCTTGTTGAACCAAACATCTAACTAAAACAAGTGACACATTATTCTGATGGTAGTGTAAGACTTAGCTTTAACAGAAGTGTTAGCGCCAGAAATCTAGGAGAATCTCCTCTTGAAACTATTAACCAAACCACCCACACACTCCATGTTTTTAACATGCATTATAATAACGATCATAGACAAACAAATATCTCCAAGAACATCGCGTTTGAAAGTCCAAGGTTTTCAACCTCAGACCTACCTTCGTCTATTCAAATGTAGATTACGACACACAGGTACTCCATCCTATCTATGCTGAACATAACATATCTCCTCCAGATTCACCATTGGCCTCTGTTATAACTGAAAACATAGGCAATGAGCTTAATGTTCTGGCAAAGGAATTGCAGGCTAATAAAAAATTATTTCATGATGATTTTTATTCCCCACATAACCTTGCCAAAAGATCATAGTTTTAAGCATTATCTGGATACTCGAAAGGAAATCCAAGAATGTTATTACAACTTCGTCGAAGAACATAAAACAAATATCTTATTCTTTGATTGGTTTGAGTTCTATGCCACCAGCAACAACATCATTTACCCCTTTATGACATTAGAAATAATAAACACCCGCAGAAGAACACCTCAATGGGAAACTCCAGAAGGAATGGTAGAAGACGACCATCCCCCACTAAGACAAATCACCGTAACCGTAGGTTAACATAAGGTAGAAGCTTGTCCATTAAAAATCCCAAAAAGAAGATCCCATAAACCTTAGAAAGGTTTATTGTTTGGAGAGGTCTTGTCCCCAGTCTGGAGTATTGAGGATTTTTACTATTTTTATAGTTGAATAGGAGGGTTCTGCTTGTGCATGATTATAGAAAAAATGCTTGGACGCTGCCGAGCCAACAGTAATCCTGGGTTTTGGTGCAATCCCAAGGTTTGTAGATCCAGTTTTTCCAAACATTTTTTGGGTTGCTTTATAGGGATCATTATCATGGTACCATTGTTCAATTGTAACGATGTTTTGGAAAAAAGATATTGGATAATATTTTGAATTATCATGCTTTTTAGGTTGTACAACAACCGTAGCTGAACTTCCTGGTTTTCAAAATTTATTTGTCAGGCAGAGTTATAAGGGATGAAGACTCTCCTACCTCTGCTTTTTAAAATAGGTTTAGAGTTTTACCTTTAGCTTCTAGGGCTGTTTTATTGGAGCTTTCAAGGCACTAAAGAGAGCTTTAAAAAGCCTGGAGGATCTGGGGATGGTCCTACTGGACGTTCAGAAATGGATAGGAGCCATTGTTGGACTTCATGTGTTCTATTGATAGAGGAGGTTTTTAGTAGGAGGGCGAGCCTTCTCTTTATCTTTCTTTTCCTGTTGGCATTTCTGTAAGAAATTTACGGGTGAGGAAATTAGGGATGGAATTCATCTCTCCTTTTATGTGTTCAATATCGAAATCGAAAATACTTAAGATAGCTTGCCATCTGGCAAAAAAAATTTTAGAAGCAAAGCTTTGTACATCTTCTTGTAAAACATCTTTAGCAGACTTGCAATCAATTCGTAGTAAAAACTTTTGGTTTAGTAAATTAGACTGGAATATTTAAATGTAGAGGACAATTGATAAAATTTCTTTTTTAATAGTAGAATAACTTTTTGGCAATCATTCCACTGAGGTAAACATGATGATGCATTCTTTACCCTTATGTACCTGTTTTAAGATTCCTCCATAGCCTAAGTCACTTGCATCAGTCTTAACAATTTTTGGTAAGCTAGGATTTGCAAGGCTTAGTCATGGGATATCTAAGACTTGTGTTTTTATGGTTTTGACCGGAAGAGTATGTTCATTGGTCCAATGGATTGGATTCTTTTTAAGCCTATCATGGAGCGGTTTTGCAATTCGACAAAGGTTTGGGTAAAGCCTTGTGAATCTTAGATATATATATATACAGAGGTGGGATCCAGTGAGAAGGATCATAAAATGAGAAGGGTGAGAAAGATCCATATGCATATTTTTTGAATTAGATGTGGATATTTTTTTAACTGGATAAGCATATTTCACTTTTCGACCTGTAAGTATATGCTCATAAATGTTAAAATGCACATCCAGTTCAAAAAAGATGCACATGATAAAAAAAAATTGCACATCTAGTTTAAAAAATATGCACATTTAGTTGAAAAAATATGCACAAAACATCCTCCTCAATTAGGATCAAATAAAAACTTTCTTACAATGAGAAGGGTGAGAATGATGTTTTGTGCATATTTTTAAACTAAATGAGCAGTTTTTTTTACGATTTATAGTTTTTTTGAATTGAATGTGCGTTTTAACATTTAATTGCATGTATAGCTCAAAATATGAAATATATATATCCAATTTAAAAGTTATGCACATCTAGCTCAAAAAATATGCCCATCGATCCTTCTCACCCTTCTCATGCTAAGATCCTTCTCACCGGATCCCAACCCGATACATATGTATAGGATATGCATATTTTTTAAATTGGATATGCATATTTCATATTTTGAGCTGTAAATACATGTTGTTAAACGTTAAAATGTACATTCAATTCAAAAAAAATGCACATAATATTTGCACATTTAGATAAAACAAATATGCATATTTAGTTCAAATAATATGCATAAAAAATATTTCTCACCCTTCTCATTTTAAGAATATTTTTATTTGATCCTAATTATATATATATATGTAGAGAGAGAGAGAGAGAATTAGGATCATGTGAGAACCAAAGTGCATAATCAGAACTAGAAATTAATCTCAGCCGTTCAACGCGCTGTATGTGATGGCTAAGATATCACCGGTTCACCCTCCTAATTAATGGCATTTTGGTGATTTCGTAGGTTAAATGACCTATCCTCTAATCTTTCCAAAGCTTCTAGTTTATCGCTCTATTCTTCTTCACTTTCTCTCTCTACCTTCAAATTTCTCTCTCTAATTTTAATTTTGAAGTGTTCACTCTTAGTTTTCTATGAATTTGGACTAGTTTTCATAAAATATGTTTTTCAACATTTTTTTTGGCATTTTTAACAAAAATGCTATTTCGGAAAAGTTTTTCATATTAAAATTATACTCACGATAGACTCAAAAACGTTTGATGTGGAGTTCTGATGAAGGACTTATGCTCAATTGAAGTTTCTGCTAAAATTTATATTTTGGTTGGGCAGTTTCGATTTCTAGTAAAAGTTGTGGTAAGGTTCCAGATTTTCGTAGACTTGTTTAAACAACGTTTGAAGGAAGATGTCCTGAGTTTTATTATTATTAAATCTTGAATGATAATTAAGTGAAAAATCATCAAGTTCTTTGATTAATAAGTCATTTAGTTTACTTCTTAAACTTAATTTAATTTGGGATACTTAGCTATTACAAGATTCATATAATAAGTTTAAACGAAATATATTTCAATGCGTTTTGATTTGCTGAATCTCTTATGTCGTTGAATTACAACAAAGTTTTACAATTCTCTTTACCTATCAAGGTCCTAATGGACTATAAAGATTTGTTATTCTTTAACAACTTTATGAGTATTAACTTACCATCCTATATTTATGACATCAAGTACTTTGATGTCTTTATAAATCCTCATAACTTGATTTCCAATTTCAAAGTTTGACAGTTTTATTACAACGACATTTGCGATAACCGTTGTTGAAGCTACACTTGTATAAAAAAAATAATACGCTTCTTAAATAGTGAGTTTAAGATATATAGTTTGAAATGAGTATGAAAATATTCGTGTAGTTTACGAGTTTCAGGTTAAGAACATAAGACAAACTCCATTTCCAAATCCAAAATTGTATTTGAACAATTAGTTTGTGCATTATGGTTTAGAAAACGGGTTTCTAAAGTATTTAATAATGTTTAGCTCCAAATAACTTTGGCTTCTATTTCCCTTACCTTTTGTAAATCATAAAAGGAGGTATATGGTTAAGAAATGGGTTATAAGTAGGCTATTAGATTTACTAGTTGAGAGAGGTCTAGTTGAATTAATGAAAGGGTAGAAGGGGGTATATAGAATAGCTTCTTAAAATGAAATTTAGTTGGAAACTATTGATTGTTTTCATGGTTTACTAGGTGAATCATGTAGGTTAGTTGAGGATTAGAAGCATTAATCGGAGACTGAAAATGATGGACTTCTTGAAGGATAACATAAAGTATTGACTAGTGGTGAAGGTAACTTTTATGTTCAGCAATCTTAACTTGTATGCCCGTACCATAATTTGTATGAATAAAATATGAATTATGTTGTTATGGTACGATTTATTTGCTTATACAATATAATGATTAGAGCTATGAGAGTCTTACCAAGTATATTTTGAAATCATAGATAAGACACATGATTATTAAAATGTCTGAGAATACAAAGATTAGGAACCCATTGAAGTGATTGTAATAAATTGTTTATTTGGCGGTTCAGTAGTGGAAATTTTTTTTATTGACTTTTGATAACAATATATTTAATCGTATCAATGATATTTTAGTTCATCTTATATCTCATAATTGAAGTCTTGAATACCAAGTTTGAGGAATTTATAACCATTAGGTTATTTTCCAATTACATTAATATTTTTAAGAGTTTTATACTACAAGAGTGACGTAGAATTTATATTTTAGAACCTATTGTTGATCGAGATTTTAATGAAATATTCTTTTCTATTCTAATTTGATTACCACTACTTATGAAAGTATGTCTTTAAAAGTTGATATTATGAAAAAAGTGCTTTAGCGAATTGTCAAAAGAAATGATGTTTGAAATGTAAGTCGACACGTTCGAGTTTATTCAAATGAACATTTCCACGTTTCCTTATAATCTATACATAGTAGAATTTCATCATTCTCTCCAAAAGTCTAGAATTAAAAACTTTGGTTTCGAATAAATAGTTATGAAATATTTTAGAAATAATGTTCTAAGAAATATTTTTAACCTTAGTAATCTTGATGAGCAAGTGAACTAAAGGGCAGCAAGATCCTGTTTTTGAACTAGTTGAGTCCAAAGCTATTGACGGATTTCTTGAGTAAGAAAAGTGGTGATGGAGGGTCATGGGGATATCATCAATAGGTGATGTATGATAATCCCAAATTATGTGAAGAAATCTTGATCTTTTGCTGGCACTTGTTTTTGGAGGGAAGCAATTTGAATGATCATAAGTCCTTTTTAACCTATCATATTTAAATCTGAGTCTTACCGACCATAGTAAAGTCTTGTATGTAAGATTACCTTCAAGAGGAACAAAGTAGCTGGTGGCTTAAGACAGGCTATGGGCAAGACGTGTGTTTATATGATTTCTACATTGGTGTTAACCTATTGTGATATTACCCAGTTTAGTCTAAGTTTGCCTTTTGATCGGTTGTTTGCATTATCATCCTTTTATATTTAATTGTGCATCAATTGGATATTAAACTGCATTGAGTGGTGGCATCTTGAAGGGAAAGTGTTACTCATCATAGTACACATAGTGTAGGCTTGTGAAGCCTTTGAAAGGTCATAACAAACACCTAAGTAGAGGTATGAGAAGTTTTCAAAAACTACTCTATGTTCGTCGCTTATAACACTTGAATCTAATGCATTTGTGTATTATTCCTCAACTGGATTTGATAAGGTTCTTAGCCTTGTGTTGATCATGTGCTATTGATTTACATTTTATGGTGCTTAAATAAGATTCAAGTTATTTTATCTAAAGACAGGATGGAAGTTCATGCCGAGATCATAACTAGGATTTTGGTGGTACCGAAATCGATTTGCATAGACTTGGTATAACTTCAACAAATCATTATTGTGAGATATTTAAAACGTATTCTCAAATTGGTTATGCTAATATGTCTATGACAGTACCCTCTTGAGGTGGCTTTGCTGTGCAGTGGTCAATGTTTGTGGTACGCTCGTTGCACGACCAATAAATTTATTTTATTGGGTAATAGTGCTTTGTTTTAGGAAGATGCAAAGTGCAAATATGTTGTACGATCCATTGTGAAGCTGAGTTCACAAATATGGATTACATATGTCAAGAAGCTAACTGTTTGCAGTACTCGCTGTTAGATAGTTCCTTGTGGAGGCGATGAACTTCCGCTTCTCTACACTGTGTTTTATAAACTGCGATTTGTGGGTGATTTGTTAATCATCGAGGCAGTTTATCGTGATTTTCATCTCTTTCATTTAAATATGAGAGGATTGAGAGGGTTTATAAAGCCCTGTATCTATGAGCTAAATTATAATTTAGCATATGGCTTGTCGAGGGGAATAGGAAACATTGGTGAAAGTTGGTCCTTTTCTATGGCATATATAATTCCATAGTCCGATAGTGAATGGTCAAAATGAGTTGAATATGATGGATTTAATGCTTTTTTATGGCCGTGAGCTCTTTTTTTGTTATACTTCGTTGCAACTTATTGTCTCTGCACTTTGTGACACTGATATGTGTGTCGCCATTCGTGAAAGTGGGCATGAAGAGTCATATTTGTGTGATGTACGAATTAGTGAGACAACCTATTGTGGATGTTTAACTCTCTTATGGAGTATGTGAGAACTGAGAAGAGCTTAGTTGATGATCCTTTGACCAAAGGGCTAAGTAAGAAATCAATACTTGAGATGTAGAGGGAAATGAGATGGAAACCATGTGAAATTCCTATGACATTCTTATTACTATTTGTGGATATGTGAGACTTAAGCTCTTTATGAGTCCATAGCCCATGTGTTGGGTGGTTTTTGAGACAAACTTGATGGACATGTGATATCTTTTGTGAGGTTGAGCATTTGTAGTTTTTAATGTTTCCATATCACATGCTTTGGTTGGTCCTTTCAGACGGACTTGATGGTTACATCGATTATGGTTTGTGAGCTTTAGCACTGTAGATCTTAATGTTTCCATATCCCAGGCTTTCGGTATGGTGTTCCTTTTGAGACGGAGTTGATGGTGACACCGATTGTTGAAAGTGAGGTTAAACTTATGTTCTTAATGATCTCATAGCCCTATTTATGGGTCGTCTATATTGTATAGCCTTGATGAGAACACTTGCATAGTGTGAAGGGTTGGCCTCCTTCTATGAAAAACTTGTGATGTTTTTCTAGAGCACTTATTACAATGCCAAGGTTTGTGGGGCCGTTTGTTCTTTCAAAGCATTATGTTGTGTTGTTTATCGCATAACTTTCTCAAGCTCTTAGGCGAGGTGTGTGTTTCTAGGTTCCTTTCTCTTGTCTAGGAGTTCAAGAGTAATTCACTTCTTGGATAACGGAATACTTAGTTGCACTACGTGTTAGTTCAATCCTTTGGACACTCGCAGTTATGCACCTTTTACTGCTCAGCATTTCATATGTATGTTCCTCTAGCATTAGTGGGGGATTTCGATACGTAATGTTATATGATACAGGGGCACATGGTCGTAGGTTTGGGGTACGACCGTGGGGGTTGTTTTGATAGGAATCAAGAACCATTCCTTATTCTCGTGTTATAGGTGTCCATGGCTGTGGGAGGTGGCCTACGCCCATGGAGGCGCGCCCATGCCCGTGGAGCACTCCTTTGCGGGTTTTCATCCCACGTCTTTTTTGATTCCTTCCTTTATTTACGAGGTTATTTTCAAGCGGTTCTCTCCGTCCGTATATATATCCTTTCGACCTCATTCATTCATTCATGCAAAAACCTAAACACTTTGAGAGAGCCTTTCATTTGTGAAGGAGTTTGGAGTAGTTCCAGTCTCTTCAGATTTGGGTGAACGAGTTTGGGATAAATGTGTTAATTTTGGGGGTAGCGTCACCTTGTAGACCGTCACCGGTGGTGGAGAAATTTGCTTCTAAGACAGTGGTTCTTCGACGGCGCAGTTTGTTCGTGTTTGATGTTCCTAGAGTGTAACTTATATCCTTCTTGTTCTTTAATTTTTGGATTGAACAGGTTTTATTTCCAACAATCCTTAATTTCATCCTAAACTTTAACCAATTCATTAAAAACTTTTTGCACATTAGGATCTTCTAAAAGTTTATGTGTTAGAGAAACTGATGGAGATGTCCTTGACAATGATGAATTTCTTTCGGCATTTTTAAGCCTTTGTGTGATGGCATTTAAGCGTTTAGCATGCAACATTGAAAATTTGCATCTCTAGTTAATAGCAACAAATTCGCTTCCTGTAAATTATGAAGATCTTACTGTTATTACTATAAATATATTTCTATTTACTTTTTAGACTACATTATTTACTTAATAAAAAGAATCATTTATTTTTTATACTACATCATCTACTTTTATGTCATCTTACTATCATATATAAAAACACTTACTTTTAAAGGTACATGAATAACTTTTGTGTCTAATTTATTTACTTTTATGTTTAGCACGAGTATAATAAAGGTGGTTACATAATCAACTTTTCAGTTTAATGTAATTAATTTTAAAGGTATATTATTAACTTTTCACTATAATTTATTTACTTTTATGCCTATTTTATTCAACTTTAATGAAATCACAAACATATATATATAACACCAAGATGAAGGCACAAATATACATACATAAAACCAGATACATAATACAGTAGCAAAACAAATGAATATGTTTTGCAGCATGACATTAATTAAATTCTAGAAATAGAAACAATACTTAAATCCTGTGCTCCTTTATGTATCTCTTTATTTGACATCAAATTTCTTTGAATTTTGTATGTAGCACAGTTTTTCTTTGGGTTAGTGAGATATTGGTATGAAATCTGAAGTACATCAGCCAAAATTGCATGTTACTTTTTTTGTACAAACTGGATAAGTATCTCTCTGGAGTTTCCCTTCACCAAATGATACTTTTTCTTTCTTTGCTATTCTCTTTTTTGATTTTCTCATCTGTTCAATGCTTGATCACAAGTGGTTCTATTAGTTCAGGGTGGCCTCTAAATGCAGGGCAGTGAAAATAGGCAATATGAAGCTCAAGTATGCATCCACTGATTCCTGATCTTGATTCCTTAATTTTGTTGTTCTTCAACCTCTGCATTGCTTTGCAAAGGTTATCTAGAACAAAAGAATACCAACCTATATTGTGTATTTCCTTTACATCATCAATATACTTGATTATTTTGTAATCAATAGCCCTATTTGCAACAGGTGCAAGGAAGGTGTTGCAGACATACATGACAAAGTACTTCTTGAAATTATAAACTCTTTGTTTAAGGTCTGTAATTTCTTCTCCAGAATGTTTACATTGATATCATCTTGTGATGATATATCGAGATTCTTCTTCCACTCACTCTGAATTCTCATATCATCTAAACTTTGCTTCCTTATATAACTGTCAGTTTGTTTCCAATAGTATGTGGAAGCCGAAAGATGTCATGCACATTATAGATACTCACAGAAAAATCGTTCACCATGTCTATTTCGAACATACAAATTTGCCCATTGAAATGATGACAAAGCTATGGTAGAATCTTGGTTTGAACATAAGCGAGATGTAGGTCAAGGAAACCTTCAAAGCCTATGTTCATGACATCCCTTTTTATATCATCACTGAAATTATTCATCAAATCTACCACTACATTGGGTATGCAGTGTGTATTCTTAATGGTAAGGCCACCATCATGTATCTCACTATCATCATCATCAACCACCAAAATCTCTTCTAATTCTTTATCTCGTTTAATTTTTTTTCTTTAAATGTACTTTTGTATCTTGTTCCTATTCTTCATAAGATACATCATTGTCTTGATCTCCTAGCTCAGAGTCATCTTCACCTTTGTCATTTTTTGGTCTCTGTATTTTGATAAAAACAAAATTGGATTAGCTATTTTACTTACAATATGTACTGTTCTAATAACTTCTGATATCAAATCATTTACTTAAAAATAGATGTTTAATCGAAGTCAGAGAACACAACATAATCAAATTAGCAATACACACAAAATTTTCTTTTTAAAGTAAAGTAAAAATCCCTTAAAGTAAACTAATTGCATTTGAAAGTAAACTAAAAACTACTTATAAATAACATTTTAGGGTGACAATAATTAATTTACTTTAACGTATTAAATGTTCAAGTTGATTTAGCCTCTTCTCTATCACTATTTGCTTTTTTTGACATCTTTTTAGTCACACTGTTAAAGTAGAGAAATAATATTAATGAAACTAAACATTTCAAACATGTTTACACGGCTATCAATATTCTATTTACTTTACATATATTATTATTTACTTTTACCACTGACTCTTTTACATTTGGTATAGAATAGAAAACTTGAATGAAAATTCAAGATAATTTACTTGCAATAGTATTCTTTGAATATGCCTTCATTTTAATCTATATTAATTTAATTCAAGATGAAGTATTAGACATATCAAACTTTCGTCTCTTCATTTGAAGATATCTAATTTACTTTTAGTAAATTACAACACAAAACACCACAATAGCAATACTAATTCCAAACAACACTAAGATAATACCATGACAACATTGCTGCTAGCAGCACCTTCTCCTTTCCTCTTCTCCAAAACAGCAATATCAAAAGAATTTTGAAAAAAAGTTAATAAAAAACATAAAAAAAAATTAAAACAAAATCAAAACAAAATATAAGCAAACTAGAACAAAAGTAAATCAAAACGAGTTCAAACGACAAAACTTAAACAAATGAAATTAAAACAAAATTACAACCAAAATAGAAGAAAAGTAAACCAAATAAATTAAGACATAATTATAGCACATTTAAACTTGATTGCATGTAAAATCAACAAAATAACAACAAATATAAAAAAAAATTGCAAAAAAGTACCTGAACAAATTCCAACACTTAGTTTTCGACTTCTTCTACTTCAATTTCACCATTTTTCATACTTCTACTTCAATTTGAATAAATGTAATAAGAAACAATAACATAAGTATTGGTGAAAAAATAACTCGGAAAATTAAACTAGAGAAATTTTGAACTATACCTAAATTATCGTTACTTTTGCGCACATTTCTTCAAATTTCATCCAAAAATGAAGACGAGGAAGCTAAATTTACTAGTTTTAGGCAAATGAAGCACTTAACAATTGTGGTTATGGAGGATTTTTGCTGAGTTTCAGCGGTTTTGAGGAAAGAAAAAAACTTGGAGGAGAAGTGATGAGAAGAGAGAGAGAAAATGGCACTCACTTTTTCTGTGTTGCTTTTACTTTGTCACAAAAATCTCAGCCTTGCATTTTATAGCGGGCCATTTAGATCCTACGGCTCTAATTGGTTCCTAGTTCCTATTATATGATTGGTTCTCATTATAACTTGGTTCTCTATATATATATACAAATAAGTTGAATTAAAGTGAAAAAAAAGACCAAAAGAAATGAACAATATTGTTTGTAAATTAGCAAATAAATTACAATAGAACTTAAAAAACAAGTAACTGATCAAAAGATTGTGAAATGAGTAACTTTATTTTTAAATGAGTAATTTTTTTGACAGGTTTCAAATTAACAGCTTTGTTTTCAAGTGAGCAATACTTGCACGAAAAGTAATATTTTCATGGCAGGTACATATGGATTATACTGAAAGTCGTGTTATTTACAAAAATGCCACCGGGTGTATCATAAGCATGGTACACCCGTGTGTAGGATGTTGATCTCGAAATAGGCATACTAAGCGGAATTACAAATAGCTTTCTTTTTATCCTAACTCAGGATAACAACCTACACACTAAATATGAATCTTAATTAGAAGGAAAATTTGGTAGCCAATACCTTAGTTTTGCCTCACTTTGTGAATTGGCACCTATAATTTTTTTTTTTTTTTGCGAACTAATATCTTACTTTTGAATTTGTATTAGACAGGCACACCTTTTGACCGGATTTTTGAAAAATTTCTATGACGAGTCAACATTTTTACATTTGACCCTTAATATTTCCCACCACTTTTTCCCTAAATCTACGCCATTCTCTCTCTTTTTTTCCTTATTTGCAGGGGTGGAGGGGGGGGGGGGGGCAGTGGGCTCCATGGACCATAAAAATATTACGTGATAAGGTCCTTTTTATTATATATATTTAAAAAAGTGAGAAAGTACTGGAATGCGGAACGGCGGAATGCGGAACGGCGGAACTAAAACAAAAACCTAACTACGAAAAGTAGTTTATTACTTTGTTCTCTCATCCCAAGGAACCAAACCCAAAATTGTCATTGAGTAGCAAACTTTTTTGTCATTGCTTTTGGTAAAAGAATCCCAAAAACTTTTAACTATTGTACTGCCCTTTAACATCAGCACAAGCAGGTAATTTTTCGCTACTCTATACTTATCTATCATAATCAGTAGTTGATTAAGTTGTACAGTTTACTTTATGGTAATTTTGTTTTATATATTTATAGCTGATTTGAATTAGTTTTCCCATGTTGATTTCATAAATTGATTGTTTTATTTTTAGTTTGCTTCATAAATTCATATTGCTTGGTGTCATTCATGATAATATTTCGTATCTTGTTTTTGTTTTTGTAGTTTCACATCTTGGCAACTACAACTTGGCTTAATTGCTTAATTGATAACCCAATTTCTCTATATTAATAAAAAAAATGTACCATATACTGTTATACCTTAGTGATTTGTTAATAAATCATATTATTTTTCTACACCAGATATGAAGTGGAATACGATTGACTCTTATTCTGAATAAGTAAATCCAACAGTCTGATTAAATGACAACACAAATCCTAATGAGGAAAACAAGTCCTAATGAGGATGACACAAATCTTTATGAAGCCACTTAACCGACAGTTGATGTCAATATAGATACTTCTAGTCAAATTCCAAATGAACAAGCTTCACTAGACATAAGAGTTGAATCTACAATTAGTGTTGGTAACACACTTTTAAGACGTTGTCCAGCTTTATGAAAGCCAATTAGTAGTTATTCTTCAGAAAAGAAAAAAAGCATTATGAGGGCATACGTCAAGTATGGGCCATATCCAATTTCTCTACCTAATTTCCCCTGTTTAGGTAAGGCTTATCATCAACGCCAATTTCAAGCTAGTACCCATGCTGCTTATTGTTCCCATGTTTTCTTTTTTCCAAAGGACCCTTTAGAAAAAGAGGGTTACATGTTTTCAAGGCATAACGATTTCAAAACTGGAAAAGTTGGTGGAAAAGAGTGTTCTTTTAAAGCTCATGTTGGAAAAGACACTAACTCCGTCCATGGGTATTCAATTTTATGTTGGAATAATATTCGGGATCCAAAAGGGCCCATTGACTATTCATATGAATAAGCAACTCCAAAACATATTGAAGATAATCGCACAAGGATTCATGCTTCAATAAATGTAGTACGATGGCTTACATTCATTTAGAGGGCATGATGAAAGTAAAGGTCAAAAAATAAGGGAAACGTTTTACAAATGCTAAAACTTTAGAATTGTATAGCAAAAAAGTAAATGATGTTGTACTTGATAATGCCCCCACAAAATGCGAAATATACATCCCGTGACATTAAGAAATAGATTCGACATGTCTTTGCTCAAAATGTACAAAAAAGAAATCCGTAGGAAAATCGGTGAATTGAAATTTTGCATAATTGTTGATGAATCTCGATACCTTTTTAAAAGAGAACAAATGACTATTGTGATCAAATTTGTTGATAGATATGGATTCTTGCGTGAGAGATTTTTGGAGGTAGTACTACCTCCGTTTATTTTTAATTGTTACACTTTCCTTTTTTGAACGTTTATTTTTAATTGTTACAATTTTACTTTTACTATTTGTGGTAAACATTCACATCTTTATATTCCAGATTCCTATACTTTTGGGACTCACTTGTTCTTTTATTTTTTCTATTAAATACCTAATCACCTAGAGTTTTTGCTTTTATAACTTTAGCTCTCATACTTTATCTATTCCCCATCAATTTTACCTACTCGCAAAATAATCATTGAATAGATTTCATAAATTTTCTTGGTTATCCCACAAAGCAAACGGTAACAATTAAAAACAAACGGAGGGAGTACATGTCAAGGATAAAACATCCCAGAGTCTTAAGGAAGAGATTTCTACGGTTTTGTCTACTTATGAGCTGAGCATTCAAAATCTAAGAGGACAAGGTTATGATGGAGCTAGTAATATGAGGGGAGTATGGAAAGGTTTACAAGCTTTATTTTTGAAAGATTGTCGTTATGCATATTATGTGCATTGTTTAGCACATCAATTACAACAAGCTCTTATTGGCGCCGCAAGAGAAGTAGATGAGGTTCATGATTTTTCAAAAATATAGTTTTTATTGTTGACATTGTTAATTCTTCCTCTAAGCTTCATGATGAATTACAGGAGAGATAGGTTGCAAATTGGAGATTTAATTGAAATTGAAGAGGTTAATATGGGAAAAGGATTGAATCAAATTAGGACTTTACAACGCATTGGGGATATTAGATAGAGTTTTCATGATAAGTCTATTTGCAGTGTATAAGAATGTTCAATGCAACTCATATAGTCCTTAACAAGATAGCCACAAATTGTTCAGCAACATATTCTCAAATCGGGGTTGCCAAATTCTGCTCCTAAAAAATTATTGTCATTTGATTTTGTACTTAATTTACATTTAATGGAAGAACTTATGAGACTTATAGATGAACTTTGTCGAGCTTTACAACATAAGTCACAGGACATTTAAAATGCTATGCATTTAATTGGTGGAACAAAGTCTTTGATTCAAAAGTTCAAAGATGATGGTTAGGACGGTCTTCTACAAAGGTGAACACTTTTAGTAGTAGCCATGACACTCAAGTTCTAGATCTAAATCCTTCTTATTATGAAACAATTCGATCTCGGTGCAGTAAAGATGTTATAATTGTTGAGCATCATTGTTGAGTCAATGTGTTTACGGAAGACATAGAGGATTTAGTGAGCAAACAACTGAGTTACTTATCTTAAGTGCATCTTTGAATCTTATTGATGGTTACAAAGACTTGAATGTGGAAAACATATGTCTTTTTGCAGATATATAATATCCACAAGGCTTTACTGAACAAGATATATCTGATTATAGAATGAACTTGATCAATTCTACTATGATATACCTAATCACCCAGATATGAGAAGTCTTGGTACCATAGCTGATTTGTGTAGAATTCTACTTTGAAGTGTGGTGGAGAAAAGAAGATTTGTTGTGTATCCTTTGGTTTGATTCGACTAGTTTTGACCCTTCATGTCAGCACAACAACTACAGAAAGAGCTTTATCGGCTATGAAAATTGTCAAGAGTGTCCTGCGAAACAAGATGGAAGACGACTTTCTTTCGAATTACTTGCCCGTTTATATTAAGAAGGAGATTGCTACCAGGTTAAAATGGATTCAATCATTGGTGACTTCTATTTCATGAAAAGCAGGAGAGTTCAATTTAAGTGATGAAGATAGATCTCTTATTTAAAGCAGATTTTGAGACATAATTTTTAAGTTTAGGACTCGTCTGGTATCGTTGTGGTTTTCAGTTTTTTTGGTTTTTTGTATTTGAAAGTCGTATGATATATGTCCTATAACAGATAAAATAATTAGTCAAACTTATTAGCAACATGATGATTTTGAAAACTGACAACTAAAAAGTCAAAACCACTTTTTGTGGTTTCCTATTTTTTGTTTTGGAAAAATGGAAAAGAAGAATCCCACCTTTTACCGGTCTTCTCTTAATGATCCCTTGTTAACTTAATTTCAAAATAATCCTACATTTACACCTAATATTCTTTAAATGGGTTAAATGATACGCTTAACTGTTAACCTAGGTTGGACCCTCCATTTAACCGGTTAAAAGAACATAATCCTATTAAATCGTTTTTTTAAAAAAAAGAAAAAAGAAATTTGATTACTCCATCCTACCCACCATCAACCTCTTTCCTACATCAACCTTCATCCGCCATTGTTGCACCATCTCACACCTCACTTCCATACCAAAAATAATTTAAAATTTTAAAAAATGAAGCAGCTAACACTGCTGCAACAACAATCTATAGGTCGTCGAAGCACCAGTTTCCGATCAATCGACGGCGCCGATAATGGAGACATTAAATCGCCATCAACATTATTCTGTCTAATTCTTCATGGTTTATGCTGCTTAATTAGTCTCGTTTTTGGTTTTCGATTCTCTTGATTAGTGTTTTTTCTTTTATTTTCATCTACTACACCTCCAAATTCTTATTGGGAAATTCTCTTTGGTAGCCCCTAACTTTTAATTTCTCTCAGTGGTAACTTTTTGTTTGGCATATTATCAGTGGTAGACCCTAACTACTATTAAAATTAAAACCATAGCATTAATTAGTGTTTAGCCGTTAAACTACTGTTAAATTAGCCTTAAACTAGTTGACCCTAGATTAAAGTAAACCCATACCATGACCCCACTACGTAGTTACTCCTTAAGCAAAAATATTTCTTCTCCCAAAGTTCAAACTCCCTCCACTCTCATAACGCAGCAAAATTTTTATCCTGACCCTAACTTCCTCTTCTACATTCATCTCTGAATTCTTCCTCCATTAATAACGCAGCAAAAAATTTACCTTCCACCCAAAATTATTATTTAAGTGAAAGATTATAATAGTTATATCGAAAAAAATATGGGAAAAATCGACATTGGGTATTGGTTTTTGATTGTCATCAAGAATTTTGGTGATAACTTGGCTTAATTTTGGGTCGTTTATAACATCTTCATCAGCCATCAAATTTTCATCTTTCAGGTACTTTTTTTTGTTCTTGATTTCATTTTAGCTGACCTTCAAATACTTATAGACATTATTATATACTTTGTTTCTATAATGAACCTCCTTTTAGTTTTTTTTTTTAATAATTTTGTTCTTATTTTTCATTAAAATCTCTGTTTGACCTTCAGTAGCACCTTCATTTTTCTTCTCATGTCATCCAATTTTCAATTAATGTTGGCTAATTGATAGGTATCAATACCACCTTCAACAGCACCACCTCTAACGACATCTTCTTCCTCCACCTACCAAAATACATCACAAGATCTGCACTTGTAGTAAAGCCTTCGAGGATTTCTACTACTTCCAGAAATGCACATGTTTGGGGGGTCACAATTACAAACCTTTATTTTCACGAATCTAAGTGTTCCATCCATGGTGACAACAGAGGCATGCATGGAATTAGGGTTTATGTTTGAAGATGAAGTCATGGAATTAGGGTAGGAAAATAGAATGCAGTGAGGATGGTGAAAGGTCGTATTAATAACAATGGAAGGATGAAAAATAGAATGAGGGTGAAAGCTTGTTTTTATAGTAATGGAAGGAGGGAAATAGGTAGTGGGGTCAGGGTAAGGGTTTAATTTAATCTAGGATCAACTAGTTTAAGGCTAATTTAACAGCAGATTAACGGCTAAATACTAATTAATGCTATGGTTTTAATTTTAATACTAGTTAGGGTCTACCACTAATAATATGCCACACAAAAAGTTACCACTGAGATAAATTAAAAGTTAGGGGCTACCAAAGAGAATTTCCCATTCTTATTCTTCTTATACTACAATTATTGTGCCGTTTTTACAAACCCTAGAGAATCGATCTCCGGCGCTCCTTCAACCACCAATTTTCGCGAATTCGACATGTGCGAGTACTTACCTGAATTCCAAATTTTGAAAGGCAAATTCACTCCTGATGCACGAAACTGTAAAGTGTGCAGCAAAATTGAAGTACTCAATCATCCATCCATGCAGTTTTTTCTGCATTTTAGTGGTTTGAGAGAAGGGGAGAAGAAAGTTTGAGGGGAGAAGAAATATGCAGTGGGAAATTGTGTTTAATTTACCTGGTCAACATGTTACCGGTCATTTAACCTATTCGAAGAAGATTATGTGTGAATGTAGGATTATTTTGAAATTAAGTTAATGAGGGATTATTAAGAGAAGACCGGTGAAAGGTGGATTATTCTTTTCCATTTTTCCTTTTGTTGTTACAAAAACGGAAAACTGTTGAATACATATTTTTTTTTTAAGATTATATAGTTTTTTTTTCATGGTGATTTTTATAGTTTCACGAATTCGGCCCCCTTCAATATTTTTTCTAGCTTCGCCTCTGCTTATTTTAACTATGTTCGTCTAATTTTTCATCTTCTTTATTGGTTCATCTTCTCCTACCATTATTCAAGGAAAATATTTATTATTTTCCCTTGTCACGAGTTTCTGTTTTCTTATTCTTAACTTTGGTAGTAGTGGTCTATAGCATTAGAGAATCTATCAAGTATTTATCATCAATTCATCACTATAAACATTGTCAAAAAGCAAGCAGTGAAAGTAAGGCTCACCCATTTTTTGCCATTGTTACAGTGCTTCATCAATTTATTACTTAACAACTATTTGAGTTCTTAAGTTTAGGACAATTGTGTTAAAACTTGGACCCTATATTTTTAGCAAGGGATATTTTGACATTGGGATTTTGTTGATAGTCAAATGCTCAATTTTAAATGAGTTAACTAATTAATTTTACGATACTGCTATGTGAATCCAGGTTAACTACCAAAAGAGAATTATATATACCAATTTTCCATTTGTGTGAACCTATCACTTTAAAAATCCGGTATGATGGCCTCTTTAATTAATGAGGAAAAATAATATGGTTGAATATGAAGGAGGGAACTTATGAATGATAGAGAAAGTGACATCGCTTTGTTATTACACGATATAAGATATATGTAAGAGAAATAATATAGGTGTCTCTAAAGATACCATTATTTGGTTTCGGGGGAAGGGACTAATGTTAGCAAACGGAAGAAAGAAGTTGAAAATCATCAGCTTATGGGTGAGCTACTTTCTACTAAGGACAATGGTAACCTAATCACCATATTCGCCGAGTACACAAATGAAGAGGTAACCGGAAATGTTGTTGATGAAAATGGAGAGGAAGATGGACAAACTGATGAGGATGATGGAAATGGAGAGGAAGGTGGACAAGGTGGACAAACTGATGAGGATGATGAAAATGGAGGGGAAGGTGGACAAATCGATGAGGATGATGAAAATGGACCGGAAGGTGGACAAACTGATGAGAATGATGAAAACGGAGATGATGTTAACTCTCTTAGGCTCCATTTGTTTTGGTGGAAAACTATTTTCTTGAGGAAAAAAAAATTCCTCCACCATTCCATTTTCCTTTTGTTTGTTTTGGCAAAGCGTGGAAAACAATTTTCTCAAAGGTAGAAAATGCTCTTAGAAGAAGAAAACCAAATTCATTGTATAAAGAATGTATGCCACATTTCCCTTTTCAATCCATACTTCTCTTTATTATCTCCACTCACCTTTCCTTAACTTTTACTTAATTTACCTTTTCTCCCTAGGTTTTCTTCCAATAAAACAAACAAAGGAAATTTTTTTCTCAAATTATGTTTTCCATTAATAATTTAAAAAGAAAAATGATTTTCATGAAAATTGTTTTCTATTAAAACAAACTTAGCCTTAGTAAGGATGAGGGTGATAATAATAATGATGAGGATTATAAAGCACGAGATCATACTAATGTAAAAGATGAATTTAGTGATGGTTCAGGTTATGTGAACGAAGTTGGCGCACTCACTTAGGAATACTAAGAGGCCCATAGCCTTAGCTCCATAAATAGTGTTACCCAAGATTTTGGGTTTAGAAAATTGATAGAAGTGGGTACATAAAGAATATAAGTAAGAATTGAGAGCTCTCTCGAATGAAAGGCGATTGTGCGTCTCCTCCCCTGTTGGTTTCTATCTGATTTCATCAGACTGCCATGGCAAAGAAATCGAAGGATAAGAAGGTAGCTCAGGCAATCCCTAACCCGTCTATTCCTGGTGGTCCGGCGTCGGAAGCGTAAGCTCAGAAAATGAAAGCTGTAGATGAAGTTATTGGTATTAAGGCACTGGATATTGTCGAAGAGGATGCGTTTCAACAGGAGATCCTTTCTCCCCGTTCATCTCTTCGTTCACTGCAACAGGAGCGTCATTTGCAGACCAATTTCTCAGATTGGCTTACTACTATTTAAAAATCAAAAACGCGTATTACTCGTGGTGAAGGTATGATTAATCCACTCCCTATTTTGTTCTCCCCTCCTGAGAATGATTGTGCTGGTACTGCTGTTAATGATGTGCAATGTGATTCTATGATTAAGATTGGTATTGATGAGATTCAACCTGAAATTGATTTTTGGCTTTCATCTATTTACTGCTATGTTGTGGGTGCTAATCCACCTGTTCATATTATGGAGGGTTTTATTAGGAGGATATGGAGAAATAAGGGTGTTGATAAGGTGGCTAGTGTGAAAAAAGGTGTCTATGTGATTAAATTTTCTACAATGGAGAGGAGAGATCAAGTTTTGAATGGTAGTCCTGTGTTTTTTGATAGCAAACCAGTGATTATGAAACCTGGGGACCATACAGTTGATTTTGCTAAAGAGGATATTAGGACTGTACCAACTTGGGTGCAGCTTTAGTTGGATTTCAAATATTGGGGGAATGCTAGCCTCAATAAGATTGTTGGGCAGATTGGCAAGGTGATTCATCTTGACAGGGCTACTCAACAAAGGGATAGGCTTCACTATGCTAGAGTCTTAATTGAGGTTAAGGTTGATCAGGCCTTTCCTGAGGTTATATCTTTTGTGAATGAGCATGATAGGATTGTGGATGTGCAAGTTGAGTATGATTGGAAGCCTGTGGTATGCACAGTGTGTAAGGGAATGGGCCATGTAGCCTCTGAATGTAAGAAGCCTGTGCTTAGGCAAGAATGGAGAAAGAAAATAGTTGCTCCTGTGAATTCAGAGAAGAAGGTTGAAGAGGGAGTTTTTCAGGATGTGAAACAACCAGCAAGAAGAGTGTTGATGGTGGCATCTCCAGCAGAGACACATAATGAGTTTCATGTTCTGACTGAATGTGCATCTGATGCAGAATCACAAACTGTGAGTGTTGTGGTTGGGCAGCAGGTCTGTACTACTGGTGCTGTTTTAAGTGTAGGGGGGGCAACCTCCTGGTGATCATGGATAGGATTGTTATTTGGAATGTCAAGGGGGTTAATAGTCCCCTAAAATAAAAGGAGGTTAAGGCTTTCCTTTGTAAACAGCAGGTGGGACTAGTTAGCCTCCTTGAGACAAAGATAAAGGCTGCTAATATGGGTAGCCTTTATCAGAATGTGTTTGCGGGTTGGTGCTTTTCTTCTAATTCCAGTTATCATAAGGGAGGTAGAGTTGTTATTGCTTGGACCCCTAGAAGTTTTCATGTCAATATTAAGGCCTGCTCTAGTCAATTAATTCACTGTGAAGTAGCTCCTGTTAGTGGTTCTAGGCCATTTTGTATCACTTTATTGTATGCATTTAATCTTGCTTCAGAAAGGGAGTTGGTTGGGATGATTTGAGGGGTATTGCTGTTATGACTAAGAAACCATGGGTTGTTGCTGGTGATTTCAATTGTGTTTTGAACCCTGAAGAAAGAGTTGGTGCAGGGGTCAGATTACAGGAAATGGTTCCTCTTAGAGATTGTGTGAAGTAATGTGGTTTAGAGGACATGAATAGCTCTGGTTGTTTCTAAACTTGGAATAACAAGCAGCTAGGGGATGCTAGGGTGTTTAGTAAGATTGATAGAGTCATGGTGAATGAGGAGTGGATCTCTGCTTATCCTCATGCTGCTACTCACTTTATGCCAGAAGGTTAGTTTGACCATTGCCCTATGAGTATCAATGTCTATCCTCAGCTAATTAGGGGTAGACAGCCTTTCAGATACTTTAGGATGTGGGCTGAGGCTCCTTTATTCAGATCTATTATTTTGAGTGGATGGAATGAGGAGGTAGATGGTAGCAAAATGTATAAAATTGTTAGGAAGCTGAAGATCATCAAAGAATCTCTTAAAAAGCTGAACTATGAGGGATTCTCTGATATTCAGTGCAGAGACATAAAAGCTGCTAGGATGTTGCGTGAATGCCAAAATGCATTGCATCAAGATCCTGCTAATATTACTCTGAGACAGAAAGAATCTGAAGCAGCTGGTGACTACAAGAGGATTCATGGTGCTTATCTATCCTTTCTAGCTCAAAAATCTAAACTGATTTGGAGTTTTGGAGGGGATAAGAATACAACTCTTTTCCACCAGTCACTCAGAAGTAGAAGATTGGCTAACACAGTGTATGCAATTCATGATAAGAATGACATATGGAGGGAGGGTATACAGGAGGTAATGATGCTTTCCTTGACTATTACTTAATGTTGCTTGGCTCTAAATTGAGTAATAGGAAGCCTGTTTATCATTCTGTTATTGAGATTGGCCCAATCCTTGATAATGATCATATATCCTTGTTGAATAGACCTTTTACCTCTGAGGAAGTGAAAAAGGCTATGTTTGATATCCCTGGTGAGAAATCCCCTGGGCCTGATGGATTTGGCTCTTATTTTTTCAAAGACTCATGGGACATAATTGGGAGGGATATTATTGATGCTGTTCTAGATTTTCTCAATACTGGTAAGCTTTTGAAGGAGATTAATGCTACTACTTTGACTCTTATCCCTAAAATCTCTTGTCCTAGTTCTGTTACTGAGTTTAGGCCTATTGCTTGCTGTAACACTGTTTATAAATGTATATCTAAAGTTATCTGTAATAGACTGAGATGTATCCTTCCTGACATCATTTCTGAGAACCAAGGTGCTTTTGTCCATGAGAGATTCATAGTGCACAATATCATGGTTTGCCAAGACTTGGTGAGGCATTAAAACAGGAAAGGGGTGCAGCCTAGCTGTATCATGAAGCTGGACATGAGGAAGGCCTATGATACTATTGAATAGGATTTTGTCAGAGAAATGCTAATTGCTTTAAATTTCCCTAGTCATTTTGTGGAGCTTATTATGATATGTGTTACTACACCTAGGTTCACAATTATGGTGAATGGTTCCATGAATGGTTTTTTTTGCCTCCAAGAGGGGTTTGAGACAAGGAGATCCAATGTCTCCCTTGTTGTTTGTTATTTGTATGGAGTACCTGTCTAGGCTGATGAAAAGAGTGATAGAAAATCCTTACTTTGAGTTCCATCCAAGGCGTAAAAGGCCTCTGTTAAACCATTTAGTATTTGCTGATGATGTCATTCTGGTTTGCAAGGGTTCTTTCCCTTTTGTCTATGTGATGATACAAAGCTTCAAGTTATTTTCAGAAACTTCTGGTCTGCAGATCAATGATGATAAGTCTGATTTTTTTACTGCTGGAGTAGATGATGCTACTGTGCAGAGAATTAAATTTGCCACTGGTTTTAAGCATAGTAAACTTCCTTTCAGATATCTTGGGGTGCCTATCTGTGCTAAAAGGATTTCTGTGGCAGCCTGTGATGCTATTGTTGAGAAAATGTGTATGAGAATTAAAGTGTGGAGTTCTAGACATCTTTCTTATGCTGCTAGAATTTTTACTTATTAATTCTGTTCTCTTGAGCTTGCATGTATACTGGGCACAGGTCTTCATTATCCCTAAAACTGTGTTGCATGAGGTTGAGAAAGTGTGTAGAGCTTTCCTCTGGAGTGGCTATTATTATAGCACTAAAGCAGGTAATGTTAATTGGGATATTGTTTGCTCCCCTAAACAATCTGGGGGGCTTGGAGTGAGGAAGATCATGGTTTGGAACAAGGCAGCTTTGGCTAAGTATGTGTGGGCCCTAGAAACCAAACAGGATAGTCTATGGATCAGGTGGGTTCACTCTGTGTATATTAAGGAGGAGGATTGGTGGGAGTATTCCCCTCCTACTGAGAGTATTTGGTATTGGAAACAGGTATGCCAGGTTAAGGAGGATTTGAAACAGATTATCGCTCGACATGATTTGTGCAATTTAAGGCCTTTTAGAGTTAAGAAAATCTATGATCTAATGATTGGTGAGTCTGATAAGATTCACTGGGATAAATTTGTTTGGAATAGAATTTCTATTCCCAAACATAGAATGATTTGTTGGTTAGTTATGCATGGAAGATTGAAAACCAAAGACAGGCTGCTCCAAATGAGGGTAACTAGTTCTGCTGATTGCCTCCTCTGTAGTGGGGGCTGTGAATCTAATGCTCACTTATTTTTCAGCTGTTCTTATGCTCAGAGGTGTCTGAAGGAAATATTGCTATGGCTACAGGTGAAGAGCAACAATGTGAACTACTATAGACTCCTATATTGCATCCACAGAAATAGGAGGAGTAAAGCTCAGAAGCAGGTTTTGATTGCCTGTCTAAATGCACTTGTATATTTTGTTTGGCGGGCTAGGAATGATGCTAGGTGGAATGATGTAGTTTGGATGCCAAGAGTTTTGGTTAAAAGAGTTCAGAGCTCAGTTTGCTTGAGGTTAAGGGGAGTAAAACCTCAAAAGCTTAGTAGTACTAATAGGCAATGGATAGAAAATCTGTGTATTGAGATGTATAGTTGAACAGTTTGTCCTTTATGTTAGATAGAGGGGTCCAACCTAGTTGGTTTGCTCGTCTAACAGTTAGGTGTTAGGATGTAATGTTGTTTTTGTGAATATAGATCTTACTTACTTAGCAACAAAAAAAAAAAATTTGGGTTTTGTGCCTTCTCTAATCCACCTCAAAAAAACTCAATTTCAACCAAACCTAAATACTTAAAACCTTTTGAGCTATAAGTAGTTAGAAAAAAACCCAAAAATATCTTCACATTTCAAAACAAAGAAGGACCCTACTGTGAAAGAGGGAAGGTTGAGGATGAATTCGGTGGTGTTAGTGATGTACAATACACAAGAGGATGATGAAGAAGACATGCCTCAACTTGACTTGTTCACTCAGGTGCGTGGAAGGTGGTTGAGCCCAGTCCAGCTATGGTCAACTTTACTAGTGAAATGACGAAAATACCCTTGAGGCGTAAAAATTACCATTTTACCCCTGGGACGTCATAGGCCAGCAAGTACAGGCTTTCATTCAAGCCCGCTGACAAAAGGCCTTCATGACATCATCACCTCAGTACTACCTATGAATCGTACTCTCACCTAATCATTCAGGTACGTTTTTACATCTCTTCCAACGCATTTACTTGTACTACTCTCAAACCTTCTGAGATCAGATCTGACTTAGGCATCGGAGAGATGATCACGGGAACATCCCCAGCGTAGTTCATCGTGCTCGGTTTTGTAGGCACTCGGTTTCGAAGACCTTGGACTGTTACTGGTTACTACCCTGGCTGGACTTGGACTCCCCGGAATTACAAATTTCTACTGTGTTTCTTGTACCGCTAATAGTTGGCGCCGTCTATGGGGACTTGAAATAACATCTACATTTTCGAACATCATGACATGAGGACAAGGTACCCAAGGTGCTACTACTCAAAAAGCGAATCCTGAGAATGCACATATCACTTTCCTGAACCAAGAGGGTGCAATCGTTGAAGATGTAACCGACCAGCTTCCGGGGGGGGGGGGAAGCTCGACTACTCGTTTTGAGGAACCTCCCCGCTAGTCACCTACACTGACCTACGGGAGTTGGAACTTCGAACGAAAAGGCACATGACAATTTTCATGCAACAGCTCGTCGAAGGGCCAAAAACTCAACATACTACTCCCCCTAACCGAGAGATAGTCTTTGATCAGCCTTAAGCCCATAAAAACGAGCACCCAAAAAGCGTGTCCTAACCAAGCACGCTGCTGGCCCGTCAAAGAAGATAGCAGCCACTTCCAAAGGAAAGTATATCATATCACCAAGTCATGATGACGCTCGACATATCATTCAGAAGAAACAAAAACTTTGATGCCCGTATGATCATCGAAAAGAGGAGAGAGCAATCTCAAGTTGCAGGCTCAGAGTATCAAGGTGCGACTTGAACTTCGGGATGGTTGCACCCGCAGACTAACCCTCACACACCTAGGATTAAGGGGGGAGAACCTTGTTGAAGAACTAGAAGAGGTTGTTGAATCTTGTTTTCGAATTGGTTCGACAGTACCACATGAGTCCCCTTTTAGTCGACACATTGTGGAAACCCCTTACCCGAGTAAAGTGAAGATCCACATGATCGAGCACTATTCGGGCATCACTGACCCAGCTGATCATCTGGCAGCTTATAAAGCACAGATGAGTGTCCAAACCTTTTCCGAGGCAACTTGGTGTAGGTATTTCCCTACTACACTTAAGGGTTTGGCCCTCAATTGGTTCACGAGCCTCTCGTCTGGGATCATCACAAGCTTCTCGGCCCTCGAAGCATTATTCTCACATCATTTCATTGCGTCCATACGCCACAAGCACTACAAGCGAGGCTCATAATTACGAGCAAAAATAACGATCGTGCACGTCTATGGTCTTAAATGATCAAAAACTACGACCAATTTAAAAGCTGGTTGTAATTAATAGTGATTAGTTACGACGAGGCAAGAATCTTGTTGTAAAAATTCAAACCTCGTTGTAATTGACGAGAATAGTTGCGACAACACTAAAATCTCGTCGTAAAAGCAAATAAATTTTTGTTCTTGGGCTGGGGATGAAATTTTGAATCAAAAACCCGTCCCTTACTCTTCTCACTAGCTAATATCTCACTTACTGTTTCTCCACCGCCCAACCTTTGTCCTTTTTCTGTCCCCCTTTATCAACCCTAACTCTACAACCCCATGTTTGCGTGTAAGGTAAATCAATAGCTTCTCTCCTTCTCTTCAACTTGCTTCACATCTATAATTATGTGTTACCTTCAAAGGTAAATCAATTACCTAAATCTTTCTGTTTTTGTTTCCGTTTCTTCAATGGAAGTTGTCACACAAGTCCTTCATGATACAGAAGAAGATGAGGCCAAATCTCCCCATTCCTTACCGGATCCGTATTCGCACTGACAATAACATTAGTTAATTTGATTCATTATCAACTTATGCCATTTTCCCTTTTTAATTCTCTAATTTTACCTAATAACTGTTCAATAACTTTCTCAGGTTCAATGTGAAATGCAAGCAATAGGGTGGTACCAAGCTAGGGTTTTGAGGTGCTTGTTTTTTTATGCAGTATTTTCATCTAATTTTGCGATTGTAGTTTTGAAGGGGCTTTATATTTTCATTTTCTAGAACAATGCTGGTACATGTAGTTGGCTTGTTGGGACCTATTAAGAGAATTTTTTAGTAATACATCTATTTATAATGTTTACTTTGAGATATGTTTGATTTTAATATGTTGGGTTGGTTTTATTTCTATGTTACATGTTTTGTATGATGGGGTCTTCAATGTGCTTGTGTTACTCTGAAGCAATAGGGTCGCTTAACAATTTGCTCGCTTGCCGGGCTATCAAAGTTGTTGTTTGATTTATTTTCTTTACCATGTGTTGTTGTATGGTTCAAAGTCGCAAACAATTTTGTATTGTTAGCGCTTTGTTTGTGGTGATTCATTCTCATATGAGAATTGGATTGATTTAGTGTATCATTAATTGTTGGCGATCATATAGTGATGTTCAGTAGAGTTTTAATCAACAGCATAGGAACATTTTGTCTAACTCAATTCAGAAGTATAGCAGATTTTGGAAAGAGCTTCAATTAGTTAATCCTAATCTTGTTGCTCCATGGTTGACATCACTTTATGTCCTACAAATGTGGGTTTGATGTGTATTTATTTCGTTAATACCTTGTATTTATTCGTTCTGAAATTTGTTCATCTTTTTTTCGGTTAGGCAAACCTTCCTTTGGAGATCTGGTTATTGTGAAGTGGAAGAGTTTCATGTACTGGAACATATATCCTCTGTTGTTGTGCCCTTTTGGATGTTTTGGTTGAAGTATGATGTTTGGCTACTCCTTAGCTGGTTTGGTTTGATGTTTCTTGGTGACGTTTCTTGTAAGCTTTGAATGTACAAGCCATCAAATTGTCGTTAGGTGCTCTCCTCCCTTCCACTCCCTTCACTCATCTGTCCTTTTTCTTTCTAATTTTAGGTTTTTATTCTTGCAACTAGTAGATTAAAATTTGAACTTTAGCTTCACTTTTCTTTGTATTAAGATGTGAAAACTTAGTGGATAGCAGTGATTGACTTCAAGTGGATTAGCGATAACAAAGATGCAATTACTTATATCAAGAACAAGAATTCCACTATCAATTTGGAATTGGTTTTCATCTCTACGACAATATGATTTCTCTTCAGAATGTTAACCCTCCTTCTTTATTCATCTTCTCAATTATTGTATTGGTTTCCTATTATTCTGTGTTGCTTTTCTTGGTTAGAATCTGTTTATCCTTCTATCGTGTATTTAATCCTGGACGTCCTAGGCTTGGTAATTCGACTTAAGGAAATTAGTGAACAGATTTGGATGGTAGAATAATACAAAAATCAACATATAGATGAATGTATTATAGGCGTGTTACTAAAGAGAGAACATGTGAGATTCCTAATAATTTGCGTGCAAAGAACACTGCTCAATAGTTTGTTCTGTGCCATTGTAGTTTTTTGTGAAGATTTTTTATTAAATGATTGATACTTGCTAGTGATGCATCCATGGACTAAGACTTGGAGAATCATTAAGTAGAAATTTTACCGGGTTGGTGATGAATATTTTATGTAATTTTATGCAGTGATTACTTGTACAAACTTTTGCTCATTGGAGATCCTGGTGTTGGGAAATCATGTCTTTGGCTGAGGTTTTCTCTACGTTTTCGAGCCTTTTCACTCTAATTTATGTGCAATATAATTCATCCACCTGATAATTTATCCACAAATTTTAGATTTTGTTGGACTTGTTACTACTACATTATAAGTATATCTGAATCTAAATTTAAATTTTGAGAATGATTCTTGTTCTCTGCTTTATTTGTTCACAAGGACTTTTAGTTAGCTTTTGTGCCCTTTCTATTTTACTAATAAAATGAAGCATTTAGAATTTGATGCTACCTCTTAATTATGAATTTACTTGATAATTGTCCCATCTATAATTGCACACCATCACACTATGTTCTAATGATCAAATATTGATTAAGAATGGCATTTAGTATGTATAATTCTCTAAAACTGCCATAGGAACACTCACTAATTGGTGTCTTCTTACATGGATTATTGATAATGTATATACCATTCATGTCAACGACGAAATACAAATTAAAAATGTAGTTAGTTGGGCCTCTAGCCTCTCCTTTGTTCTGTTCTTGAGGTTGCGGTGGAACTTAATTAACTCTCAACTTAAGTCAAAGAATTGAATCAATGGCTCACCTTCAACTGTTTTATCATTTCCTTTCTAAAATCTAAAAGTTTTACTTGTCCATTATATTATTTCATTTGGAAAAAATTTGTATTTGTAATTTTTTTTGTTTACTTTTTTTTTTGATATGTTTTAGTAATATAGATTAGGAACATAAGGGAATATCTCCAAGGAGGTCTACAAATTCTTTCGGGCATATGGCTCATAGCTGATTTTCACCCAGCCTCACCTTAAGTCGTTAAGGGATGACATGGGAACTTCACTTTTGTAATATCTAGATTATAGTAGTTATCCTTAACTCTTTTCTTGCATTATATAAAAACTAGTCTTAAATGTATGCGGTGCAAGATAAAGCATATAAAGTTTTTTTATGTAAAGAAGAAGAGGGAAGAAAAGATAGCTTAGTTAAAGTGTTTTGTATATTTTTTTGCGAAAATCAAAGTTGTAGAAACAATTATTTATAGATACGAAGTTGTGACCTTAAAATTATGAATTAAAATGAACTTTAATGTTGATTTAGTGATGTTTGACTTCAAAATGGTTGCCAATAGCTAGTTAATATATCTTCTAGCAATTAGATTATGCCCTATGTATTTGAAAATGGATGTTGGTCTGAGGAGTTTTGTTTGAGTACGAAAACTTTAATAGCTAATAAATCGGGTATATGCATTTGGCTTCTTGAAATGATCTTCCCTTCAGGATTCTAATTACCCTTTTATATTTGTTGGTACAAGCAAGGGCAATGCCGAGGAGACCCGTACATTCTTTTAGGATCGATAAAGTAGTACGACTTTGAAATTATTTGTTGTTTTTTAGCTTGGAAGACTTTTGACAAGTTGTCTTGACTTTTCTGTAACATTTTGGACCATCAACTTGTGTGTTTGTTATTAATTATATGAAACATATCCAAATTTTGGATATGAAATTTTACCAAAGTATGTTTTTACGATAGCTGGATTGATTTTATGGTGTACATAGGGTGTAAATGGCGGTTGTAATTCATACTACAGTGAATAATATAATGATAGAAAATGGCCGTAAAATTTTCAGGGGAAAAAATTGTGATAAAAATGTGATAGTAACTGTGCTACATAACAATTTTTAGTTAAAACTTGCGACGAGAAATATGGTAATTAGTGTACCCAAAAAGTTTCAACAAATAATTGCAACGAGAAAGTTAGTCGTTGTTAGGCTTACAAACACATGCAAAACTTCTGAATTACGACGGGAATTCTGGTCCTAAAAAGATTTTTTTCAAATTTTTAAACATTAATTGCGACTGTAGATCTCGTCGTAGATAATTAGCATTTGCGACGGGAATTATTTTCCGTCGTAAAAAGTCTATTACGACTAGTGACATAACCCGGTCGTCAATGTAGGAAGTACCTTTTGCGACGGAGCCTATTATAACGACTAACGACCGTACGCAATTCTCCTCGTTAAAGATCTTTTGCGATGAGAAATGGCCCATTTGTGACCGAAAAACCGTTATAGATGAGGCTTTATCTTGTAGTTAAGAAGATCAACATGCATCTGATGTCGGTCTCGCAGCAGAAGGGAGAGAGCCTGAGTTGCTACATCAAGAGGTTCAACGAAGAATCTCTCAAAATGTTAGATCTCCAAGATGGACTTGTCGTTACTGCCCTAATGAATGGCCTTCAACCAGGTCGGATTAAATTTGAACTTGCCATGATGGAAACTTTAACGTTGGCCGACGCGATGAGACTAGCACAAAATAGATCCAAGCATTGAATATCTACAAAAATGTGTAGGACGAAGGGAGTAGCAAGAGAAAGAGTGAGTCCTGGAACCAAAAAGAGAGCATATTGAAAAGACATAGGCCTTCTGGTGGAGGCCATGACCATCACTTCAACGTTAATCGAAGGGAAATATACTTGGACTTGAAGGAGAAATCCGTACTCCCTTGACCTGCTACCATCGAGACTCGAGTCATAGGAGAGATAAGAAGTTGTGGTGTGAGTACCACAAAGAATGCGGTTATACGACTAAGGACTATAGGGAGATTAAGAAATCCCTCGACAAACTGGCTGGTGAGGACAAGCTGCAAAGATACTTTAAAGGACCTCGAGATGATCGACGAGGTGAACAGATTAAAGAAAAACTATCAAAAAGCGATGATACAGAAGGGTACGTCGGAGTAATTGATGGAGGCTTCGCCTCAGGAGGACTAATCGGACGTTCGAGAATAAACCATTTGTATCACCTAAAAAACGGTGAAGTGCTAAACAAACCTGACACACCCACTATGGTGTTCGGAGTGAGCTCAAAAGGAATACAGCCCCACATGATGATCATCTGATCATTGAGCTAGAAGTGGAAAATCATAGGGTAGGTCGAGTTCTGATAGACAGTGGGAACTCAGCTAACATAATCACCTGACAATGCCTACAGAAGTTGAAATATGAGAAGACGTCCAAGATTGACCATCCTTTGGTCGGCTTTGGGAGGCAGTATGTCCACCCCCTCGAGGTCATCAAGCTCCCGAGTGGTTTCGCTGACAAAGGGAAGGGTAGATGCCTCCCTGTGAACTTCCTGGTGGTCGATATTGATTTTCCCTACAATATCATCATTGGTCGACCCACGTTGAACAAAACAAAAGCTCTCGGATCGACCTACCAACTCCTACTACAATTCGAGGAAGATGAAAGAACTGTGGGTAGGCTGCATAGGGACCGACAATCAGCTCGAAAATGCTATGTGAATAGTTTGAGGAACAATAAGAAAGAACTTGTCTAGAAAGGTTTAGGCAAGAGGAAAAGACAAGAGGAAAGCACGTCAAAGAAATCCCTTCCCCCAATCGGCCTCTTCTACAATGAGAATCCCATCAACTATAATCGACCATAATCGGTCGACGATGATGAAAAAGTACCGCTCGGACCTGATCTTAGCCGTACAG
This sequence comes from Patellifolia procumbens, assembly GCA_947645195.1. NCBI lineage: Eukaryota > Viridiplantae > Streptophyta > Magnoliopsida > Caryophyllales > Amaranthaceae > Patellifolia > Patellifolia procumbens. Next base: position 63,935 of record CANSGD010000908.1, read on the forward strand.
TTCGAGTTGGCAAGGGCCTTAACAAGGTTGTTCGAACAAAATTGATCTAAGTCCTTCGAGATTTCAAAGATGTCTTTGCATTCTCCACTTATGAAATGTCGGGGATTGATCCCTTGGTCACCCAATATCAGCTGAACATCAAGAAAGACTTCAAACCCATAAAACAAATACTAAGGCATCAAGGCGTCGAAAGGAACAAAGAAGTGAAGAAATTGCTAAGTGTTGTGCTCATTAGGGAATGTCAATACATCGAATGTGTATCGAGCGGTGTGCTAGTTCAAAAGCCTAATGGGTCATGGAGAATGTGCATCGACTTCATTGAGTTGAATAAAGCATGCCCAAAAGACGATTTCCCTTTGCCTAAAATATATAAGATTGTGGACTCATGATAGGTTTTAGTCGTATCACCTAATCAAAAATAAACCTACAGACCTCTAACTAAGGTAGTCAGTGGAAGCAGGGTCCAATCCACAGGGAGACAGAGTTTCTAAATTAATATTCAACCAATTCAGCTACTCCAGATGAAATCAGATAAGGATTAACTGAACTAATGAATAAACTACAGAAGACGGAATAAATCGAAGATTTAACTATGGACTAAAAGTCTAGGGTATTAGGTCGGTCCACCATGCTTATACCAATCAAATGGGGTCAACTACTACCAAAACCTAAGTCAAGAGTCGGGGGATTAGAGCATGAGTTGAGCTATGGTTAAGATCAACGCTCATAGTTCAACATACGCCGCATGGTCACTAACGTAATCAGAACTACTGATGTGTCCTAGGCCTCTAGTCGTAAGACGGATCTGTGCAAACAACTATTAACCACAAGCAATCAATGAAATTGTACACTGACATTAATTACTCAATAAATAACAAACCACATCACAATCACCCTAATCAAGCCCTAGAAGTTGAGAGAAATCTAAATCACAATCATGGTATAAACATGGCTTTCCTAACTAACACCCTAGAAAGGGAACTACTCACTCATAATCGAATTAACAACAACAAATCTAATATGAAACCCTAACAATTGCATCATGAACAATTAAATAACGAAGCTAAGCAATCAAGAATAATAAAAGAGATTAGGGTAGGAAAGAATACCAATTGACGGAAAACAGGAACTTTTGTGGAAATCGAATAGGTTTGATCACCTTTAATCGAATCTAAAGTGTTTGAATTAAACTAAGAACAATGAGAAATAAAACTAGTCTAAAGCAGTAAAAAGATGAATAAAAGGTGTCTCTAAATAATGAGGAAAAAGGTATTTATAATACCCCTCAAGTCTAATTAAAACGGGAAACGAAAGTCGAAATCCGCGTATAAATGTACCAGACCCGATCGGGCCCGAGGCACCCACCCGATCGGGTCAAATACCAAAAAGCTCCCATTTTGCTTCTCGTGGTCCACGCAGCAGCCCAGCAAGCTGAGGGTGAAAATGCGGCCCACCCGATCGGGCCTTGGGCAGCCATCCGATCGGGCCAAGCGACGAAATGTGCCAGCACGCTCCCCTAATCCGCAGCATCATGATGAGATGTAGCAGCCCCCAGCCCGATCGGGTCGGGCACACTACGCCCGATCGGGTCTGGTGCATTGATGTTTGCCCGATCTGATCGGGCACGCCTTGCCCCGATCGGGTCCGCAACTTCAATACCCGATCGATGTATTTTCGCCCGATCGGGCCATTTTTGCCCGATCAGAGTACGGAATCCTCCTTTTTGACTCTTTGGCTCTCTAAACTTCACGTTTAGGGGTCTTGGGACCTCCTAAACTACCCATAGAACTCGTGAGACTTCCTACGTGCCCCGTAACATCTCGTAAAGCCGTGGTTGCTTCCAAATGGCTCGGGAATAAGGAGAAAACTCCCTAAAACCTGCAATTGAACACTAAAACACGAAACCACAACTATTTACGATAGTTAGCACAAAATAGCTCCCAAGAGCTCCAATGACGCACAAATTAGCTTGTAAATAAGGGAGAAAACTCTATATAAATACGTGATATCAACTCAACAACCGAATATGCCTTGTTTAGCTTCATGGATGTGAACGTTGGTTATCATCAAATCCCTCTAGCCGATAAGGACCAGGTTCATACATCATTCATCACGAGCACTGGTGTCTATTGCTTCATGGTTATGCTATTTGGCCTGAAGAATGCAAGGGCCACATATCAGTGCCTGATCAACAAAATGATCGACTGACAGCATGATCGAAATGCCGAAGTCTATGTCGATGATATTATTATCAAGAGCAAGCTGGTCGAAGAACATGTTCAAGATCTAAAGGAGACTCTAGCCACCCTTCGCACATACATCATGAAGTTAAATCGAAAGAAATGTGTCTTTGGAGTTCGAGGAGGGAAATGTAGGCTTCCTTGTTGATGAAAGAGGAATTGAAGCCAACCCAGACAAAGTGGAGGTAATCATGAAAATGAAATTACCTCGAACTGTTAAGGAAGTTACAGCGGCTGACCGGATGTATGGCAGCCTTAGGTCGTTTTGTGCCACGTTCGGCAGATAAGAACCTAAATTTTTCAGCACCCTCAAGAAGCCATGCTTCGAATGGGGACTAGAGGCTGAACAAGCTTTCAAAGAATTAAACACTCACTTGTCCACTCTGCCTAAACTTTTCTCACCCTGGCCGGGAGAGAAGTTGTTCATATACTTGGTTATGTCAGAGTACGCACTAAGTGCTGTACTGGTGGCTGATCGAGAAAAACAATATCATCTTGTCTACTTCATTAGCCACGCATTTCGAACAGAAAGCAGATACCCTACGTTAGAGAAAATGATATTCGCATTGGTAATGGCCAGTCGAAAATTGAAACCTTATTTCCAAGTGCATCCGATTAGGGTGCTTATAATCCAACTTCTCAAAAAGCTGATCGAGAATAGAAATGGCTCTAACCGGGTCATCGAATGGGCAAACCAAATGTCTAACTTCGGTCTGGAATACGAGCCTCGAAGAGCAATAATAGCCCAAGCCTTAGCATATTTTATTGCTGAATGTCCAATATAAAATGAACAAGCCACCCAGCTTACCGGCACATGGCAATTATTTTTTGATGGATCCTCCTCGGAAGCTGGATGCGGGGCTGGTCTCTTGATCATCGACCCCCTGGAAAACAAGATGGAGTATGGCATAAAATTTGATTTTGCTGTGTCAAATAATGAAGCAGAATATGAAGCCCTGCTACTTGGCTTAAATCTCTGTCTCTCGAATGGGGCTAATGAAAACATAGTAACAATCGACTCACAGCTGGTCGTCGGTCAAGTTAAGGGAGAATTCGAAGAAAAAGAAGATAGTATGCAGATGTACCTCAGAAAGGTTAAAGAACAGCAAGGAAAATTCACTAAGTTCACAATCCAGCAATTTCGAGGTACGAAAATCAGCAAGGAGATGCATTATCTCGAATGTCAGCTTAGCCATGGGGCTGAAACCTTGAACGATTTCATGGGAAGTTCTATATAATCCAAGCATCAACAATTAAGTCTTCATATGCCACCTAGACCGGTCGAATGAATGGATGAAAGACTTTAGAGACTACCTCGAAGAAGGAAAATTACTAGAAGATGAAAAAAGAGGTCGAAAAGCTCCGACGTCCAGCAGACTAGTTCCTTTTACACAACGACTTGCTAGACAAGAAATTGTTCACCCACCCACTGTTAAGATGTGTGTCGATAGAAGAAGGAGAACAGATACATCGAGAAATCCATCATAGAACGTGATGAAGCCATCAGGGCGCTCTAAGAATTGTTGGAAAAGCCCTTCGAGCTGTATACTATTGGCCAACATTGATGGAAAGACATCTCACAACCATACATGTTGTACTGCCCTTCGACCAGTGGGGCATGGATATTTTGGGACCATTTTCAACTACATCTAGTGGAAGGAAGTTCTTATTGGACGCAATTGATTTTTTCACCAAGTGGGTCAAAGAGGAACCTTTGGCCACCATATCTGATAACCAAGTACAACAATTCATCTGGAAGAACATCATCACCCGATTTGGCATACCTCGAGCACTCATCTCGGACAATGGTCAATAATTCAACAGCGGACCTATCAAGTCATATTGCGCTCGATTCGGCATCAAACCCAGGTTCTCCACTGTGTGTTGACCACAAACAAAGGGACATGCCGAGGTTGCCAACAAAGTCATTCTGAAGGGGCTAAAGAAGATGTTAGATGGGGCCAAAGGATCTTAAGTCGAGGACTTACCAGGCATACTGTGGTCATCTCAAACCACATTGAAAGAAGCAAGCAAGCAATTGGCAACACACCATTTAACTTCGTGTATGGAAGTGAAGCTGTTCTACCCGTCAGAGTGGATATCCCCTCGCCAAGTATAACCTTCTACGACTATGGACATAATAAGGATGGAAAGGCTATTAAGCTCGATCTGTTGCCTGAAACCAGAGGAAATGCCTTGCTCAAGTCAATTGCCCAGAAACAAAGGATGACTAGAATGTTTAACAGAGGTTCGAGAAAGAAAATTTGAAGTAGAGGACCTAATTTTTTGAAAAATTGAAGCAACTGGTAAGAAACAAAACCTTGTCAAACTTAGTCCCAATTAGGAAGGCCCTTATCGAGTAACTGAGATAGTGCAACCAGGGACCTATAAGCTCGAAAATATGGATGGGGATCTATTGTTTCGACCATGGAACGTTGATAATTTAAGAAGATTCTATGTCTAAGTACATTACAGCAACTCAGGGGCTAATACAACAAAAGAATACTTGGATCTTGCCGGTTTAGCTGACATTTGAACTGCAATAATGTACTTCAAAATTTCTGATATAGCTTATAAACTTGTAATAACCTCTCCGGTTAAATAGGCTTTGTAATAGTTAGAAGTTATGAAATGAAAAACAGCCTAACATATCAGACCTCATAGGTCTTTCAAGCAATCATTTGCTTTTGATATATGCTTCGAATTATTAATGGTTGGAGCCTGACAAAGTTCCTCAAATTCAATAAAACCTAGCAAGGTCAAACCTAATTTATGATTATTTGGCCTCACAAGAAAAACACTTGAATATTTTTGCAAGTACCTAATAGGTGCTTCTAAAAATAAATTGTTACCTAATAAGTCTTAGTGCATTCGAATTTTATTTTCCAACGTTACCAGTCCTTCGAATTCATTTAACCTGTTCTTCGAGTTCATCAAACCTAATAGGTCCCTCGAGTTACGCTCGAAATTGTAATATATATCTAAATTCATAAACGAATGACAAAGGAAGACATAAGACTTAGCCAAAATATTTTCATTTCATAATAAAAATTGTTTACATGAAAATCAGTGCTGATTACAATGATGTCCATCCAAAAGATAAAACCTGAAGCTAGAAAAGCAAAGCCCTAAGCTTTTATATCCACAGTCTCTTCATCAGAAGAATCGGATGGAGAGCTCGAACTCCTAGTATCAGCAACCTCGACCTCGCAGCCCCTACTTGTTCATCAGCTACCTCGGGGATGTCAGACACGATTTCCTTAACTGCCTCGCTCTCTTCGACCACCTTAGCAGTGGAGGTCGAAGCCTCAACAGTTTCAGCGGCAATGTCAGCTATGTCCTGATCCCTCGTCTCTTTCGCGACAGCCTCAACAAGGGCCACTTTCTCATGCTTTTCAAACTTGTCCAAAACTTGTTTAAAATCCAAGTCAGGTGCCAAGCCTTTCAAAGTCTTCTCAAAACAGCTCTGAATATCATTACGAGCGGATTAATATCCCTCAATAACCTTTACATCAGCTAAGTCGAGGCCTGCCTCGGACTTCTTCCATCGACGAATGATCTTGCTTTTTCTGTTTTTAAGTCCTTGATCGACTTATCATACTTCGACTGCAGATCATCTCGCTCGTTCCGAGTACGCTCGACCATCTCCTTATGGGATTTCAGCTTGACCTCGAACAGAGTCACCTCCAAGCCCGATTTCTCGAGTTTTTTCTCAGCTAACTTGAGACCTCCTCTTTGTTGTTTAAGAGGCTAGTCTGCTCGCTATTGAAGGCTTCGAGGTTCTCAGCGTTAAGTTTGTTAGCCTACTCAATCTCAGCCTCGAGGACCCCCACTTTTCGATTGGCCTCCAACAGCTCCTGCTTGCTCTTTGCAAGCTCCTCTGCTAGCTGAGTCGAATCTTAGCCTTCCTTTTCTGTAAGGTCGGCCATTCGACTGGACATCTACAAACAAATTTTTGTAAGTCATAGTTATGATAATGCCTTGAAGAAAGATAAGTACTTGCAACCAGCACTGATTGAGTACCTCGATTTCCATCAGCATGCCATCCTTGGAGACATCCTCCATTCTGCCAGAGACAAGTAATGCATCTCAGAGCTTCTGGTAGCGAGCTCGAAGAGCTTTGAGGCTCGCCTTTTCGATGTTGACGACCTCAGCCTGGACTTCAACATCATGTGTCCAGGACGACCTCATCCTTGCCCATTTCATGAAACTCCATCTCAGGGAAAAGTAGATCGAGTTTGGGATAGGATTTAACAGACTTCATCTTCAACCTAGTGTTGGATTGAACCTCAACCTCCGTTATTGGCTGGTCGAAGAGAGGAGCTAACTCTTTTATAGGAGTGGGCAACGGCTTAGGAGGAGCCAACTTTGTCTTTGGTTTATGCTTTGGATTACGCAAATAAAAAAAGATAAGTTAAAAGAGGTCAATTAACAGTACGAACAAGTTGTGGACATTCGAATATAATGCGGGTTGTTTAAGAACTTTAAGTTCCCCGTTTTGGATGGCTAGTTTCGCCATGGTCGCCATCCCTCCTTTGGCTTTAGTTTTCTTCATCTCTTCGTCGAGATGGTTGTATGCGATCACTGAAACGAAGGTGCAACAAGGTTATAATCAAGAAAACAATCAACTATAAGACAAGTAAAAAGAGATGTTGACCCCTACGTTGGTCATATGTCGGAGAGACTCCAAAGGAGGACAAAAAGTGCTCGTTGGTCAAGTATTTATGAACGGGCAACCAATGATCAGTCTTGTACTTCGGCTTGTCGTCGACATGATATCCAACAGCCTGATAGTGGATAGCAACAATGGCCTCTTTGAGGTCCGTCTCAGGCACATTCAAATTCATGAAAAAATTGGGGGTTTCATCAGATAGAGTTCGAGGAATGTCCCATGGTTTATCACCTCTAAATAAAAAAGGGAATTCCCCTCGAAAACTGGCCTGGTTTGTCGGCATCTCAGAAGTAACCTTGTATGACTTCTCCTCTCTATCCCTATCCTTCAAGACCACCAGATGTCGAGCTTAGAAGGAATACCAACCAGGACCCGACTAACATTCTAACACTTCGTTTAATTTAAACAAGTTGCACCAGAGACGCAACATCGGCTTGACACCCAACATCTAGCAGATACTCAAAAAGGCCAAATCGATCCAATCGAGTTGGGCATAAGCTGGCAGAGGGAGATGTTGTATGCATCAAGAATTTCCGTGTAAAAAGGATGCAAGGGAAAACGTAAACTAAGTTAAAAAAGGTCTTATATACGCCTATGCATCCAGGAGGAGGAGACACTACTAAATTTGAAACTTGTGGGGGATAGAGCACATGTGGCATTTAAATAAAATATAGAGTCGACATGAACGACAACCCTGTGCGCAGGTCATTTTTCCACTTCCCCGTCGACCAATAGCCGCTTATTCCCAACTTGTTGAGGGAAGGGCAGGGCTCGCAATGATCGGATGTCGGCGGAAATTCATCAGTTGGCTTCATTATTTGAACCACCTAGTGAAAGAAAAGAATCTAAGTAACTCTTCTTAGTAGGAGGGAAGGCTATTGTAATCTTATTGGGATGGTCTACAAATTCCTCATGTCCCTCGGAAACTTCCTCACACTCCTCTTCTTCATTGGGAATAGAGTCGAGTAAGGGACTTGGGTTTGAGGTCCAATATGCTATTGTTACAACAGGGGCCCCCATCAACCCATGTCTCAACCCATGGCATATAAGGAAGGCAAGATATAGGGACTACTCGACTCTGCTATAAGTTCATTATTTAAAATACAAAGAACAACTATCCATACGTCGAATTTATTAAAGAATGGAAAATAATCAAAAACGAGAAACCATACCTTGGTCGAAAAGCTCGAAAGAGGTTCCTCGAAACACTCGGCGCAAACAGATAGCAGCAAGCAAGAGAAGAAAAGGCTTTATAGAGAGAGAAAATAGAGAGAGAAAATGCAAATGAAGAAAAAGTTGAGTTATCTATATCTCACCTACCACTGAAAGGATAGGAATAGTGATTCGACTCTAATAGAAACAGTTACCCAATATGGGTTTGAGCCAAGCATTTATGACAGTCTTCACATACGTCATATGGGTACATGAACCGCATAAATACTGGTCAAATTAAACGGTTGACTTATGAAATACAACAATATGTTGACTCTTCAAAGCTCAGTAGGAACTAGCAGTTGACCAACCTTTCACCACTTCGAATTATTTTCAGGCATCTATCACCCCTGACCGAGGCTACGTCGAACAACGTCAATCATACTACCTTTTCCTTATCGGAGCTACCTCGAACTCTTTAAAGAAACAATCTCTTTACTTGAGCCACCTCGAGTCCTTTCAAGGAGCATTCCTTGATAAAAATACTATGAAATATTTTCTGAGTATGTAAGCCCATCAAAAAGCGCACACACTGCGAGCAAAATTACGTCCAAGGCTATTAGCCCCCGGGCTCCTTCGAAGTCCTAAAAATCCCTTCCACAAGGCACCAACCTCAAAGAATTGATAGGGGCTCACCAACATCCAATAAAGCTCGACAAACCTCACATAAAGTCGCTCGAAGTCAACGAACTATCAGTCAAAGTCAACGGTAAGATAGGGTGGTCGAAGTTTCATGAAGACCATCAGAGTGAGGGTGGTCAAAGTTCCCTAAAGACCATCAGAGTGAGGGTGGTTGAAGTTTTTTTAAGACCATCAGAGTGAGGGTGGTCGAAGTTTCGTAAAGACCATCAAAGTGAGAGTGGTCAAAGTTTTCAGATAGTCACCTATGTATGAGGGTGGTCGAAGTTCCCTTGTATCACCCATGAAGAAGGTGGTAGAAGTTTTAAGATAGCTACCTATGTGTGAGGGTGGCCGAAGTTCCCTTGTATCACCCATGAAGAGGGTGGGCGAAGTTTCAGATAGCCACCTATGTATGAGGGTGGTCGAAGTTCCTTGTATCATCCATTAAGAGGGTGATCTAAGTTTTCTGTAGCCATCCAAGGTAGAGGGTGGTCGAAGTATTATGTACCACCTAAAGTATGAGGGTGGTCGAAATTCCGTTCGCATCACTCATGATGAGGATGGTTGAATTCTAATGATCCACTCAATTAGGAGGGTGGTCGAAGTTTATAACCCCCTAACAGGTACTTCGAATTCTTGCTTGTTCATCCCAAAGAGGTGGGTCGAAATTTGACCTAGAACTCAACTAAGGTACGTCGAATTCTACACTTGATCTTGAACAAGGGTACGTCTAAACTCTCAGAAACAGTACAAGCATTTCGCTCCACATCACAGTTTCATCAAGATCTTAAACTCTGACATAGAGCGTGGGGCTAATGTTTGGGCTCAGTCCCGCCATGGTCAACTTTACTAGTGAAATGACCAAAAAACCCTTGAGGCAAAAAATTTCCATTTTACCCATGGGACTTTATAGGCCAGAAAGTACAGGCTTTCAGTCAAGCCCACTAACAAAAGGCCTTCATGATATTATCACCTTCACCAGGTTACATCACCTCAGTACTAACTAATAAATAGTACTTTCACCTCATCATTCAAGTACGTTTTTACATGTATTCCAACGCATTTACTTGTACTACTCTCTGACCTTCTGAGATCAGATTTGATTTAGGTATTGGAGAGACAATCCCGTGAACATCCCTGGGGTAGTTCATCGTGCTCGGTTTTACAGGCACACAGATTCGAAGACCTTGAAATATTATTGGTTACTACCCTAGGTGGACTTGGACTCCCAGAATTATAAATTTCTACTGTGTTTCTTGTACACGAAGTAGAAGGGATTTACTTGAAGCATTGTACTAAAGAATAACCACACAAAGGACACATCAACCACTATTATTACCAAAGCAACATCAACAACAACAACTAAACATGAGTTGGATGATGTTAAGCATTAAGAGGATGAAGATTTAAATGAATATTCGGCATATGAGGGTTGTGTTGTTAGCTCCGATGATGAGCATTATGTGTATCCAACTTTCAACCAAGATGTATACTTAAAGAATCTTATTGCACTAAAAGTAGGGCTAAAGTTTCGAACACCAGAGGATCTCAAAGGCTATCAAGTACCATTGTGTTACAAATGGTTCTGATTATTATTTTTTGCACAATACACAAGATAGAATAATTTCTTATTGTAGGTTTAAGTGTAATTGTGAATGGACAAATTCTAGGTTGTGTAATCTACCTGCAACATCATTAGAAAGTGTATCCCAGAAAAATGAGGGAGTATTAAGCTTTCAAATTAGAAGTTTAAGGCTGGAACATGCACGTACATTATAAAATGAAAACAAAAAAAGCTTCCAGCGAGTATCTAACCAAACTTTATATGGATAAATTCAGAGAAACATAACTCAAGTTGATAATGATGATATAATTAAGGCGGCCACAGAGAAATAAATTAAAATTGCTATTTTTGTCATAAATCCTTATTAAAGCCCAGGATCCTATGGCTTCAGCTTAAAATGCTTCCAAACCTATTGGTCGTTATTAAACAAAGAATTATGCCTTATTATTCAAAGTTTCTTGAGCATGGCCATTTTCTCTTTAGCATAAACCATACTTTGTTGTGTGTGATCCCGAAAATTGATGAGCCTACAAGACCTCACCATTTAGACTGATCAGCCTTTGCTACACACTATAAAATAAAAGCAAAAATTCTGGTTAATCGTATCCGACCTCTCCTCAGAATAATAATAAGCCCCTTTCAAAGTGCTTTTACACCTGAACGAGAAATTTATGACAACATCCTCATCATATAAAAAATGCTAAACATGTTTCACAAGTCCAAAAACAAACCAGGTGGTTTGCCTTAAAGCTTGACCTCTTATTGCTTGGGACAAGATTTGTGCTCCCAAAACCATGAGTGGGATTGACCTAAGAAAGACCTACCATATGAAGCAAGGTTTTATAGCAAAGCGAGGATGGAAAATTCTTGCTAATCCATATAAGTTTCGGGCTTCTAAAGTCGGTGATAAATATTGAAAAAAGACCTCATTCTCCAAATACAAACCAAAATCCAGTGACTGTCATTTGGAAAGTCATCCTACAAACCAAAGACATAATCAGACGCGACATCCGATAGAAAATCGGATCAGGAACTGATACTTATTTATAGTTAGATTATTGGTGCTGCAAGAATAGCCTACTAGAACAATTAAGCCTAGACTCTCGTATAACGAAAATCATAGACCTCCGAGTAAACGAAGTGATTCGACCAAGCATGACTTGGTATATGGAAAAACTTTAGCTCGTAGTTCCGATCCTTTTATGCAAACTAATATCAGCATACCCCTTCAAACCGCTCTTCAAAAAGACACCCCATGTTGGAGGCTTGTAGCCTTTGGTAGTTTCTTAGTAAAATCAGCCACATGGCTATCCCAATACCCGAATTCATACCAACAACCTAAAGGAGATTTCCCGATATGTAGAACATTGACATTCAGCCCAAGATCAAAATCTTCTTATGACAATTATTGAACAATGGCCTCCATACGAGATATAATATTTCTAACAAACACCTTCCAACTCTATTAGAATGCCTCTTTGTAAAAATGCTCTAGAAAATATTGATCACTTATTTCTTATATGCCCAACTACAATGAGCTTGTGGCAATCTCAGAATAATGTTAGTTATTTTGCCCATCGAAGTATGCCAAAAACCTTAAAGGACCTCCTTCTTGAGATAAGAAAATCTACATCAAGCAATACCCTAGAAATATTGTCGGATCCTCTAGAGTATTTGGAAAGAGCAAAACCTAATAGTCTTCCACAACGACTCTTCTAATCTGCAAAGAGTATGGCTCCACACAAACAATACACTTAAAGAATGGAACATTTTTTCTGTTCAAGACCACCAAAACACAATTCCTCCCCTTCCCCTTGCAGGTACCAACACTCAAAGCACTTCGGATGGACCCACCCCTTCCAGGATCTATTAGCCTAAATATTGATGGATCCTCAAAGAACTCCTCTTCGGAAGCCGGAGTGGTGCTTGAGACTCTGAAAGTAATATCATTGCATATGTAACCTTAAACCTTGTGCACATGGCATCCTTTATAGTATACACAATAACCTTTCAAAATGGTCTTCTTCAAGCCAAAAGTATGAAGATAAAAAAACCTTCTCATTGAAAGTGATAATTTGGTTCTCATCTAGTTAGTCCATGATATTTACTAAACTCCATGGGCCATCCAAACAGTGGTCGACGACATCCACCAGATCATGCGTAATTTTTTTGACAAACTAACACACATATATAGAGAAACGAATCAAGTTGCAGATTATATATCCAAGTTAGGGCATCAATTCCACCAACAGAGTCGTTTTATTGATGTTCAGATGGCGCCTAACCTTCTAAAACGTGTTACTTTAGATAACTTAGGATTCACCCTTGAGAGAAGGGTTCCCAAAGGCTTTCTTTGTATCTTTTCAAAAAAAGAAGGGGTAAATTTAGAGATAATAAAAAGGATAAGCATTGAGGCATTTAGGAACATGATTAGGAGGGCTATAATTGAGGTGAAGTATTATAAGGCATACTATGCACATATATTGGCTTTAGAGTACATTCATGAAACTAGCGGTGAAAAATATCAAAGGCTTTGAGACTATGTTACTGCTATTAAAAAGTAAAACCCTAGGTCATTTGGTTATGTCGTTGTTGCAAGCATTGAGAGGCCCTCGGTGCTATTTCAAAGAATGCACATACGTTCACAACCTTGCAAAGAGGATTTCATACAAGGTTGTGCACACATTGAGATTTTTTTAGTAGCTATGGCCCTATGGGTAAGGATAGGAATACGAACTTGTTTGCAATGGCATGGGTAGTGGTTGAAGTTGAGAACAAAGATACATGGATGTGGTTATTAGAGCTTTTGAAAAAGGATGACTTGAATTATGTAGCTGAGCATATTACATGTCTGTAAAGAAGAGCTGACGTTTATGTCATAAAGACAAAAGGTGCATGCAGTCACTTTCCATGAATTATTTACTAAAGGCACATTAACCAAATGACTAGTTTTTTAATCACTATCTCAGGGGTTATTGGATACATTTTTTTCAAATTTGTACCTAATGCTGAGATTAAGTATTGTTGTAAATGTATGGCATAACTTCAAGTTAGCCCATTTATGTTAAGCAGTCGTAGCCCTATATTGGAAGACAACAACGACATCCACGAAGGTTGTTTCAAACTTCACTGGTTGGTGTTAATGTTGATCATAGAGTATGAAATATATTAAAAACTGATTCTATTTATTCACTTGTTAAGAATTCTTTCAAATGAAAATGGATTCAATCAAAAAGTTGAGAAAAGATGCTTACGATGACCACTACAAGATCCTACCAAAATATTTCATTCACATCCAAGTCCAAGTTTGCCATGATTCTTAACAACAATTTTGAATCATTAAATAATGTAATTAGAAAAGCTAGAGCGCAACCAATACAGAGCATGATGGAGTGGATCAAAAGGTATGTGAGAAGATATGTTGTAAGAAAAGAGAAGAATTAGAGAAGTTTCATGATAGGGGTCATGCCTGCTGTAGTGAAGGTGTTAAAGTTTGCACAAGAGGGGCTAAAAATTGCGTTGCAGCAAAATTAGATATGGATATTTGAGGTTAATCACGGTGACGATCAATATGTAGCTAATTTGAAGCACATGACTTGTGATTGCTACAGGTGAGACATAACTAGTATCTCATGTTGTCATGCCATTAAGTGTGTTATGAGAAAATAGAGTTGATCCTGAGGAGCATGTGCACAAGGCATACTCTAGGGAAGCATTTGCATTAATATATGGTTCTGTATTTCACGCTATGCCAAGCATGAGCATTGGGAGAGAGCCAACAATCCTAAACCACAACCTCCATCTATGCAAAAAAATGCTAGGACGACCATCTAAGAAGAAGAGGACAAAGGAGTTCGAGAAGGTGAAGATGAGAGCAACATTGTGGATAAGAAGCGAACGCCAACACATTGTAGAAATTGTGGTAACTACGTCCACAACAAAATTGTGGTGCAAGAATGTTCCAACGCCAAAGGCTCAACCAAAGAAAAGGGGAAGATTTGTCAAAAATAGTGCTATCAAGAGAAGCAAAGGAAATGGAAAGAAGGAAGGGGGCAGACGTCCAAGTAGTGGAGAACCAAGAGGTTGTTTTAACCTTACAAGCACCACCATCATCCCAAACTGAAATCTGATTTGAAGTGTTGATAATTGGTAGTTGATGTTATTAACCTAAAAACAATGTCTTTTTTGTCTATGATTTAAGACGCTACTAACTCTTTATTATGCCGATAACAGTAGTAGCTTTTTATGGAGTTTCAAACATGATTTCACATTGTTAATGGTTTCAACTTTTGGCAGACATCCAATGATTTACTTATATACTAAATGAGATGTATTGTTGTTAAATAAATGGATTTTCCACCACCATTAGTCTTAATTATTCAATTTCACTTGCCATCTTGAGCTTGTCTTCATGGTGCAGTGGGTAGTTATAGCAGTCAGAGAAAACATTCATCACAAACATAATAATGACTTGACATAGGAAAGTGAAGTCGAAGAACAGTGACAATGAGCACCCAAAAAGAAGAAAAAATGAGAGCTATACAGAGAGAGGAAGAAGAAATATGAATTTTAAAAGTGATGACAAAAAGTGAGGGTCAAATTTTAAAATCTTGAAATGTCATTCGAATTCCATCAAAATCCGTTAAAAAAGGTGTGATTTTTTTTAATATAAACTCAAAAGTAAGATATTAGTTCGCAAAAAAATATTTCAAAGATGTTAGCTTACAAAGTGAGGTAAAAGTAAGGTATTAGTTGACAATTTTTTCTGATAATAACAATAAATCATACTTAATGCCAATGAATTGTATGATCTTTCCAAAGTTTTCAAGCGAATTCCTTCTCTACTGAAGTCCACTGTTAAAGATTGAATCTCTGTGATCAATTTTTAGGTAGAGAAAACTAAACTATTCAATTTCTAAGGAGGGAGGTTGATCGGCCTCAAAATTGTTGTTAGATTCTAAAGCCGATGCAAAAGTAATTAAATTTCCTAACTCTTCTACTAACATATAATAAGGGTAAGTCAGGGTCGAATCCTTAGGGAAGTGAACGTAGTACTTATGTTTGTCCAACTAATCCTAGTTCTAAGGGTTTTTATTTTTGGTTGAATGGAGAGAATAATGACTAAAATTACTCTAAAATAAACTAAATGCACAAATGACTCAATTAAAAGGTAGATCTAAGAATATGAGAATAAAGACACTAGGAATGCCGCTACACATGGCATTGGGGAGTCAAACGAGAAACCAACTCAAGAGATATAGGGATAAACATGCTTCACAATCGAATGAAAAATACTATTTTCATAAATTCCCACTACCTCTCTCGAATAGTAGCAAACTAGAGAAAATAAGCAACAATAGCCCTCTTTCGAATAGCCTATAATTACATAAAAAGTCGCAAATAATCTAGAGTCCTTCAAAGATTTTCCTTCTTAATTTACGCCAATATCTTGGTGATAAAAAAGAATACAAATTGAGTTTAGGAATGAATTTTAAAATAAGCATAGACAATGATAATCAAAATCCACAATACAAATTCATGATCATGGCCAACTATTAGTTACAAACCCTAGAACATCAATCAATACAAACAATTGATAAATAATCTCCTAACAATTCAAGAATAATAATTTAACTCCCCTTTAACATATTTCACTACATTCCTAGCATAAAAGACTACTCACTAAACATTATGCAAGGAAATTGAATATTAAATTTATTTAGAATAACAAAAGAAAACATGGTAATTGCATTAGATATGAGAAATACTTGAGAGAAAGTAGATGAAAGCATTACCAGAAGACAGAAAATGAAATTCTGGGAAGAAACTATATAAACTTGCAAGAATTTCGAGCAATGATTCTTGATCAACAATGGACTTTTCACGATGTGGAAGAAGGAGAACTCAATAATCTCACTCTAATCTCTTCAAAACTTTGTAAAACTAAGTGTCTCTACAAAATTGGGGCTAAAAGTACTTATACCCCCCTAATATAACGTAAAAAAGATTCTAAAAAAAACCTTAGATCGAATAGGAAAAGTTGGAATTCCGCGTGCAGGCCTTAAGCGGACGCTTACAAAGGTTAAGCAGACGCTCCAAAATGGTCAAAAGTCCCTGCCAACAAAACCATGCAAATAAGCGGACGCTTGAGTCCGCTTAAGCAGACGCTTGAGTCCGCTTAAGCAGACGCTTATGGCTTAAGTGACACTTATTCCTTAAGAGGTAGCTTCCATGAACACTTGGCAACTCCAACACCTCACTACATGCATACACAACCATCATAACTGTTACTTGGCATAAAAACAATCTCATTTTACATTCACAAGCATTGAGCAACGTCACGCCATCAAATACAAAGCTCCAGAATCATCAAAATGATTATTCATGGCTTCTTTCATTTCCGCACTCGATCCAAAAGCTTTATCTCATCTCCTCAAGAGCTCCAAAATCATCGAAGTATCTTCCAACCTACAGACATGAACAAAAAACACAAGAGGAGACACAAACGCACATCGCGTAACACAAGATTTAGCTTAAAATAATGGAAAAACACCAAACATCACGCGAGTGCACTAAAATAAGAAGAAAAGAGAAAAGAAGAGAAGAATGGTGTGAAATGAGAGAAAAAAAGGTGGAAATGAAGGAAAAAATGAGTAAAAAGAGCCCTAAAAGTGGATATAAAATCCACTTATCAGAGGTCTATCGTAGGAGAGTGAAGGGAAAATTACAAAGGGAAAAGAATAGAGAGGGGCGTGCAACTGGAAGGCGTGCACCTTTATTTCCCCTTATTTATAGTTTCTCCTTTTTACTTCCTTAATCCTACTAGAATTCTATCTGTCGTAGAATCCTAAAGCCTAATTCCTAATAAATAATCTAAATGGTATGTGTGACCCAATAGGCTTAAATGAATAAAGCAATTATATAATCTATATTATATTGTAGTTCTAGTTGGTTCCTACAAGAACACTATGACCACCTAAAATCATTTTTTTTTTTTAAGATACAAAGTTAGAATACAAGTCTCCTTATCTTAGGGATTGAGCAGAGTCAGAAAACTAAGTACATCAACTAACTACTAATAAACTAAATAAAAAATTAGAACTAAACAAAAACAAAAACAAAACTATTTATAAATAAAAAACAAGCTTCTTAAGAAAGTCAAACAATTCTACAGGGGTTCTGGCAGTGAAGAGCAATGCACCACCAACTATAGTCTGGGAAGCACTTCTCGGGCAGCATAGGTAGCCTAGACGCGAGTCTTCTTCAAGCGGTTGAAGATAAACTCAACTTGGAGGCAACTGACATATGGATTTGAAGACGAGCACGTCTTTGAGGTGATGGAGGTGACCCCGATACTCCAGATAAATAAAAAGATCTATAGTGAAACACCTTTGCAAATAGTCAATCTGAAGAGGATCACTTACGCTCGTCGGTGAAGGTCACAATCTTGAGAATCTTCCACCCTTTCGAGATTGAACGTCAGTAAGGTGTACCTTATTTTTTGCGAGCTCACGAAGGTCATCAACGAGACATTAGTGAGATGACAGTGAGGTGCGGGAAGACATGATGGTAGGGAAGGTTTGAAAGAGACATTGAGTAAGAAGGGGCTGAGAAAGGGTGGCATTTGAGGCATAAAAGGGGTGTATTTGGGGTTTGTGGAAGCGCTGGAAAAGGTGAGGTTTCTAGATATGGAAGGGAGACCCCTTCTCTCGAAAAATATTACATTTTTCTACACCAATACTCCATGATATAAAAACAAAGTAATAAGAAGCAAACCATGGTATATCAACACTAGATAGAAGTAACAGCTAATAACTATGAAAATGATGGATATGGAATAATAGGTATTATTCCTAACCAATATAATATGTATAACTATAATATTGATTCTTCATTAGAGAAATTATAATACTGATTGTTTCCGGAACAGAAATATTTGTATTTGTATGAAGGTATTTCGAGAATTGTCTTAGCCGCTTGCCCGTAATAGGAGATCCGATAGCCTGCAAAACAACGAAGATTGACTACCCCGGGGGTGGTTCCGGGATCGCCTCTCCGACGCTCAAGTCAGATTACTTTTCTATAGAGAGAAAGTATGAGAAAGGAGGTTTAGAGTAATCAGAAAAAGTTACCTGAATTATGCTGCAAATCAGGTATTTATAGGGAACTTTGATGAAAGAACAGTAATTATTAAGATAATCGAGGGTAATTCCGTAATAATGAGTATTACGGGCCTTTTTAAGAATAATGAGCTTAGCTTAGAAAAGTTCGTGTTAAAAAGGGTAATTTAGTCATTTTAACCCGAATTGGGCTATGACCTGGGTTATCCCAAACATTTAGCCCCACGCGTGATGCGCGAACTGATTCGTATGATGATCGGGTATCACGCGGAATAACATGTTGAGAATAAAATCCGACGAGTGTACATGATGCAAATCGATACGTATGACGGCTAGTCGATACATATGATGACCCATAGCTACGTATGACGGCATATTTGGTGGTGTGTTGCTTCGTACATTGGCTTGAAGATGACTAACCAATGGCTTGACGGTGACTGAAGATGAATTGATGCTGACTTGACGATGACTGATCAATAACCTTGCTACACATGCTGACGGGAGTCAGATTGTTGAAGGTTGATGGTCAGTAGGAAGAGGGGTAGTAGCTGCTGCTGAAGGCTGGTTGTATACTGCTGAAGGCTGTTTGCTACTGCTGAGGGGGTAAGTTGACTGACGGGTAGCATGGATTAGCGAGCTGACCACTGGGTATTGTTATGCGTTGACCAGTGGGCATTGTTGTGCGCTAAAGATTTGATGACTGAGGGATATTTCACCTTGATGACTTTAACTCATCAAAAAAAAAAAATATTAAGGATAGCTGAGGGTTATAAATGTAGGCTTGCTTGTTGCTGAGGGGTAGACAAAGGCTGAGGGGTAGACAAAGGCTGAGGGGTAGACCAAGGCTGAGGGGTGTCTTTGCTGTTGAGGGGATGCACGCATGGCTTTGTGCTTTTTCGTTGTTAAAACTTTGACGGACGATAACTTTGCGCTCGGGTGTCCGAATTGAGTAAACTTTTTTTTCAAATTGGTTATTTTTTCGAGGGCTACGTGGAGATTTTTTCGAAGGGGATTTGGCCAACTATTTTCTCCAAAAAAGGCCTCTAACATGGAGATTTTGGCCCGTTTATGTTTTTCCATCTAAATTTCGCCTGTTTCATGACTGACAGAGGATGCTCTGATATATGTGATTCATTTGCTTATAAATACTCTATCCCTTCATGCTCTTCATTCATCCCATCCACTTCATTCACTTAACTTTCCCTCTCTTCAAGCACTTCTCTCACTAGAAATTCTTAAGTAACTTGTTGTTCATACCAAGGGCCTTGTTGCTCATACCAAGGGCCTTTCTTTGAGTACTTGGTGCACGGGCGTGTTGAGGGCTTAGCTCTTTGCTTTCTTTATCCACGAGTGAGAGCTTTGTTCTACGTCAAGCAACGGGGGTTCATCAACCAAGGGCATATTATATTATCGTCGATCACTTGGGGTTTCTTCTGTTTGTTGACTATCTTACCCGACCGAGGGCTTTCTTTTGAGGTACGCCTTGTAGCCTCTCATCAAATTTAATGTACTACTAGAATAAACTTAGATAATCTTGAGTAGTATTGTTGTTGTGCTATGGAAAATAAATGGACAACTACTCAAGATTATCTTAACACTTTGCCATTTTTTCCTTTGTATGACCCATGGGGGGAAATTTGGTCTGAGGGGGAGCTAGTTGTAGCAGCAGCTAATAAATCTGTAGACCCATATATACCAACAGGAATACCTTTGCATGTACTACCCCCCATCCATGAGCCTGAACTTGATATTATTGAAATTGTTGAGCATGTTCCCTTACCATGGGAAGTTTCTATTGCATCTGGTCCAACAATTAGAAGTTATTTGGACAGATTCTTATCCGACGGGGTTGTGAGGATGGCCGATAGTGATGATGATGCTGCTTCGAGTTCTTCAGAGGTAATATATGAGAGTATGAGGGCTTTGACTGTAACTCAAGAATGTGAGAGGGATGGTCCGCTTAATTTCTACTCAGACGTCCCCTTGGGCATCGGTTATACTCAAGAATGTAAGAGGGATGGACCGTCTGATTTTCATTTAAGCGTCCCCTTGGCCAAAAGTCTCCTTCAAGGGACTACACATTTAAGCGCCAAGTATAGCATCCGAGACCCTTTTCTTATAGTGCGCCCTACTAGCGATGCCTCTGTATGGTTTAAGATTCCCTACTAGCATCCGAGACCCTTTTCTTATATAACGAGCTTGAAAAATGGTTTAAGATTCCCTTTGCACCCCTTTGTAAAAAAGTTATTAGTAGCGTATAACTTGTGTATAACTCAATTAGTTCCCAATTCTTGGTTGACTATCAACTCGTACATAGCTGTTTGTAGTATGTTAGAAGTCCCTTGTACTTTGACAGCGTTTAGAAATCTTCATAGGATTCAGTTAATCCCGGGGAATCGCCATGGGAGTGGGTGGTATTCTTTTCACAACCGAGATGAATATTTAACTGTTAGGGGAAAGCCCGTAAAGCAGAGGGACTTTCGTTATGAATTCCTCTTCATTTACCAAGGGGAGCGTTGGGGGATCCCAGTAGATCATAGGGGGCTTCCTGTTGATAGTCTCAACTACAACGTTCCATCAATGGGTCTGGAGGATGCCCCAGCGGCTGTTTGGCTCCATTCGATAAAGAAGGAAGCACCGAATGGTAAGAATCCTGTGAAGCAACCCACTCAATGGATCCCGATGAACAACCACTTCAAGGACGAGCATTTCCTGAGTGCCGTGGGACTTAGCAACATGTATGATAGGGGTAGGAAACGATAGATCTCTTCTAATTTCCTCCATTGTTTATGTTATTATGTTGCAACTAATATCCAATCCAATACATGTGCAGGAACTGCTTACTGCCGTCTATCGTTAGAGCTTCGAGAGACCATGGACGCTAACACCCTTCGAGCGGCCAAGTTGAAGAAAGCAATGGAGAAGGGGAAGGTGGAAGTTCCTCCACCCCCGCCGGTAAGCTTCGTTGTTGATCTTCGCAAATTTCATTACTTAAACTTTGAACTAACGTGTCCTCTTTTTGCAGAATCCACTCAAAATGAAAAAGAAGAAAACAGTTATCTTGCCTTCATCTCCCTCACACTCTGAAGGAGTGATGGCCCCGACCCCTCAACCACAAGGGTCTCCTACTTATACACCTCACGGTGAGCCTGAGGGTCGTAAGCGCCCACGGAGTGGTTCTCGTTCTGAGATTGGAGGCTCTAGTGCTCAAGGGGATGTACATTCAGTCACCTCTACTCCTTTCCTACAACTTTCTTGGGAAGATAGAATCCCCCGGATTAGTGAGGTCGTGAGTTGCTTGCACAGCCCACAAGACGCAGACTTCGTCCAGCGGGAAGGGGTGAACGCCGTTGACAACATGTACGACCATTGGATGCAGGTATGTCCACCAACCCATCTTTTTCCTTACATTACTTCGTTGAGCTTTCCTAACAAAATGTTGTTTTGTAGGCTTCTGTTTGCATGAGTGTTCTTGCTGAGCGGTTTCGCAATGGGGAGTTGTATGATTCCACCGCCCTACGCAAGGAGCTTTCAGAACTCCGGAAAACAGCTTTTGACTTGAAACAACAAGTGCGAAGGTATGAATGTGAGATAGATAGGTTGACGAAAGGCTACAAAGATGATATGGAGGCAAAGGATGCTGAGATGTCTTCATGGAAAGAGAGGTTGAAGACCTTGAAGAAAGAAAAAGAGGACTACAAGGAGAAGTGGATGGAAGTGAAGAAGCAGTTACACTTGACTGAGGGGCAACTTAGCCAGAGTGCTCGGATGTTGAATGAGGCTCATGCTGAGGCCGTGGAAGCTTGGAAGAAATCTCCCGACTATGTTCATCATTGCAGCCAAATTGGAGCCGACTCCTTTGATATCGGCGCCAATGAGGCGGTGGGGAGAATTAAGGATGCATTTGAGGCCTCTCAACCTGGGGCATCATGGGACGATGTGAAGGCCAAGTACGATGAGATGGTGAGGCAAGCTGATGAGTTAGCCCTGGCCTCGATGTAGACTACCTTTGCCGATGTGACCATTGACGGGGATTGAGCATAGGGTGATTTATCACCATCTATCTTTATTTGTTGTTTACATGTTGAACTTCGTGTTATTGAACTTTAGTTGGTTGTAATGAAAGTGCCTTTGGCTTATTGAATTGCCCATATATCTCATTGCAATGTTATCTTTTCTTCCTTTGCTTGAATGAAGAACCACCTTGATTCTATCATTTAGGGGCGACAAATCGAGCCCCATGTGATTTATGTGTTGACGAGGGGCTAGGAAAGATCCCGTGCACTGACCAAATGCTTTCTCTCAGTTAAGGGAGATGTATTCTTCGCGTATTGTCAGGGGCTAAAAGTGAGCCCCAAGCGCTAGATTGGAACTTATCTCTTGGGGGGGTATCTGAGAGCTTTCCTTTATGCGTAGGAAAGTCTGCAAACTTTATTGTTGAGGGGTGTCCGAGAGCATTCCTGTATATTTAGGAAAGTCTGGAACCTTATTGTTGAGGGGGTGTCCGAGAGCATTCCTTAGGAATGTCTGGAACCTTATTGCTGAGGGGGTGTCCGAGAGCCTTCCTTTATACTTGGGAAAGTCTGGAACTTTATTGCTGAGGGGGTGTCCGAGAGCATTCCTTTATACTTAGGAACGTCTGGAACCTTATTGCTGAGGGGGTGTCCGAGAGCCTTCCTTTATACTTAGGAAAGTCTGGAACCTTATTGCTGAGGGGGAGGGCTCAAATTGCCTGATGGACGTCGTCCAGTTGTGAAGGATCTCTTTCTCCGGTTAGGAGGAGTGTTTCGTTAATTATCATGAAGATGTAAAACATGAGTAAAAAAGTATGAATACATTCGACTGGGGGCTAACTACGTCCGAGGGACATTTCATTCATTCATAATTTAAAAATTACAATGATGTGCTAAATTAACATGAACATTCATTCCATCATCTTATATCTTATTGCCCCTAGGACATCATTGTAAATTAAAGACTAAGCATAAAACCTTCTGAGGTTGTCTGCGTTCCAAGGTCTTGCAAGTTCTATTCCTTCAGGAGTTTGTAGGCGGAAGGTTCCCGGACGAATTACCTCCTTGATTTTGTAAGGTCCCTCCCAGTTTGGACTTAGCTTCCCCAAAGTAGGGGGCATTCCAGCAGCTTCGCATTTTCTGAGGACCCAATCATCTAGAGTTAAAGGCCTTGCTTTGACACGACTGTTGTAGTATCGAGCGACTCTTTGCTTGTAAGCCATGGATCGGAGCAGGGCGTCCCCTCTGATCTCCGGGAGCAAATCAAGATTGATAGACTTCAACTCATCATTTTTCTCTAAATTATAGAAAGTTACTCGGGGAGATGGGATCCCGACTTTGACTGGAAGGACGGCCTCACTTCCATAGACCAAGGCAAAAGGGGTATGTCCAGTGGCCTCTTTCTCAGTTGTACGAACAGACCAAAGCACACCCGGAAGGTCATCGACCCATGCACCTGCTTTTCCATCCAGCATTGTTTTTAGCCCATTAAGTATCACCTTGTTAGCTGCCTTCGCCTGTCCATTTGTTTGAGGCCTACAAACAGCTGAAAACCTAGTTTGGATTCCAAAACGTTCACAATAAGCTTTTGTTCGACGACTACTGAACTGCCGACCATTATCTGATATGAGCATCCGAGGGACTCCAAAACGTGTTATGATATTTTTCCAGATGAACTGTTGAACTTGTTTATCAGTGATGGATGCTAAGGGTTCAGCCTCCACCCATTTTGTGAAGTAGGCAACAGCCACAATTAAGAACTTCCTTTGGCCTGAGGCCGTCGGAAACGGCCCAAGGATGTCCATGCCCCATCTATCAAATGGCAAGAGGGATTGGATTCCGGTGAGGGCGTTTGCTGGTGAATGATGGAGGCTTGAGTGTTTTTGGCACTTCTCACAACTTCTCACTAGTTTCATTGCATCATTTCTTAAGGTCGGCCAATAAAAACCGGCTCTCAGTGCTTTCCCAGCAATCGTCCGTCCTCCTTGATGGCTTCCGCAAGCTCCTTCATGAATTTCTCTCAATACATAGTCTCCCTCTTCTGGTGTGATACACTTGAGCAAGGGGTGTGTGAAAGATTTTTTGTACAACATCCCGTCATACAAGATGAACCACTCAGCTCTTTTCTTTATCTTCTGATAGTTAGCAACGTCAGTGGAGAGTTCTCCTTTCTTGCATGCTATGATTAGATCCATCCAAGTATCCCCTCGGTCTAGCATCATAGCACTTTGCTCGTGGATACTTGGTCTCTCCAGTACCTCCCACATTATGTTCCGAGGCATGGTTCCTTCAGCTGAACTAGCCAGCTTGGCTAAAGCATCCGCTTGTTGGTTCTGAGACCGAGGGATGTGCTTGATGTTGAACTCTTGAAATTTCTCAACTAATTTCTTAGCTTTTTCAAAGTATGCCTTCATGTTGTCTTCTTTCACTTCAAATTCTTCTGAGATTTGGCCCACAATCAGTTGAGAGTCAGATTGGACTTGGATAGATTTAACGCCGATGGAGAGGCACAAGTGAAGTCCCAGTATGAGGGCCTCATATTCAGATTCGTTGTTTGAGGCATGAAAAGAAAATCTGATGGCGTACTCAAATCTTTCTCCTTCCGGGGAGGTGATAATTACTCCAGCCCCACTACCCACTCTACTAGAGGAGCCATCCACAAATAGAGACCAAGGGGAAATTGTGTTTGAGGGAGGTGGTCTATGAGAGCACTCAGCAACAAAATCTGCCAGGGCTTGCCCCTTGATAGCTCTTCGCGGCTCAAACTCTAGACCAAAATCTGATAGTTGGTCTGACCAATCCGTCATTCTTGTAGAGTGGTTTTTGCTCTCCAATACCTTCCGTATAGGTTGACTTGTAAGAACTTTGATAGGGTGTGACTGGAAGTAGGGCCTAAGTTTCCTACTAGCCATCACCAATGCATAAACCACCTTTTCAATGGGGGTGTATCTTGATTCAGCCCCTCTCAGAGCATGACTTACAAAGTATACAGGTTGTTGGCCTTGTTCCCTTTCAGCTACAAGGACCGCGCTGAGGGTATGATCTGAAACAGCCAAGTACACATGAAGAGTTTCTCCCGGTAAGGGACTAGCCAATTTGGGAATTGTTACGAGGTGCTCTTTCAGCCGTTGGAAGGCTATTTCTGCCTCTTCATCCCACATGAATTTAGGCCTTTTGAGAGCCTTGAAAAATGACAGACTCCTATCCGCAGATCGCGATAGGAATCGTCCAAGGGCCGCCAAGCAGCCTGTCAACCTTTGAACTTCTTTCAAGTTGCGAGGGGACTTCATATCCAAGATAGCTTGTATTTTGTCCGGATTGGCGTCGATACCCCTCTGATCAACTAGAAATCCCAAGCATTTTCCTCCTTGCACTCCAAAGACACATTTACTTGGGTTAAGTTTCATTCTGTATTTTCGAAGGGTTTCCAATGTTTCCCTTAGATCAGCTATGTGATCAGGAGCCTCTTTGCTTTTCACTATCATATCATCCACATACACCTCAATGTTGTGGCCTATTTTCTTCTGAAAAATCTTGTTGACTAGGCGTTGGTAGGTAGCTCCCGCATTCTTCAGGCCGAATGGCATTACCTTCCAGCAATATACCCCTTGGTTAGTGATGAAGGCGGTATGCACTTGGTCTTCTTCGGACAAAGGGATCTGATGGTATCCTGCATTTGCATCCATAAAGCTTAATAGAGCATGCCCAGCAGTTGAGTCCACCAGCCTATCGATCTTGGGTAGGGGGTGGTCATCCTTCGGACATGCTTTATTCAAGTCCGTGAAGTCAACACACATACGCCAAGATCCGTTAGGCTTTTTTACAAGCACAACGTTTGAGAGCCATTCAGTGTATTGGCACTCTTTAATGAAGCCGGCTTCAAGTAGCTTCTTGACTTCAGCCGATGCCGCTTGATTCCTCTCGGGTCCAGCATGCCTCAATTTCTGCTTGATCGGCCTAAATCCTTCCTTGATGTTCAACTCGTGGGTCACGACCGAGGGGTCAATTCCTGGCATCTCTTCAGCTGAGTACGCAAATACATCTTTATACTCCCTCAACACATGAATGATGGACTCTCTCAGATCTGGACTTAGATTTTTCCCAACTCTTACAGTTCGAGTAGGGTCATCTCCGAGGGGGACCTTATCATCTTCCTCTACCGGCTCTGGACATCCGTATTGCTTTGGATTCTCTGTCATGTAGATGTTTAATACTGACGAAGGGGGTTCATCCACTTCCATCTCTTTTCTTTTCAACTTCCCGTCATCCTTTGGTGAGGAGTTATTACCAAGGTTCTTCAGGCTGTTAACGTAACACTCCCTTGCTGAGCGTTGGTCTCCATACAACTTCCCCACTGAACCATCATCAGTTTCAAATTGCAAGAGTAGCTGATAGGTTGAGATGGCAGCTTTAACTTGATTTAGAAGAGGTCGGCCAAATATGAGGTTGTATGGCAGAGGGATGTCCACTACCAAAAAGTTGACGGGGAGGCTCCTTCCCTTTCCTTTTTCACCCAATCGAACCGGCAGCTTCACTGTACCAACAGGATAGACGGATTGTCCTCCAAACCCAACTAATGGTTGGTTGATGGGTAAAAGATCTTCCTCCTTGTATTGAAGTTGTTTCAAGCAATCCCACGTGATGATGTCAGCTGAACTTCCACTATCTACCAAAACTCTCTTGACTAGAGAATTGGCCACCTTCACTTCAACCACCAGAGGGTCGTCGTGGGGTACTTGAACATTTCTGCCACTCTCATCACCAAACACCATCCGAGGGCCTTTTGATCTTGCTGAGGGAGTTTCGACCTCAAGGACTTGATGTCGAAGGGTCCGAAGGTGGTTCTTGCGCGCATGGCCGGTTAGGCCTCCGGAGGCAAACCCGCCTGATATGACGTGAATGCATCCGATGGTGCGGCTCTGATCTTCATTCTCCTTTCGCATTCCTTCCCGCTTATCTGAGGGGTACTTCAAATAACGATTAAGCTTTCCTTCATCCGCCAGCTTATCAAGAGCTCTTTTTAACTCCCTACAATCTCCAGTAGTGTGTCCACACTCCCGGTGGAACTCGCACCAGAGGCTTTTATCTCGCCTGTCCGCCGACGTCCTTATGGGGTTCGGCTTTGGGAGAATGTCTTTGTTCTTGATGTCCAGGTAAATTTCACGTCTATCGACTCTGTATCGATAGTCATCCCTCTCACCTTCTACCTTTCTATTTCTTTTGTTTCTATCTTGATTTCCATCATCATTCCTTCTCTTCTTGCTTCGATCGGTTGAGGGGTTGCAGATGTCGGAGGCTTGAATAAATCTCTCTGCCCTCCGCATTGCCTCGGAGAATGTTGAGACCTCATCCTCAGCTAAAGACCATTTGAACTTTCCCTGCTTAAGTCCGGTTAGGAGGGCAGTGAAAGCAACGTTGTCTTCAAGGTCTGGGATGAGGAGGGATTCAGAATTGAACCTTTGAATGTACTCTTTCAAACTTTCATCATCCGCCTGTTTGATGGACATAAGGTGGATATTCGTTTTTCTCTGTCTTTTTCCAGCAATGAAGTGTTGAAGGAATAGGCTCGAGAGCTTTGAGAATTGAGTTATGGTTCCTGGCTGAAGGTTGCTGAACCAAGTTTGAGCAATACCCTTTAAGGTTGTGGGGAAGAATCTACACCAAGTGGCTTCGCACCCCGTTTGCACACTCATTTGCGCCTTGTAGGCTGCGAGGTGGTCTTGAGGGTCTGTCTTTCCATCATAAGGGTCAATAGTAGGAATTTTGACTTTAGGAAAGATGGGAGTCTCCATGATCTCTTGACTGAAGGGGGTCAATGATGTAAGGTTTCCCAACCCCGTCAGCCTAGGCGGAGGGGAATCTCGATGTCTTGGCTGAGGGGTATTCCTACGAGCCCTTATTATATTCCCTCTTCCACCTTGATTGGTTATGTTAGCTTGTCTTCTATGAGAGGTTGTCGAGTTTGCTGTTGTACCATGGTTTCTAATTGATCCATGACGAGAGAGTTGATTGGGGTCTCTAGATCGAGATTGAGCTTCGGTTTCTTCTTGTTGACGGGGTCCTTCACGATGAGAGTTGTCACGCCTGAAGTTGAGGATATCCCGAGCATCAAGAGTACCTTGTCTTAGCCGTCTCTCAATGATAACTTCTCTGGCATCTCCTAGTTGAGCTGACCGAGGGGGTGGTGATGGCTGTGGTTGAGGAGGGTTCCTGGTTAAGGATCCCTCCTGCCTGTGAGCCGTCTCCCTTGGATGAGGGGGGTCTCTTGTCCTGCGAGAAGGCCCTTCACCTCCATCCCTCATGTTGAGAATGAGAGCCCTTAGACTACGATCCAAGTTATCGTTGATCCTACTAGCCAATTGCTCCAAATCTCGATGTGTGACTGGCTGGGGGCCATCCACTTCTTCATGGGGAGTATCCCCATTGGGGTGAACAATCTCCTCGAGCACATGATCGTGATGAGAGGATAGAACAGGTGCTCTCCTAATGGTATCCGTTGACCGCGGGCGTCTAGTTCTAACCATAGCTTTTTGTTGACAATCCCCACAGACGGCGCCAACTGTTTCCGGAACAGAAATATTTGTATTTGTATGAAGGTATTTCGAGAATTGTCTTAGCCGCTTGCCCGTAATAGGAGATCCGATAGCCTGCAAAACAACGAAGATTGACTACCCCGGGGGTGGTTCCGGGATCGCCTCTCCGACGCTCAAGTCAGATTACTTTTCTATAGAGAGAAAGTATGAGAAAGGAGGTTTAGAGTAATCAGAAAAAGTTACCTGAATTATGCTGCAAATCAGGTATTTATAGGGAACTTTGATGAAAGAACAGTAATTATTAAGATAATCGAGGGTAATTCCGTAATAATGAGTATTACGGGCCTTTTTAAGAATAATGGGCTTAGCTTAGAAAAGTTCGTGTTAAAAAGGGTAATTTAGTCATTTTAACCCGAATTGGGCTATGACCTGGGTTATCCCAAACACTGATTCTAATACATATTATATTGGTATTGATGGCAAAGCGAGAAAATAAAAAATCGAAACAAATACCTAGGCCCGACATCAATAAGATTTGATGATGGACGCTTCTGGCATCAAGCTTATTACTATCACTCTTAATAGCAGGAAAAGCTTGATTTATTCGGCATTGACTTAATCTTTGCTTCACATTTTGCTTCCCACTTAGAAGATTGATCACTAACACGATTTCTCAATACATCACCATGGACAAAATTTGATCGTTTTTCATCAATTTGATCTAAGTGCATGTTTTACGCTTTTTAATCTAAACTTTTTCTTGAAATTTGGCCAACATTATACTATCAGTAAAATTTGACATCGAAATAATCTTGGAGGAGAAGTTTTGATGAACTAAACTTAGTTGAAAATAATTCTGAATAATAAGCAAGGAAATGAAGAAGAAAGTGCAATTTTGCAGGGATAGTGAACTGAGCAGAATTGAGGAGAGAATAAGGTGGTGGTCTTACTCGAGATCTGTTGAAACGAAATGAACTTGAAATTCCATAAAAGTGGAACTTATTATTAAGCCTGTGTGAAGCAGCTGGGGGCCTAGAACACCATAAGTTATGGTGTAGAATTTGTTGGAGTTATTACTTCAATTTACTTTTGCTTCAAAGGATCAAGTTCTACACTGCTTTTATAACAACCCATATTTTTAGGTGTTTGATTATGTGCTAAATAAAATTTATGCAGTAATTTATTCTTAAGTGCGGATAAGATCAACTTTCGGGGATATAGAAATAAAACTCGAAGAGCAAATAAAGTTGGTGAAATTTAAAACTTGGGGATTATTATTAAAGTGTAAAACAAAATACATGTAAAGAGGAAAAGAAAGAATAAGGGAACAATAAGGAAAAGAGAGTTTAGAAGAAAAAAGAAAGGAGAAAGGAAAAGGAGAATTAAAATAAGAAAGGAAAAAGAGAACTAAAATAAGAAAGGAGAAGAGAATAGAAGTCAGTAAAAAGGAAAGGAAGGAAAAGAAAGAAGGAAGGTTGAAGATCAACTTTTATGATGTTTTCCGGCGAGATTTCCAGCAAATAAGTTAGGGAAAAATCTTCACTTAAGTGTAAGTAACAAAACCCCTAAACTAATTTCTGATTTTGGGTTAGTAAGTTTCAAACCCTAACTTTTTCCTTTAATTGTTTATGCATGTTGAGTTTGAGGAAGAAGATGACAATGGAGTCTTGAAAGAGATTGGGTTTCAATAATGGAGTACTTAAGAAAGTTTGGAAGAATGAATTGGGGCCAAATCAAGTATTAGAGTTTATCTTTTCATTAAGTTCATTTGAGTATTTGATCCTTTGAGATTAATGAAATTTGGTACTGAAATCAGTGTTGATAAGTGGTTAAAACCTAAGTGCATGTGTGATAATTTAACTTTGAAAGTGTTAGCTCTTAATTTCCCATAAGAATTTGAACCAGTTTTGTAAAAACCTATTTTTCAACATCTTCTGATCATTTTTAGCCAAAATGCTACTTCACAAAAGTTGTTTGAATCGAAATTGTACTCAAGTTAGGCTCAAAAAACGTCCGATTTGGAGTTGTTATAAAGGAGTTATGGCCATTTTAAGTTTTTGCTGAATTTGACATTTTGTTGGACGATTTCACTTTTTGCTAAAAGTTAGGGTGAATTTCCAAATTGTTGATAGAAATATTTTGCAAAGTATTTGAAGGAAATAATTATAAATTATACTATTTTAAGAGATAAATGAAAATTTAGTCTAGTTATTGATGGTAAATCATTTACCTTATTTTCTAAACTTGGTTTAACTTACTTGACTTAGATTCTACAAAGTTTAAAATAATAACTTTCAAATAAAGTGTATATATATATTTCAATTGATAAGTGTTGATTTGGTCTTCCTTTTACCACATTGAGTATAACATAACATTTTACAATTCTTTACTAATGATATAGTTCCTTATATAAAATCATATATCTCCTCACCAAACTTTAATGATTTTGTTATTCTTTTAACAACTCTTTGAGTAGTAATTGAATGATCCATAATTATGAAAAGTACTTTAATACCTTTGTTGTGTAAGTAAATTTGTATAACTTAAACTTTCAACTTCAAGGTTCGTTAGTTCATAACTACTACTTTTAGGAAAATATTGTTGAAGTTATATTTGTATTGAGAATATGCATACTTCTTAAATAATGAGTTTAATATCAAGAGATTGAAACGATTATGAAGATATTATTTTAGTTTGCGAGTTTGCGGTTAAGTACCACAAGTTCAATGGCATTTCCCTCCTTACTGTTTATGACCAAAATTGTATTTGAACAAGTTTGTGTATTACGGTTTAGAAAATAGATTTCTAAACTATTTCAAAGTGTTTAGTTCCAAATAAAATGTGCTTCTATGTTCCTTACTTTTTGTAAAATTTAAAAGGAGTTATATGGTTATAAAATGGGTTATAAGTAGGCTATTCGATTTTCTAGTTAAGAGAGGTCTAGTTGAATTGATGAAGGGAAGAAGAGGGTCTATTGAATAGCTTCTTAAATGAAATTTATATGAAAACCATTTATTGTTTTCATGATTTACGAGGTTAATCATGGAGGTTAGTTGAGGATTAGAAGCATTATTCGAAGATCGATGGTGGGCTTCCTGAAGGGTAACACAAAGTATTGATTAGCGGTTAAGGTAACTTTTATGTTCAGCAAACTTAACTTTTATGCCGTACTATATTTTTGTATAATAAAATATGAATTATGCTGCTAAAGTACAATTTATTTGTTTAAACAATAAAATGTTTAAAACTATGAGAGTTCTAACCAAATATATTTTGGATAGACAAGACTTATGATTATTGAAGTTTCCTAATAATACAATGATTGAGGAACCCATAGAGTGATTGTGTTAAAAATGTTTATTTGAGGTAAATTTTTATTAATGTTTCATAACAGTTTATTAAATCTTATCAATGATATTTTATTTCATTTTATATCGTATAATTGAAGTATTAAAAACCACGTTTTGAGCAAGTTTCAATCACTGTGTTATTTCCCATATACATTTACGTTTTTAACAGTTTCATATTATAAGGTTGACGTTGCTTGATTTCATATTTTGAACCTATCATTGATTAAGGTTTTGTTTAAGAACTCTTTTCTATTCTAATTTGATTACAACTACTTATGAAAGTATGTCTTTAAAAGTTGATATTATGAAAGCAATCTTTACCAAATTGTCAAAAGAAATGATTTTCAAAGTGTGAGTAAAGATTTGGGTTTATTCAAATGAACATTTCCACACTCCTTTATTATCTTTACGTAGTAGGATTTCATCATTCTCTCCAAAAGATAAAGCTTCTGTTTCGATGAAATACTTATGAAATGTTTTAGCAATAATGTCCTTAGATATATTTTAGAAATAGTATTTCTAGTACATTTGAGTTTACTAGAATTTTAAAGCTAATAAGAAATGGAGTTATCTTATTATTTTCGTAAAAAGATTTATAAAGAAAATTGAATCAATCTTTAAGTTTCTTTCGATGTAAATCGTATCAATCCCTACTTTGACAAACTATTCAAAAATAGTTTGAACCAAATGATGGTGTTCTGTCGGAGTCTTGAAAATACTTTATTACATACACATCCTCGCATACCTCAGTGGGTATTACTTTAGACACGTGATACACCTTTCAAATTTATAAATTACTTCCAAAGTGTGAAGTTTTGTTATACAATAAAAATTTACCATTGTAATAACTACGAAAGTATTTGACTATTTGGTTATAAAAGATTAAGTGTTTGATGTTATCAATGATAAGTAAGGCAAAGGGCTAAATAGGATACAATGAAAGATGCAAATGGCATATCGGTTCATAATGTTGGAATGAATAATAATGTTAATAAATAAATGCATAAGCGGAAAGAGCCACCGAATGGTACGATATGAATAACAACCCTTGCAGATTGGGTGATCTCCTAAAGATTCCTTGCAGGATGGGTGATCTCCTGACGAACCCTTGCAGGATGGGTAATCTCTTGGCAAATCCTTGCAGGATAGGTGAACTCCTAGCGAATGAATAATATCGGGACATGTCCTAATGAAGGCTTGCAAGCATAATAATGAAATGGTGGGGTGACGGCCTCCAAAAGTTAGAGACAGACGGTTTACCTATGGAGGAATCCCCTCTCTATTCATGTTCTTTTCCGAATATTTATAGAATGAATATTGATAATAAGTTCTACAATATATATGTATTTTGGCGATAAGTTGCCAATAATATACGAATAACAAATATCATTTATCATGAGAGGGTTTGACAATTGTACTTATACAAATTTCTCTATTGAAATATTTATACACTTATAATACTAATAATTTTAATAGAAGTAACACGTGGTTGTTTACGAGGCTTTACTACGTACTAGGTAATTATAAAGTTATTCTTGTCTCCAACAGTTCTCAAATA
Source organism: Patellifolia procumbens (assembly GCA_947645195.1). Lineage (NCBI taxonomy): Eukaryota > Viridiplantae > Streptophyta > Magnoliopsida > Caryophyllales > Amaranthaceae > Patellifolia > Patellifolia procumbens. The sequence goes on from CANSGD010000908.1 coordinate 97,818, forward strand.
CTAATGTTTTTACATTTCGTGATAAATTTTCTAAAATAAATTGTTTTGACGGGCTGACGTAGAGGTTACGAGTTTTCCACTCATTTTGGAATTTTGTTTGTTTTGCATATTCTCTCTATTTTACAGTTTGTGTTGGATGTCCGGAATCAAAGCAAGAGTGACTTCATAGTTCGAGTTATACTGGAGATTCAAGTTTGTATAATGTTAAGTTGTTTTATATTGGAAATTGGGTTGTTAATTGAACATTCATGGTTTGTGAATAAATCATGTTAGTTAAAGTTTCGGTAATTAAGTTGAGCCAATTATGTATTTGGAAAGGGTTGTTAGGACCATTGTATCGTGGGCAATGACCCATAGGTCCATGATCAAGGTTTTTTGTTGAGAATCCGCTGCAAGTTAGAGTTAAATTATATTTGATTCTTCTAATTAATAAGATATTCAGGTTTATGATTGCTAAGCTAGTTAAGCTAGCAGCTCGGAAAGGACGGGCTGTTACAGCTTGCTTATGGTTTGTCTCTCCTCTTCATTTATTGGTATCAAAGCCACCAAAGTCCTATACTTCCTCCGTTCCAAATTAAATGCAACAATTCACCTTTTACGCTTGTCTAGACATAACTTTAACGGTTAATATCTACTATAATATATAAGTAAAAATTATAAAAAGTTGATATTACGAAAGTATTTAACGAGACGAATTTAACAAGATCCCACTTGACTATGTTTTTCATTATGTGTAAAACTCAAATTTTAGTCAAAGTACAAACTGTGAATAGTGCAAAATATTGACTGTTGCATTTAATTTGGAACGGAGGAAGTATTATCATTTTCATGACTTTTTGACTTCTTAATATATGCTTCCACCCTATGAGTATATGTTTGGAGACAAGATGCTATACTCTAGTAACCACCACAAAAGAGTGGTTGGGTTGGGTCGAGGTCGTTTGACATTAGCGAGACGCGTTCGCGGTGTAGGTGTATACCTTATGCGGCCCATCCCAATTTATCTAGGCCAAACTATTTCTTTTGTGATTTTCTAAGGGTTGCGACTTATGTTTCCGTCGTAGCCCTTATTAAAGTCATGATCTTCGCCTTCCATGACTATAGTCATAGATTATCTCAACTCCAGTTTGGGCAGATTGAGAACCCTATTGAAAGACAATTCCTATTCACTTCAGTTACATAGAGACTCAAAACACAAAAACACTTCATCTTCCTTATCTGGGCAGTTTTCATTAGAGTTCTCATTTTGTTTGCTAAGAGTATATGCGCTCATGGAGGGACAAATACAACTTTAGGACAGTGATCTTCACGCTGCGACTGTTCCAGCTAAGTTATTCCAAATGATACCGGTGTACTCTCAAACAACATTTACATCAAAGATTTTTTATTTTTTTAAAAAATAATTAAATTAGAAATAGAAACAATAACAAAGAGGCCTTTGTTTGGTTAAAATGTAGTCCTAAGTTTGGTCATTTCGAGTCTTGACCATTCCGGATTAAAAATTGGCATCAAATATACGAGTAATTGGATCCATGATATGCCATGTCTGCCGAGGTGGAGGGCCTTATATTGTTACATATAGTTTCATAAAAAAAACATATGAATTAGATCTGGTCGCAATTTTCGTGTTTACAAATCATGAAGCTTATTGGCAGGGCACAAACCCAAACAATTTAATACTTGGACTGCCAGAATTTAGGAGTGCCTCCCATGTTTTTCTTCAATCATCAGCTAATTTTGCTAAGTTGAGATCACATTGCCAGTTTGGTAGGTGACAAGTGAAGCCAACATCAGAAACATCTAATCAAATAAGTAAGAAAATAAATTTGAAACAGGAAAGAAAATTGCAGCACCAAGGGCAGTATCAGAATCTCAACATTCCTGCCACAATTTTGTGCTTATCTAAAGAAGTCATAATAATGAGAGTAAGATTCAGTCAAATTATTTTGATAATTAAACATCTTAAAATCTATTTAATGACAGAGTCAAATAAAATCACTATGTTTTGGAGGAATATCTTCATGATCATTCCTTGGTGGTTATAATCATATGGTCCAAGTTCTTGAGTTAGCCTCTCGTTTGTTCCCAGAATATCTTTCTTTTTCATCCATTTATTTGTTCCATGAATATAGATGAGTTGTGATTGAGAAAGAGAAAAAGTTTAGCAAGATGAACGATTTGTTTTCAAGCTCATTCAAAAGGTACGCGAATTTGAAAGATCAAGCACAACGTGATGATTTGGAGACAGGGAATCAGACTGGCACTGCCAACCTCGATAAGTTCTTCTTAGATGTGGATGCTGTGAAGGGAGACATGACACATGTAGAGAAGCTCTACAAGAGGCTCCAAGAAGCCAACGAAGAGTGCAAGATAGCCAGCAATGCAAAGGCGGTTAAAGACTTAAGGGCTCGAATGGATAATGATGTGGAGCAAGTTTTGAAGCGAGCCAAGATCATCAAAGGAAAGCTAGAAGGACTTGAGAAATCCAATGCGGCTCACAGGAACCTCCCAGGTTGTGGTCCGGGGTCCTCAACTGATCGCACTCGCACCTCTGTGGTGAGTGGCTTAGGGCTTAAGCTCAAGGACATGATGAATGAGTTCCAAAGTTTGAGAGCAAAAATGTCAGCTGAGTATAAAGAGACAGTCGAAAGAAGGTACTTCACGATAACAGGGGAGAAGGCACAGGAAGAGACTATAGAGAAGCTGATTTCGAGTGGAGAAAGTGAGTCCTTCCTTCAAAAGGCGATCCAAGAACAAGGAAGAGGTCAGATAATGGACACGGTGAAGGAGATACAAGAGAGGCATGATGCGATTAAGGAGATTGAAAAGAATTTACTTGAGTTACATCAAGTTTTCTTGGATATGGCTGCTCTTGTTGAAGCTCAAGGCCAACAGCTTAATGATATTGCAACTAATGTGAACCGAGCTAGTTCATTTGTGAGCCAAGGGGTTAATGAGCTCGTCGTTGCGAAACACCATCAAAAGAATTCAAGGAAATGGACGTGCATTGCTATTATCCTTGGCGTTGTGCTTGTCATAGTTATCTTGTTTCCCGTCTTGTATACTACTCTTCTTGTGCCTCGTTAGTTATCTTTTGCTTTAACTAGCTGGAGTTAGGAGATCCATCAGAAAGTTCCTTCATTTATGGATTTTTTTTATGAAATACTTTGTTATAATCTTGTTGTGTTTAGAGCGTGATGTAATTTTTTTGCATAGAAATTTTAATTTCACGATGAATATTGTACTGTCCATCCATTTAATCCAGTGAGAATCTCCAAAACCTTAATTGTTGAAAATTAAAGAAGTTCTGATCAGGCCTGTTCCTAGGCCAGGGCATGTGGGGCGCCCGCCCTAGGCCCACGCGAGAGAGGTACAGTTAATTGACAAAGTTTAAAGGAATACATATTGTGTTGCTTGTAAAATGGTAAGCAGAACTATAGGTGGCAATCGGGTCGGGTCTGGGTCGGGTCACTTTCGGGTCAGCTTGACTTCGGGTCAATTTCGGGTCGGGTCGGGTCAACTTCGGGTCGGGTCTGCTTCGGGTCTTCCATTTCGGGTCGGGTCGGGTTTCAAATATGTTAGTTTCGGGTATGTCGCTTTCAGTTTCGGGTTAGGTCAATTTTCGGGTCGGGTCGGGTCAATTTTCGGGTCGTTGCCCCAGGCATCCAACACTTATACAAAGTTCTTGATCGTTGATCGAGGAATTGGACGTATTAGGCTAAGGGGAGAATTGGTATCAGAGCACCACCTTTATATTCGCTTTACTTGAAATTATGTCAAGGATTTACATGAAATTTAAAATTATGAATAGATATTATTCGGGTCAGTCTCGGGTCGGGTCAATTTTCGGGTCGGGTCAATTTTCGAGTCGGGTCAATCTCGGGTCAGCATATTTCGGGTCGGGTATACGTCGGGTCTCGGGTTGATTTCGGGTCATCAATTTCGGGTCTCGGGTCGGGTCATTCGGGTCGGGTCGTTCGGGTCGGGTCAGCTTTGCCAGGTCTAAGCAGAACTTCGTTGGCACAGAGGTTTTTTGGAATGCCAATTGCCTTTCATCTGTTGCGTTGGAGACTTGGAGTTCGATTCCAACTGGAACATCTTTTAGCTTTTCTTTTTCATTCTTAATTTCCTTTATTCACTTTGACTAACATCCCCCTTATATTTACTAACTATATTTATATCATTCTTTTTTTCCCTACATGTTTTTAAACAAATATACCTTTAGGAAGTCCTTTTTATCTTTTTACCCTTAAAAAAGTGCTTTTTATTTTTCTTATAAAATATTATATTATGACAATTTATTGCTAAATAACTATTCTACTTTTACGCTTATACCATTTCTTTTACCTCTCTTTGGTTATAAATTGAATATGTTTGTGTGATCGTGTTGAATAGGAGTATACGAAAATAAATATTTTAATTTATAATTTCATAAGTTTTTATTAGGAATATGTTTTGAAATATTAACGGTGTGATCATAATATAATATTTTCTAAGTTGGTAACATATTTTAAAGATATTAATCATACCATGGTTCGACCACAAATTATTTCAAATAATTTTTCTTGATGTATTTTAATTTCAAAATATTGTTATTGTTGTTTTATTATAAAAATAGAGGGTTGTTGATATCAAAGACTAAAGCAGTGCATCAGTAGACCCGAAGGTTGAAATATACTAACTAGAAAGGGAATACCCTGTCGTTGCTTTCAAATTTTCATGCCCAATTCAAGCAAAATAGGTTATCAAAGAAGTAACCAACAAACATATTACTCACTTATGTGATTTAAAGAAATTTTTTTCAAAACCACCTGTAATGGACATATTTGTTAAATTAAACCATTTTTTTCTATTTATTTTAATTTAACTAACTTATATATGCAATATAGCGGTCACTACTAATTATTGGTTTTTGGTCAGAAAAATCACTCATGCTCTCAAGCAGTGGGAGGAGTGTGCCTCTGACCGCGTGCCTGTTGAAGAATGAGTCGGCGACTCGTTAGGCCGAGAAGAAAGACGGACTCCCATTTGCTATCTCTTTTTTAGCCGAAAAACCAGTCATTTTTGCCGGAAAACCACCTATCGGTAGTGAAAAATAGTGTTATTACATAAAAATTTAGAAAAGTGGTTAAATCAATAATATTAATTATATGAGGTGGTTTTTTTAAAAAAATCCTAATTTAAATGGTGTTTTAATAACATGAAGTATGATTTTTATTTTGTGTAATAAAATATACCACCCAATTTGCTAGTATTACCGACACTTTGCCAAATTTATAGGGCCCTTATTTGTTTTTCGCCCTGGGCCACCTAAATGTCAGGAACGGCCCTGGTTCTGATCATGGTGATGTTTAGCGCTACATGCCATTGGAAGATCCAGGATTATCCAAATGGTAATTCACCACCAATTACAGATAAAATCAAATTTTTTTATCTGGTTTACAAGGTAATGGACAAGATCTTTTTAGCCCAATAAGAAAGATTTTGAAAATTTTAGATGTCTTTGCAAATGAAATATAGATTGCCGCAAGATAAATTCTTTCAAGCAGTGGAAGATAAATAGGTTGCAGAATAAGTTCTAGAGAACAAAGCAGAAGCTAATCTATACCTTATATTTCATCCGTCTCTCAATATTTGCAACATTAGCATAGTAACTACTATTCATATACCAATCTTATATTAAATTTTTTCTCAAGTGTATAAGAAAAAATATAGTCAAGTGGGTCTTACTTGATTCGTCTTAATGCATACTACTCCCTCCGTTTCAAAATGTTATACCCATTTTCCGTTTTAGGCCGTTTCAAAAAGATATACCCATATAGAATATTTTTTATTTATATACATTTTTTCTCCCCATTTTACCCTTCAATATCTAAATATTTACCTACTTTTTACTCATTTGTACTTTAATGGTCCCCACATTTGAATCTCTCTCTCTTACTTTTTCTAATAAGGACAAAAAAAGTACATGAAAATTATTAAAATAAACATAAGATTCTCTTATGATTCTATTTGCCTTGGTTTTCCCCCATATTCCAAATGGGTATAACATTTTGGAACGGAGGGAGTATTATGATATTAACTTTTTATAATTTTTACTTATCAATAAATAGAGATATTAAGGTTCAAAGTATTGCATTGGATAGTATGCAAACAAGAAACGTTGCGAGTATTGCGAATCGGAGGAAGTAAAAAAGAGACTAAGGAGTTACTATTCTCTCAAATGAATAGTGTTTTTCTTGTTTTTGTTTTCATGTTTAGGATAATTTTTATTTTGTTTTGTTTTTACTTTTTTTTTAGGTTAGGATAATTATTCTTTCATAACCAACTCGATAGGCACGATAGAATAGCTACTGGCCAAATAAGTACATATACTAAAGTTATGTGGCAACATTCACTAACAAGCGTGAACAATTTAAATCGTGTGCTTTGCCGATTAGAACAATTTTAGATCTTTATAGTGAGATGAACATAATATTTCTATAAGCTTGTACCTTTTATAAACCATAGCAACGAAGTAGGTAATAACTTGTAGCAACTATTCATTTAGATGGCAAAATTAGTCTTTATACAGCGACTTTTACCATTATATACAAGTTACCAATCATAATATATGTTAATCATTCAATTTCTAACACTACAGCAATGCAAGCAAATAGAAAAGTTATTGTAACAACCTAAATTTTTCAGCTATTAATTAATAGTTATCCTTAAGAGATATAATTCAAAACGAATTCGAAGACCTTTAAAAATCCCTAATTATCATTAGGAGATAGAATTCAATTTGAATTTGAAAACCTTTAAAATCCATAGTCATCCTTAGGAGAAAGAATTTAAATTGAATTTGAAGACCTTTAAAAATGCATGGTTATCCCTCAAAGGTGGAATTTATTTCCCTCATCTCCCTACTCTATAAATAGGGGAAATTCAATAGAAATTCTTGATAAATCAAACAGCCAAGTTCATAGTTCCTAAAATTTCCAACCTTTCTTCTACCCCTTTGTTTACACCATTTTAAGCGAGTAGAAGCTCCAAAGCTACCAATTACGACCCTATCACCGTCTATCAGCCACCCCTGCTACCCTCTTTATGATGGAGAGTTTTAGAATGTGACTGATTATGAGGTTTAAGGAAGCTAATGCAACTTTGAGTTCTCAAAGTATTATACATTGATCAAAGGAGATGGTTAAGCGATTAAGGTAACTTCTATGTCCAGCACTACGTGTGTGCCCGTATGTATTATGTGTAACGACCATGTCCAACGTTATATGTTTGCCCGTAAGTGTTATTTGAAAATGTGATGCTAAACATGTTATTGTCTGAGTTTACGTTAAGTATGTTGAATTATTTAAAGCACGAATGTGATAAGACGTGATCATAGTTAATTCATAGTTATGATCTTATGTATGCTTAGTATGAGTATCTAAATGAATGGTGTTGTTCAGAAATATGAGTTACTCGAAAGTTTGTAATTAAGATACTGTAATGAAAAGTGGAAAGAGAACACTCTCACTGGCTTGGAGTTATGAACTGATCTAGTGAATGGGCAAGTTACGGTTGGAGGAAATGTTACCGCTCTAATAATGGACTAAGATGGTCGAATGTTAATGAAAGTTTTGTACTGTACTGTCTAAAGCCCGTACTTGCCAACGATCTGAGCTCATGTGAATGGTCCTTGCCAGGAGACTATTCAAAGCAAATATATTAATATTTTCAGAAAAGTATTTCCGAACGATTACCTTGCCCGAATAATTGATATGTGCATGTGTGTGAAAAGTGTTTTCGAACTAACACTGTTTTTGTGGGATAGAGTAGAGTTACGAGTTTTCCACTCATTTTGGATGTTTACCTTGTTTGTATGTCTTCTGTTATTTAAAGGCTCGTGTTGGAAGTTGGATGCTAAGAATGGAAATTGAGAGCAAAGCTATGATTGATAAGGAGGTTATTTACAACTAGATGTATTCTTTTTGTTTGGGATTGAGATTGAATGGCTCTGTAATTGAAGTCTTATATACTTCCTCCGCTTTAGTATAAGTGATACATTGTCACTCTAACGTAGTTTGAGGCAAAAGATTGTAAGTAGGTTTAGGGGGTTTTTAATTGTGGTGTTATTTTCTGTGGTCCCCACCCCCACTGCCTTTAATTAAGCTGACCACAAGGTGATGCAGAAGTTTGGGCGCCACTTTTTTGGCTGCCAAAAATTTTGTTGCAAAAAATTTCCCTCCTAATTCAATTTCAATTATTTCCCATTCCCCCCCCCTAAGCTGACCCAAATACGGCCCTGTAAAAGGGCTTACAACTCCATTGCAAAAGGAGCAATTTCAAATCTGTTAAGGCTGTGAATAACAGCCATGGAGTGAAGCAAGAAAAAAAATTGTTCCAACAACAGTACAAGCAGCAGCAACAATTCAACAGTAAAAAAAGCCCCATATCAACCCAAAAAAATACCCAACAATCCAAAAGACCCAGTAATCAATTCTAAAACAGCACCAATTGTAATTACAAAAAAGGGAGATGCTTCTGATGACTTCTTCCATGACATGGTTGATGAAGATTACTGGGAATCCTACTATGCACAGCTTCAAAATGAGATGGAGCCAAACTTGGACTCTCAATCTCCTCCTGAAACACAAGAAACAGAGGCACAAGTTAGGGGAAAAAGACCAAATTTGCCACACGATAAACGAAGGCAAGCAATTGATGAGCTTTTAACAATGGAAGGTCATAACCAATTATCATATGGTGCTATATCCAAAACAGCAATCAAGTATGGAGTTTCAAGGGTCACAATGGACAGATTGTGGAGGAGAGCATGTGGACAAAGAGCAAGTGGTGATGCCATTTATGTCAGGATCCGAAAAAGGGGCAGAGTTGGGAAAAACCGAAATGAATACAGTGAAGAGTTCCTGCAGTCAGTCCCCCTTAATTTGAGGACATTTGTAAGATATTTTGCAGGGGCATTGAGAATCAGCCCCTCAGCAGTTTACACACTCCTCAATAAAGGTAGACTAAGAATTCATACAAGCAGCAATCATCCTAGTCTAACTGATGCACATAAGTTGGCTAGGATGAAATGGGTATTATCCCACATTGAACCAGGAAGCCAAGCACAACCAGCCAATTTTATGAGCTTACAAAATATAATCCACATAGATGAAAAATGATTTTATCTAAGTCCTGAAACTAGAAGGTTCTATTTGCTACCAAGGTAAGATGATCCATATAGGTGCTGCCAATTTAAAAGGTTTAAGATTAAGCCAATGTTCATGGCAGCCACTTCAGAACCAATTTTTGATGGTGAAGGAAAATTCATATATGAGGGGAAATTTGGAATTTTCCCATTTGTGGATAGGGTACCAGCTAAGAAGAGAAGAAAAAACAGAGAGGCAGGCACAATTGAAACAAAAGTAGTTGAAAGAATCACTCAAAAGGTCATCAGGGACATGATAATTCAGCATGTCATCCCTTCAATCATGAGTAAATGGCCTGAAGGAATGTCTAAAGACATTTACATTCAGCAAGATAATGCTAGGCCGCACATACAACCTGATGCTGAGGAATTCAAAGAAGCAGCAACACAAAATGGATTCAACATCCAACTCATTCAACAAGCTCCTCAATCCCCTAATTTAAATGTTTTAGATTAAGGGTTTTATTAGAGATATACAAGCTTTGATGTATCAAATTTTTACAAAAAACATTGATGAGCTTATTGTAAGTGTGAAAGATGCTTATGAGAGATTTGATCCAAATGTTATGCAGTACACATGGCTATAATTAAAATATGTGATGGTTGATATTTTGAAAGTAAAGGGGGGTAACAACTACAAAAGCCCACTTCATGGAAAGAAAAGATTAGAGAGATTGGGACTCCTCCCCAAATCTGTTTTGGTTGATCAAACCATCATTGATGAAAGTGTCAAATACTTAAATGACCCTGTACCATCAAATGAAGAAGATATGATCTTTTTTTACAATGAGTCAAGTACGACAAATATTGAAAGTGTTCTTGAAGATTGAAAGAAAGAATTTTCAATGGAAAGAAAGAGCCAAGAGTTTTTGGAGAAGAAGCTTTACAAGGGCAGAATAAAAAATGCAAATATGGCAGACATTTTGGAAGAAAAGTGAATGCTTTAGGAGGGAAAAACAGAGTTACAAAAACAAAGGAAATGTAAGTAAGCAAACTTTTTGGGTTAAAAGTAGTCTTCTTTTCTGGTATAGTAAACTGCAACCCAAACCTGGGATAGGTAGGGAAAATGTTGAAGTTAAAATGACATGTATAGTTTTGAAACTAGGTTTGTATATGCAGTTTCAAAGAAATTATGATTACCAATTGAAAGTTATGTTAAATTATGATGAAATGTATTGTAAGTTTATCAGAATTGGTTGATTTATTTGGGTTCAGGGGATTGAATTAGGATTCAGAGAAAGAAGAACCACATTATGCATCATACAAACATCATTTGACCTTTTAATCCATCAGGGAATGTATACTAACTCATGAAGATAAGTCAATGTTACCTCAAGGCACACAATGTGCCGAGCAATTCTTTGACTTACTTCGATTTCATTGTGAGTCCCTTCATCATTTGGATTATTGAGTGACATTTTAAAAAAAAGGACTCTTTATTCTTTCAACTAAGCTAGGACTCACAATTGTGGACTACATGAGGACAGCCGACATTAATCATAAAACATTCATAATTCATTTACTATATTCATCATTCATCAAATTGGGCATCAACCACTTATTCTAAGTACTTGTAAACAGAAAACATTAAGGACCAGCACTAGGGTTGCAGTTTAAAACCAACAAAAACCAATATGCAATTTACAGGGACTCATAAAGCAATCCAACATAATGTATCAACCAATATCAACAACACCAGCACTAGGGTTCCAATTTAAAACAAACATAAACCAACAAGCAATTAACAGGGACTCATAAAGCAATCCAACACAATGTATCAACCAATATCAACAGCACCAGCTAAAGGACTTAAATTAAAAAAAGAGTAAATGCAGGAAGATACGTACCTCCCTTCCTCTTTTTAGCAGAGGAAGTTGCATCATAGGATGCAAGATCCTTAGCAAAGCAGGATCTGAGGTAGGGCTTCCTCCCACCACCAGAAGAGGTGCCACCACCACGAGATCCACCAGCACGAGATCCACCAGAGCCACCAACAGAAACAGAAGGACCACCAGTAGAAGGTACAACACATAATTTACCAGAGGAATCAAAGCCAACATATATACCCTTTTTTGCATCCTCCTTGAGTAATCATAGAATTCCTCCGGTTCATGAGTACGAAGGGCACATATAATTCCCTCACAGATCTAGGGTTTTGAACCCTAGAAATCTGTTTCCCCTTTCTCAAACACATCAAACCTTCATCGTTCACATCTTCTTCTCTTTCAACCACCATCTCAACCACTTTTCCTTTTCCCTTATTTTCCTGTTTTTCCTCTTCCTTCACAATCACTTCCTCAGAGTCATTTGAAATCTCAACGAGATTGAAAGTGCCAAACTCAAAATCGGAACTGAAACTTTCTTCATCACTCCAAACAACCGGAGGATTTTTTTTCTGGGACTCTAGAACCTTGTCTAAAGCTCGACAAGCACGGGGACCCATCACCTTCTCTGCACCCTCACTCTCGTATAAACGCTTGGGCCACGGAGATCCATGTTCAAACGACTAAATAAAATCATAGATGAACACAGCTTCATCTTCATCCCTAGATCTGAAGTGCGCATCAACAAGTGTCTTCAAATCTGGGACATTCGACATTTTTTTGAGAGTAGAGTGCAGATCCGGTATTTTTATGAGAAGAGTGACAGTAAAACAGAGGAAAACGAAGATGGAGAAGGATGAATAGAGACAAATGAGGAGTAAGGAGTAGGGAGATGAAGTGAGAGAAGAGAGAGAGAATGATGAACGAAGGAGGAGGGAAGGTGAAGAGAGTGAAAACAAATGAAGAAATGAAAAAGATCGAGAAACTGATAAAGGACAAACCCTAGAATCCGATAGGTTGTTGAATCTGTTTATGATCATAAATGAGGGGGGTTGGGATGATAGTTTTTTTTGGTGTGAATCATTAATGGGGTGGGTAGGTTTAGTAAGGATTAATTAGATTTGTTAAATAAACTTAAAGTATGGTTATAAATTTAAGTAGGGGTATTTATGTCAATTCACAAGCAAAAGTTTTCCATATAAAGAAACTTTATAAAGTGTTTCGCTTATTTGAAAACACCTATTTATAGTAACTGTATCAGTTATATTCAAACGGAGGAAGTAAAAGATATTATGTTGTGGGCCCATAACTAGGGATGTCAGTGGGGCGGATTTTATGGAGACCCGCTCCGCACCCGCCCCAGTTGGGTGGGGATGGGGGAAGGTTTCGCAGGGGATGGGGAGGGGATGGGGATGAAAACCATCCCCGCCATGGGTAATGGGGCGGGGGTGGATGTTAGTCCATACCCTCCCCATCCCCGCCCGCCCCCCATCCCCACCCGCCCCGCGTCCCCGCCCGCCCCGTGTAAGCCTCGCCATAGGTATTCTCCGAATGCCTAAAATCCTAAATGTTATTAGCTGTTTACTGCTTTCATTTGATACTTTTATTTTCCAAAGGTCCAAAGGCTAAAATCCAAAATTACTTTTAAACTTTTGTTTTCCCTCTCCCTTAACCCTAATAGATTCGCGCGGGGATGGGGCGGGTGCGGGGATTCACATGGGGATGGGGCGGGGATAGATTTTATCTTGTCCCCGTTGGGGCGGGGATGGGGACAAGATTTTCCCCCGCCATGGGTGATAGGGCGGGGATAGGAATAGGAATGCCAACATCCGCCCCGCCCCGCCCCGCCCCGCCCCATTTAAATCCCTACCCATAACCCACAGGTCCAGGATCGTATATTTAAGGTTGTATCACCGTCATAATCGATTGTTATTGATGAAGTGTTAATTGAGGTTTATGATTTTTAATAAGTTAGCAGCTCGGGAAGTCAGGTTGTTACAGTTACAAAAACTATAACCCAAAATTACACAATCTGATTTGTTTTTTAAAAACTTTGGGTGGCACGCACGCGCTCCAACACTAGTATATTCAAACATGCAAAGGTACAAGCTGCATTAACAAGTAACAACTACTCGAAATAAAATAGCCAACCTAAAACAAAAGAAAACAAAGAAAGAAATAAGCAGCAAGTGAGGAAGAACAAGTTAGATTGTCAGAGCATATAGAAAATATCAAACATGTTTAGCCACCGGCAGATCTAAAAAATAATTATTGGGCGGGCCAATGCAATTTAATTTGTATGTTAAAAAAATGGAAGATTATTCAATGGCTACAAAATAAAATTGTAGCAATTGCAATAGTTCTAATCTCAACCCTTAATTTTTTTTAGATTTCATCCTGTATGTCCAATAAATATAATTAATTTCTAAATCATTTAGATTAATGGTTAAGATGAGCCTACAACTAATAAAGGGTTAAGATTTAAATAGTTATAGTGACTACAATAAAATTGTAGCCATTGTAGAATTACCCTAAAAAATATTGTGGTTGACATTAGATTTATAAACATTATAGTGAATTATTTTTAGAAACGGCCAAGTGAAAATATACTCAAATATTTTTAGCAGAGACTAAGGGATGTTGTAGCCTTTCTTATAAGGTCAAAGTCACACTCCGGAAAAAAAACGTATAATTTGATCATATAATGACACACAAATTACAATCGCATATCTTATATTTATATGGTATTCAACCAATATATTCTAAAATGAGATTATATTAAACATTAACTCACATATTATGATAATAAGAATTCTTATAATGACATTTTAGTAAAGTACATTAAATAATATAGTCAAATTAGCTGCCTTTGATCACTTAAAAGCCATGTAATCAAAATAAGAAATGTTTCTGTCCAAGACAGCAACAGTGTATGTGGTGGTGGGTACTTGGTGGAATCGTGGCTCCCAAACGTCCTTCGTGGTGGTGGTTACCTGCAAAACAAGGAGAAACCTCGGGGGTGGTTCCGAGGATCGCCTCTCCGATGCCTAAGTCAGTCCAAGTTGAGCACAAGATCTCTAGTAGAGAGAAAACGAGTATCAAGTGCAAGTATTTTGTGAGTGTTTGATTGAACGTACCTTACCCATGCATGGGCATGGGTATTTATATGAGACATGGACTTGTAACTGATCTAGTAAAGTGAGTGGGCCTCTTTGGAAGTGGGCCAAGGTGGAACGAGGCCTTTATTAAACTCCAGCCTAGAGGTTATATCCGGAGCGGTCTGCCTGAGGATGTCTGCTCTGTTCCAGGCGCTCTGACGTGGAGTGGCAGGATCATTGGTCTGCTGCCAGCTGGAGGTCTGCTGGGCAGACCCCATACAATTTGCCCCCGGACCCAGTATTTGCGGACTGCAATATGTTGGGTACGTTTGTTTTTTATCTGGCGTTCTGCTCTTCGCAGACTGCTACGTGACTGTCTGGGAGTTGTTCTTCACAAACTCCAGAATGCTTCCATTTTTCCCGCCCATTTGGTTGGGGTGTTGAGCAAGGGTCATTAATTCATTTTGAATTGGATTGAATTGATGTGACTCTTTGGGTTCCCAAGGAATGTAATGATGACAAGTTGGTGCTGAGTGCACGAATTATGCCTATTTAAGGGCTGAATCGACCTTTTGTGGGACTTTTCAGTTTCTTCCCCTTCGAACTCTTTGCTTTCAAACTTCCCTGTTGTTCTTCAAGAATTTCTTTTCGCCCTAGCCATTTGCAAGTGATTCCTTTCGATTTTCCTGGGATTTGTTTGCGTTTGGAGCTTAATTTGGAGTGTTGATACTGTTGCGTTTGTGGCTTTCGTCTTCTCTTTTCTCGGCGTCTTCAGTTCTCTATCCAGGTAAACTCTTTTTTCCAGATCTACTTTTGATTTTTTCCTTCTTGGATGGTTTGGATGTGATCTTCTCTGTGTTTATGGATTTCTCCCCTTTTTCCTTCTGTACGCACTTATTTGCCAGTGTTTTTGAGGTTAGGGTTTCTTTCCTTTGGTCTTCAGATGCGGTTGCTTATTTCTTTGTTTCATAGATCTGTTTGGTGTTGTTTCATTTCAGTTCTGCTGCTCTGGATGATAGGCTCTGCTCTGCTTCTTCAGCTGAGCTCTGCTCTACTGTTGTTTGTGGAATTTTTAGGGTTTGCTTTGTTTACCCTGTTATCCTCTTTATTTGCTGGGTTGTAGGCCTGTGATGTGCCTTCATTGTTTTGTTTGCGTCATTTGCAAGAAAATATCCTATTTCTTGGCTATCTCTGATCTTCACATACCATACATATCCTTGCCCCCCCAGTCTGGTAGCTCAATCTGTAGGTCTGAGGTGCCAGACTACTTTTGCATGTATCTTTTTGTAAGAAAAGCAAGAAAATATCCTATTTCTTGGCTATCTCTGATTTTCACATACCATACATATCCTTGCCCCCCAGTCTGGTAGCTCAGTCTGTAGGGCTGAGGTGCCAGACTACTTTTGCATGTATCTTTTGGTAAGAAAAGAAAGAAAATATCCTATTTCTTGGCTATCTCTGACCTTCACATACCATACATATCCTTGCCCCCCAGTCTGGTAGCTCAGTCTGTAGGTCTGAGGTGCCAGACTGTCTTGTGTTGTGACTGCAAGTCTGATGTGCTGTCGTCTGTTTCTTGTGTTGTGTAGAATGTCTACTTCTCAGTCTGCTGCTTCCCGTGGGAAGGGTGTGGTATCTACCTCTTCGTCCGAGCCGGATGAGCCTTACCCGATGGACACTCAGTCCCTGTTTTTAAAGTTGGATCTGCCTCGGTGTAAGGACGAGGTGGTTCCAGAGGAATGCGAGGTCTTTGACCCCTGGAACGGTTTGCGTAAGGAGGTGTTGGGTCCTGAAACCAACAGATTCCCTCCCAACTACAAGTTTAAGCCTACTCTTCCCACAGTCAAATGGAAGTACAGCGACCATGAGATATGGCTTACTGCCCTTTACGACAGCAAGGGTAAGCCTAATTTGGCGA
This sequence comes from Patellifolia procumbens, assembly GCA_947645195.1. Classification (NCBI taxonomy): domain Eukaryota; kingdom Viridiplantae; phylum Streptophyta; class Magnoliopsida; order Caryophyllales; family Amaranthaceae; genus Patellifolia; species Patellifolia procumbens. The sequence continues at coordinate 113,847 of CANSGD010000908.1, forward strand.
AGAAATCTGCAGATGCGTTCAAACGGGAGCATGCTGCATACTGCCTTGAGATTGCTGCGGAGATCAAGCCGCTTTGCGGGTCTTGGGTAGTGCTTCCCAAGAGGGTCAGAGCATGGAAGATGTGCCAGAGGGGTACACTGCTGTTTATATGAAGCAGCTGGAGTTTGGGCTTAGATTCCCCATCCACTGGTTTTTGGAGTGGGTTCTCTGCCGGTACCGCATGGCTCTCTGCCAAGTTAATCTCCAGTCTCTGAAGAAGATTCTGGGGTTTATTTGGGTCTGTGAAGCTCTGGGCTTCCCCTCACCATGAAACTTTTTCAGTGCCTGTTCCACTTTAAGAGGCAGGGGGGAGTACAACTACTTCACCGGTTCGGTGCGAGCCAATCATCTGACGGTCTATCCCGTTGATCTCACTCTGAAAGATTGGCGGGATAGTTTTGTCTTCGTTAGGGTACCGACGGAGGAGGGGCACCCTTATCAATTTAAGGCCCCTCTGCGCCCTGTGGAGCCTAACTTCCAGAAGCAGTTGGACCCTCATGTGCTGAACTGGGACGAGAGGGTAGCCTACTACTACTTCAAGTCCAGATCCAAGGTTACTGCCGGGAAGCAGTTTCTTCCCAAGTACTGGCTGCTGCATCACTATGTGATGTGTCAGAATGCCTTCCTGAGGATAGGCCATCTGTCCCCCGACTATACTACTGGTAAGCCCTTAACTATGCTTTTCATTTTCCATTCTGTTGCGCCCCATGGCATTCATTGTTTGTGCTGTTCTGCAGCTCCGTGCAGACAGTTTGTTCGCCAAGTGATTAAGGGTGGGTCTTGAGCTGGCGGGCATGCTCTGCCCCTTTCCATTATTTTCTGTCTGCATTCTGACTTGCTGTAGCTAACGAATATTCTGATATTGCAGAGACTCTGGGGTCTGCCATTCCTTAGGAGCTGGGTCTGAGTCAGTCTTCAGTGTGTCGGAGGTATCGTCCGGTACCTGAACCAGAGACCTACACCGTCCCTGATTTCATCAGGGAGATTAACACTACTTCCTTGGATCATCCTTCCCTCTGGACCAAGCGCCCGAAACTTGTGGATAGGTTTAGTAGGATGTCTCGGCCGCAAGGGGGTCCCTCTGCCACTGTCACCGAGATTCAATCTGATGACAAGGAGGAGGCGGCGGCTGTTCCTCTGCAGATCCAACGTTCCCGGCGCGCTGTGCATCTGCCGGAAGACGACGACGATGATGATAGTGCAGAGGGGGCCAGCACTCTGCAAGGGACTGTTCTGGTTGTTGAACCCCTGCAACAACTTCCTCCTGCGCAACCAGGTACTACTTACGATGAACCACAAGGTACTCTTCCTGCTTGTGTGCATTCTGCTAATCACTTCTCATTTTCTCTGCTTACTTTCAGAACCACCTGTGGTGGAGGATGTGCCCATGGGAGAGCCTGACCGAGCCGCGACCGAGTTTGACAGGACGGAGAAAGAACCTATTCCAGTGGATGGTTCTGCTCAGCCTGATGAAGCTGGTCAGGAGTCCCACCAAGCCATGACCGAGTTTGACAGGACAGAGGCAGAGGCTGCTCAGTCTGATGAAGCTGGTCAGGAGTCTCACCAAGCCACGACCGAGTTTGACAGGACGGGAGCAGAGGCTACTAAGACTGTCACGACTTAGTCTGCAGAGGGCCAGAGTGAGGGCCAGGTTCCGTCAGGTAGGTGTCTTCTTCAGACCCAGACTGCTCTTTCTTACAGGTTTCTTTTTACCTGCATCTTCTTGATTTTCCTGTTTTTATTTTGATGTGATAGGTTCCGCTGGGCAGGAGGTGTTGGAGCCTCTCCAGCATGAGAGGGTGGAGCAGCAGAGCTCAGCTTTCGTCCCAGTGGTGGAGACTGTCGTGTCTCCCCCTGTTCAGAAGTCTACTTCTCCTGTCCAGAGGCCTACTCCTCCTGGTAGGAAGGCCGCTCCTCCTCCTCCCAGAGGCTTTAAGCAGGTCCTTGCCCCTACTCCTGAGGATCTGGCGCGTGTGGTTAGTGTTTTCTTTTCCTCTCTTTTGTCTTGCAGAGCCAATTCGTTCTGTGCCTTATTTTGCTGACGACATTGTTACCTTTTGTTTTCTTCAGCAGCAATTGAGGGCTAAGAAGGTGCAGTCTGCTATGGCTCTTCAGACCTCTGCTCCAACTGCGGGCCAGCTTAAATCCCCCGCAGAGGGTGCTCAGAAAACTATATCTGAGCCTGAGGTCTGTCCTCATTCCCAGAAGAGACCAGCAGAGAGGCAGAGTGAGGAAGGAGCTCCCCCTCAGAAGAAGACTCGTCTCCCTGCTGACTCCCCTCTGATCATTGTTGTTGAGGACGACGTCGTCACCAAAGGTGTGTACCCCTTACCTGGTCTTAGTTCCGGCCTTTTCCCTTCTGTGGAACTGACTGGACTTTCTTTTGGCTCAGGTTCTCTGCAGAGGGAATCGGCGGATGACCAGCATGAGGCTCAGGGGCCGGAGCAGATGTCCGAGGCCTTCCCTGACCCTAGTGAGTGGTTGAAGCTTCTGGCAAGTCGCTTCTCACCGGACTACGCTGTTCAGGATGTCTCTTTGGTGAGTTGTCTGTCCTTTTTATAGTCATCTGTTTCTTACATTTTGATTTTCTTCTGATCTGCGTTTTCATTGATTATAGGCTGCGCGGGCCGGCGCCTTCATTGGGGAGTTCTGCCATGCTGTAGGGCTGGGTAGACATGAGGCAGATCTCCCTGAACTGCAGCAGCTTAAGGCTCAGGTAGCACAGCAGAGAGCAGAATATGCCAAGCTGAAGGCTCAGAACTCTCTGATTATGTCTACCTGCCGCGAAACTGAGGAGGAGAGGGATGCTCTGATTGTGGAACGCGACACCTTATGGACCGCCAACCAACGCATTGAGGGTCAGGCGGCGCAAGCAGAGGCTATCGCGGCTGAGCACTCCCGGCTTTCTTCCCAGCTTAGTGAGGCATTGTCTCGCACTACAATGACGGAGACTAAGCTGAAGACCACCGAGGCCCGGCTGCAGGCAGCGTTGAAGGAGCAGGAGCAGCTCAGGGGTCAGCGCTCTGCTGTACAGGCTGAACATGAAGGCTGAACATGAAGGCTGCTCTGCTAAATTGGCTCTGCAAGCCAAGGAGGCTGAGGAGGCTCTGAAACAAAGGGAGGAGGAGCTAGGGGCAGAGTTCTCCAAGTTACTTTCTGAGAGGGAGGCTCAGCAGGCTAAGGAGGCTAAGGCAGCCCTGAAGCAGAAAGAGGCCCAGCTGCTTGCTGAGGAGGCAGCCCGGGCTGCGCAGATGGAGGAGGCGTTCGGGAACAAGTACTGGGAGGAATGCAAAGTTGCGGTCCGTAGGGTCCTCTGGCATCTGCAGCCCTCTTTCAACTGGGATGCCTTTGAGGATGCCTATGCCAGTCAGGTGCACATGCGACCTCCGGCGACCCAGGAGCTCAGAGACTTGGAGTTGCTTTACTCTCTGCCTTCAGAGGGAGAGAAGGATGGCAGCAAGCTGATGGGAGCTCCGCGAAGGATGGCAGCTCTGTTCCTAAGCAATAGGAACTCGGGCGGCTATCTCACGCTTCGCCTCACTCTTCTTGTGACTCCTGTCTGAGCTGCTGAGGTAGATGAGCTGGGAGCCTGTGCTGAACTGATTGCAGTCCTCCGTTTTTGCCCTCCGATGATATCCTAATTGACTTATCTCGTAATATTTGTAATTAAATAGTCAAACATTTCCTTTTCATCTGTATTTGCTCCCTTCTTTTGGTTAGGTAGCCGCCGTTGTAGTATTCTGTAGCACTCTGATCTGGCTTATAGCTAGATCTTTTATGTAAGATACAAGTATTTTTCCGGTAATGCGAGTTGTGTTCTTCTGTTGACTTTTGTGCTTTCTATTTGGTGCATGCCAAGTTTTGTTATTTCTGCTAAGTGCTTGCGTTCTGCTCTGATGCTGAGTCTGATGTGCTGTCACACAATATATCTGAGTGTTTTCGTTTACTTGGCTTGGTGGCCGGTGAGATTTTCTCAGAGCTGGGACTTTAGGGGCCCTTTACTCTTCTGCTCTGCCTTATGCGTGACAAAAATTCAACAATAGCAGAGCAAAGGAGGTATTTTGACGCCCTAAGTCATGATGATTCTGGGAGTTTTGGGGTTCGCCCTTTAGCTCCTTCTGCCATCTTTTTCGTGTCGGGGTACGTTTTGGTTCTTAGGAACTCTGGCGTCCCCATTAGCCTTAGGTGTCTATGACTTATCCTTGCTGCTTTTTGGGCCTTCGGCCCCACAGGTTTAGAGGTAGAGGTCTATGACATCACTAAGTCGAGCCGGCATCCGATCACTCTGCGGGCCTCATGGGCTCTAGACAGAGTTAACCTTTCGGCCAACTCCCTTTCTTCACTATATAGTTTACTTTTGTGTCTGAAGAGCCTCTTCAGCCTTCAGTCTGACTCAGACCCTGTTTTCTTTTGCCAGACTGTGGTATTTTTTCTCAAGCTGCTAAGGGTCTATCTGATTTTGACATTTTGTTTTTCATAAAGAATAGATAAGGGGATGGGGGTTTAATGCGAAATGGAGAGTGGTGGATAAAGGGTGGCTCAAAGGCCTTTCATTCATGGGAGTTTTTTTTATACAATCTGGGTTACACGAAGTATTTTTTCAGTATTCGGGCGTTCCAGTTGCTTTTCAGTTCGCTTCCATCCATTCTTTTCAGTCTGTAGGTTCCAGGGTATAGCTCTTCACTAACCTGGTAGGGTCCCTCCCACTTAGCCGACAGCTTTCCGTGTATTTTGTCTTTCTGCACAGCTGCTGCATTTCTGAGTACCAGATCCCCTACCTCCAGAGGCCTAGCCCTCACTTTCCGGTTATAGTATCTGCTGACTCTGGCTTTGTAGGCTTCCATTCTGAACCTAGCTTCGTTTCTGTATTCATCCAGCAGATCTAGATTTGTTCTGAGGGCTTCGTCGTTCAGACCTGGCTCAAATAGGCTGATCCTCAGACTCTCGGACCCGATCTCAACAGGAATGACAGCTTCAGAACCATATACCAGGTGGAAAGGGGTCTGCCCAGTTGACTCTTTGACTGTGGTTCTGATTGACCACAGAGTGTTAGGCAGCTCCTCTAGCCACTTACTTTTTTGCTCCTCCAGCTTCTTTTGCAGACCTATCAGGATCTGCTTGTTAGCGGCTTCGGCCTGACCATTGCACTGAGGGTTGCAGACTGAAGATAGGGCATATTTGACCCCAAACTGCTCCAACCACCCTGACAGGGGCATGTTGTCAAACTGTCTCCCGTGGTCGAAGACGAAAGCCTTCGGAATCCCGTATCTGGTGATGATGCTCTGCCACAAGAACTTTCTGACGGCTGCTTCTGTGATGGTGGATAGGGCTTCTGCCTCTATCCACTTAGTGAAGTAGTATACCCCTATAATTAACCATCTCTTCTGATATTGGGCCGTTGTGAAGGGTCCCAGAATGTCTAGCCCCCATTGGGCGAATGGGATAGGGTTGTAGATTGGCATGAGGTCGTTTGCGGGCAGCTTGATGTTCGACGCAAACCTCTGGCAGCTGTCGCATTTTTTCACCAGAGCCTCAGAGTCAGCTTTCATTGTGGGCCAATAATAGCCGGCTCTGAGAGCCTTATGGGCCAGAGCTCTTGGTCCGATATGGTGTCCGCAGAGTTCCTCATGAATCTCTCTCAATATGTAGTCTGCATCTCTCTGCCCTACGCATTTGAGTAGGGGCAGAGAGAAAGACTTACTGTATAGTTCGTCCCCGATCAGGCAGTATCTGCATGCTGTCAGCTTGAGCTTTCTTGCTTTCATCTTCCCTTCTGGTAATTTACCAGTCTGCTTATACTCAGCGATCTCCTTGATCCACTCTGGCATATCTTCCAGTTCCAAAACTCGCTCTGCATCCTCGCAGATAGCACTGGTGGGTCTGACTTCCACCAGAACAGACCTATTCAGCTCCTGCAGACTGCTGCTTCCCAATTTGGACAGAGCATCTGCTTGTGCGTTCTGTGCTCTAGGCACTTGTTCAATTCTAAAAGTTTCTAAATTTGAAATCAGAGACCTCATCCTGGCTAGGTAGCTCTACATCGTCGGCTCCTTGGCCTCATACTCCCCCTTGACTTGGTTGGTTACCAACTGAGAGTCAATTTTGAGGTGGACGTGCTTGGCTTCCAGGGTCTGGCAGAGCTGCAATCCAGCGATGGCCGCTTCGTACTCTGATTCATTATTGGTTGCCGAAAACATGAACTTCAAGGCGTATGCAATGATTTTCCCTTCTGGGGTTCTTATGACCACGCCTGCCCCAGAGCCGTTGATGGTTGCAGACCCATCTGTAAAGACTTCCCACGCTCTGGGCTCTCCTACTGCTTCCTGATAGGCACACTCTGCTAGGAAATCAGCCAGAGCTTGTGCTTTTATGGCGGTTCGTGGGGCGAATTTGATACCGAACCCTGTCAGCTCCAGGGCCCAGTTCATGATTCTCCCCGATTTGTCTACCTTCTCCATTGCCTTTTCCAGAGGCATATTTGTCAGCACATGACGGGATGTGCGTCGAAATATGGCTTCAGCTTTCTGGTGGCCAGCACTACTGCGTAGGCTGCCTTCTCTATCAATGGGTAGCGTGTTTCTGCACCCGTGAGGGTGTGGCTCACAAAATATACCGGCTGCTGCTTCTTGTTCTCTTCCTTCAGCAGGACTACACTCACAGTTGCAGCAGTAACGGCAATGTATAGGAAGAGAGTTTCCCCTGTCTTTGGTCTGGCCAGTGTTGGCAGACCAGAGAGGTATGAATTCAACTTCTGGAATGCCTCCCACTGCTCTGCTTCCCACCTAAACTCTTTGTTCCCCTTTAATATTTTGAAGAATGGGAGAGCTTTCTCCGCAAACTGAGCTATGAATCTGGACAGGGCTGTCATTCTGCCTGTCAGCCTCTGGATGTCTCTGATGCTTTTAGGCTCTGGCAGATCCATAGCTGCTTTCACTTTGTCGGGATTCGCGTCAATCCCCCTTTCACTGACCAGATAGCCCAGAAATTTCCCTGACCGTACTCCGAACACGCATTTTTTAGGATTCAGTTTCATGCTGTGTTTGCGGAGGTTGGTGAAGGTCTCCTTGAGGTCTGCTATATGGTCAGTCTCAGTTTTGCTCTTGGTGATGACGTCATCCACGTATACCTCCAGATTCCTTCCCCTCTTACCTGCAAAGACTTGATCCATCAACCTTTGATAGGTGGCGCCTGCATTCTTCAGCCCGAAGGGCATCATGACAAAGCAAAATACCCCGATAGGGGTGATGAATGCCGTCTTCTCTTTGTCTGCAGGGTCCATGAAGATTTGATGGTATCCGCTGAACGCGTCCATGAAGCTGAGCAGAGCATGACCACTGGTAGAGTCTACCAGCTGGTCGATTCTTGGCAAGGGATAGCAGTCCTTGGAGCAGGCTTTATTGAGGTCTGTGAAGTCAATACACATCCTCCAGCTCCCGTTCGCCTTCTTAACCATCACCACATTGGCCAGCCATTCTGGGTACTTGCAGGGCTCTATGAACCCTACCTCAAGCAGCTTCTGAACTTCTTCCTCGATGGCTTTATTTTTCTCCGCAGAGTAGTTCCTCCTCTTCTGCTTCACAGGTCTGTATCCTGCAGTAGTGTTTAACTTGTGGTTGATGGTGGCGGGGTTCACCCCAGGCATCTCAGCTGCTGAGAAAGCGAACACATCTGCATTCTCCTTCAGCAGACTGATTAGGTTGACTCTGGTTTCAGGATCCAGGTCTTTGCCTATTCTGACTGCCCTGCCTTCTTCCGGTCCCAAGAGTACCTCTTCGGTCTCTTTCCCCGGTTCAGGCTTATTTGCTTCCTGCTCTGCTTCTGGCCGAGCATCGGCCTCACTGATAGCAGCACACTCTTCCTCTCTTTGTTTGGCCTCTTCGGCCTTTCCTTCCTTTCTTTCCTTCCCGGCTTCTTCAGCCTGGTCCTTCTTGGCTTCTTCAGCCTCTTTCTTCTTTCCTTCTTTCTTTTCCTTCCTCCTCTTTCTCCTGGACCTAGAGTGGTCAGGAGGAGGGGGTCTTTTATCCTTCTTCAGAGCGGTCAGATTGCATGACCTAGCTGCTCTCTGGTCTCCCTTTAGTCTGCCCACCTCTCCAGTGCTGCTTAAGAAAAGCATGGTCTGATGATGGGTTGAAGGGATTCCCTGTACCGCCTCGATGAACTTCCTTCCCATCAGAGCGTTGTACGGTGACGGGAGGTCTACTACCAGAAATTCTTGTACTACCGTTCTCTTCACTCCGTTCTGCCCCTCTGTGGTCACTGTCAGATGTATTTTCCCCTTTGGGGTACGTGATGGAGTTCCCTGTGAATCAGACAATTGGAGTTCCTCCTTGCTTCAGCATTGAACGATCCAGCTCCATTTTATCGAAGGTGTCCTTATAAAGGATATTCACGGCGCTCCCGCCATCTACCAGTATTCTTCGCACATCTACTCTGCTAATCTCCAAAGTGACCACAAGAGGGTCAGAATGCGGGAAACTGATGCCTTTGCAGTCTTCTGCCGTGAAGGTCATGTTTGGCAGGTCTGGGCTCAACTCTGCCTGGTTGATGGAGTAGAGGTTGGGGTGGGTGAGCTGCCTCAGATGAGCCCTCTCTCCCCCATCGAGCTAGAACTGCCAAATATGACGTATACCATCTTCTTTTTCCCTTCCTTGATCTCTGCTCGTTTGTCCTGCAATGTCTGTCCTTCGCTCTGTTGCTCCTTCTCCTTGATCCCCTGATTCCAGGCTAGGTACTCTTTGAAGTAGCCTCGTCTGATCAGGCTTTCCAGATCGTTTTTCAGGCTTATGCAGTCTTCTGTATTGTGGCCTAGCGCCTCATGGAAAGCGCAGAACTCTGCCATGTTGGAGCCTAGGCTTCTCTTCTTGGTGGGTGGTGGTTTGTGCCACCTGTTGTCATCTCTGTTGGTCAGAAAGATCTCAGCCCTTAGCGCGCTGAGGTTGCTATAGTTGTTATATTTCTCCTGGGCCTTCAGCCGGTCCACTTCTCTCTCTGCTTCTTTTTGTTTTTCTCTTCCTCTGCTCTGATGGGGCCTGGGGCCTCCAAAATTCAATCTGCCTCCCATGAACTGGTGCTCATTCTGCCTGGTATCCTGTCTAGCAGGTCTGCCTGTTTCTGCTCCGTGTGTCGATGCTTTGTTGAAGTCTTCGACAGCTATGTATTTTTCTGCCAGGGCCAGGGCCTCGCTGAGCTCCTTCATGGTGACTCATTTAAGGTCATCCCTGAATTTACTGGTGTGGGGTAGGGCGTTCCTCAGAGCGTGCAGAGCGAGCTTCTGCTCCAGCTCTGGGATGTGCACCAGCTCTTTGTTGGACCTCCCTATGAAATCCCGCAAGCTTTCATTCTGAGTCTGCTTCAGCAATAGCAACTCATGTGTGGATTTGTTCCTCCTACTCCCGCTAACGAAATGCTCTTTGAATCTCTTCTTCAGTTCATCAAAGTTAGCAATCGTCCCCTGGGGAATAGTCCTGAACCAGGTCTGAGCTATCCCTGTCAGAGTGGCAGGGAAGTGTCTGCATCATGTGGCCTCATTGTAGTTTCCTAGCTTCATGTGGGTCTCAAAGGCTGCCACATGCTCCTTTGGGTCTCCCTCCCCTTCAAACTTGAGATTGGATGGGAGATTCGCTTTCGACACTCTAGCCGCAATGATTTCAGGTGTGAAGGGGGACTTGGAAGGAGATCTAATCTCCTCTGCTGGTGATACCACAATGGGTCTGGAGTTGACTCTGTGGGTTATGAGTCCTCTGAGGTCTGTGGGGGCTCCATTATCGCCAGAGCCCTCCTCTGGTATTGTTCCTAATCTCAGGTTGACATACCTTCTGACCGTTCCGCCACCAGGCGCAGACAGGGCCTCTTCAGCTCCTGAGTTGTGCCTGGTTCTGGGCCGCGGCTGGACATTCTGGGCCACGCCCCCTGGATTTCCTCTGTGGACAGATCTCCTACTTGAGCCTGCCGTATACCCTGTGATGCAGGAGCATCCATGATCAATCCAAGTCTCCTAGCAAAGAGTCATCAAGAAGAGATTAAGGTGAAGGAGATTCAATTCATTAGCTTACTTAAACCAATTTCGAACAAACAAGTACTTCGAATTGTTAATTAAGCTTAACACCTTCTTAATCTTTTTTAAGCCTTGTTGATTAATGCTTATGATCATCTTAACATCATAAAGTATTAGTAATCAAGCTTGAATTATGATTAAATAGCTTAATTAATTGGTTCTAAGTCATTAAAGTAAGCCTAGTGAGACTGTTTTGGAAGAACATATTTTATACGGTTGGTTTAGGGAGTATTTTGGCCACGTTTTTGAGCTTTATTCTTGGCTAAGGCAACCATACATGACTCACCTGTGTGCTTACATACATCATCAACAAGAATGTGAAGAGTTGGAGGCAAGGATCAATAAGAAACGAGAGCTTCATGAAGAAGTATCCAAAATCGCAGCTCCCCTGCGTCATTCTGGGCCCCTTTTCATCAGTTCTGGGCAGCCGTTTTTTTTTAAGCTTTTGGAGCTGAATTTTTGAGGATATTTTCCTTAGAATGTCTATTTTATTACCTTAGCTTCCTTTTTGCAGTAGGATATTTTCGTTTCTCAGAATACCTTAATCATTGCACCTAGGTACTGAAAACTGGCCAGATTTTGTAATAGTTTAAGATGGCTTTAGTTACCTAAGCAAAACATCACCAAATGACGTGAATTTTTGGTATGTTGCTGCTTTATATGTTAGGATTGTAATGTAAGAAGTTTCATTAGACTTGGTTGAATGAATTAAGAGTTATACTCATTTCTTTGAGCTGTGCGCTTAGAGCAAAAACTGGACAGTTTGTCCTAATTCAAGTCTTTGAGTTAATTAGCTAACTAACGTAGATTAGTTACTAATTTAACAAAGCAAGGTTGCACCAAGAGTTCTTCTTTGACATTGGTGGCCTAGTTTGGTGGTTCTAAGGCTAGTGAAAGTGGTGGTTGTTGGTACGGTTCCAACAAGGCTTGATGCAAAACTGATTCTTCGGTTCTTAACCAACGAATGCTCTTGCTTATGAAATGCTTTATGCATCATTTGGTATCAGAGCTTTGGTTAGTTTAAGAGCATTCTTTTAACCCTCTAATCAACCTTTAATCACTTCCTAAAATCATACACTTCCCCCCCAAAACCGAAATCATTTCTAAGCCCAAACACATCTCTTTTCTTCTCTTTTCACCTCTAAACTTTGATACAATCTCGTGGTTGTTAAAATGAGTGGTGGTGAAGATCCAAATCAGTTTAGAAGGGGCATGACATTGAATGAAGCAAGGCTAGTTGGCCTTGAGAATCAAATGGCAACAATTAGTGAGCAAATGGCAAATCTCATGGAAGCTTTTCGAAGTTCTAGTGTTGGAGTTCGAAGAGAAGTTCATGAAAGAAGGCACTTTGAAGATGAGAATGAGGTTGTTTATGACTCTAGTGAAGAAGTACAATCACAAACTTCTAATCAAGGAAGGAGGCCACGAAAACAAGATGACTTTCGAGACATCAAGTTAGATGTTCCAGAGTTTGATGGAAACCTTAATCCTGATGCTTACTTGGAATGGGTTTCGAGATGCAATAGGATTTTCGAGCTAAAGGAGTATGATGATTCGAAATCTTTCAAGGTGGCTATCACTAAACTAAAGGGGTATGCATCCCTTTGGTGGGAAAACGTTGCTCTTGCTAGAGAAAGGAAGCATAAGCCGAAAATCAAGAGTTGGAAGAAACTGAAAAAGAAGATGGAAGCTAAGTTTCTCCCCTCCACTTACACTCTTGATTTATATAACCAACTTTCTGATTTGTCTCAAGGTACCAAGAATGTCGAGACATACATCCATGAATATGAGAAGTTGATGATGAAATTGGATGTTCAAGAAAGAGAAGAGCAGACCATGGCTCGTTTTGTGAAGGGCCTAGATCGTGACATTCAAAAGAAGCTTGAACTTCAATCTTATTCTACCTTAGATGAACTTTTCAGGTTGGCTCTTAAGGTGGAAAAGCATCAAAAAGACAAGAAGAAGAAGGTATTTAGCAAAGGAACTTCTTATACTAAAGGAGGTTCTAGTTCCTATGTGAAGCCTACTTCTACATCTCCATTTACACCTAAAAATGAGGCTGGTTCGAAATTTCTTGATAAAGGGAAGAAAGTTGCTGAAAGTTCTTCCAAGAAGGATGATGTCAAATGTTTTAAGTGTCATGGTTATGGTCATTATCAAGCACAATGCCCAAACAGAAGGGTAATGACTTTACTAGATATTAAAAACATAGAAGATGCCCTTAAAGATCAAGAGGAGCACGAAAAAGAATCTGAAAAGGAGGATGAATGCAATGAAGATGTTCTTGTTGATGAAGTGGAAGGAGATGATCATCTTAGCTTGGTTCTAAGGAGGGTCCTTCACTCCAAAGAAGCCGAAGCTATACCATCTCAACGAGACCAGATTTTTCAGACAAAATGCTTAATCAAGGGCAAGATTTGTTCCATGATTATTGATGGTGGGAGTTGCACTAATGTAGCTTCGAGTTCTATGGTGGAGAAGCTCAATCATCCTACCTTCAGTCATCCTAAACCATATAAGCTTCATTGGCTTAATGATGGTAACTGTGTGGAGGTAACAAAACAAGCTTTAATTAGCTTCTCTTTTGGTGATTCGTATAATGATAAGGTTTTATGTGATGTGGTGCCTATGAATGCATGTCATATTCTCTTAGGGAGGCCGTGGCAATCTGATAAGGAAACCTTACATAATGGTAGGACTAATACATACACTTTCATGCATGAAAACAAGAAAATTATACTTAGTCCTAGCAAAAAGGGTCCGAATTTGCCTAACAAAGAAACCTCCAATTCAAAGGCTAAAAATCAGAAATCCTTAATTCTCCAAAAATATCAAGTTGATAAGGCCATTGAAAAGGGGAAGGAAATGTACTTGTTGTTGTTATTTGCTGCAAATGATGAAAATACTCGTGAATTACATGATTGGGTTAAACCATTAGTGAACGATTTTAGTGATATTTTTCCCGAGGATCTTCCCTATGGTTTACCACCTAGTAGGGGTATTGAGCATCAAATTGACTTAGTTCCTGGAGCACCATTACCTAACAAGGCAGCTTATAGATGTAATCCTGAAGAAGCTAAAGAGTTGCAAAAACAGATTACTGAATTGTTAGCTAAGGGATTTGTGCAAGAAAGTCTTAGTCCATGTGCTGTTCCTGTTATTTTAGTTCCAAAGAAGGATGGAACTATGCGTATGTGTGTAGATTGCAGGGCTATAAACAACATTACCATCAAGTATAGGTATCCTATTCCTAGGCTTGATGATTTGCTCGATGAATTACATGGTGCTACTATATTCTCCAAGATAGATTTGCGTAGTGGTTATCATCAGATTCGAATCAAGGAAGGGGATGAATGGAAAACAGCCTTTAAGACTAAGAGTGGGTTATATGAGTGGCGTGTTATGCCATTTGGTTTAACTAATGCTCCTAGTACTTTCATGAGGCTCATGCATGAGGTACTTCGTCCCTTCATTGGTTCATTTGTTGTGGTTTATTTTGATGATATTCTTGTGTATAGCAATAATGAACAGGATCATCTTATTCATCTGAAGAAGGTTTTCCTTAAGCTAAGGGAAAAGAAGCTATATGCAAAGATGGAGAAGTGTGAATTCTTCACTTCTAGTGTGTCTTTTCTTGGCTTCATTATTTCATCTCAGGGCATTTCTATGGATGAATCCAAGGTGGAGGCAATCAAATCATGGCCAATTCCAAAGTCCATCACAGAAGTTCGAAGTTTTCATGGATTGGCATCTTTTTACAGGAGGTTCATCAGAGGTTTTAGTACTATTTTGGCTCCACTGACCGAATGTATCAAAGGGGGTTCTTTCACTTGGACTCCAGCAGCTCAGGAAGCATTTGATCAATTGAAAAGCAAGCTTTGTGAGGCGCTTGTTCTAGCCTTACCAGATTTCAAGAAAGTGTTTGAAGTGGAATGTGATGCAAGTGGCGTACGGATTGGAGCTGTTTTACAACAAGGAGGGCGTCCCATAGCCTATTTCAGTGAGAAGCTCAATCATGCCAAGCTCAACTACAGCACCTATGATAAAGAGTTCTATGCTATTGTTCGTGCTTTGAGTTATTGGACTCATTATCTTAGGCCAGCTCAGTTTGTGTTGCATTCAGATCATCAAGCTTTGAAGTACATTAATGGACAACATAAGCTCAGTTCACGGCATGCTAAATGGGTGGAGTTCCTTCAATCTTTTGATTTTGTTTTAAAGTACAAAACTGGAGTTTCTAATGTGGTTGCAGATGCATTATCTAGGAGGCATTCTATGCTTTCTCTAATGGAGGCTCGAGTTCTTGGCTTCACTCATATTAAGGAGCTTTATTATGATGATCCAGATTTTTCACCATTGATAGAAGCGTGCAAGGATGGTTCTCATGGAGCTTATTCGATTCTAGATGGTTTTCTCTTCCGAAATAATAAGCTTTGTATCCCTAAGTGCTCACTAAGGGATTTGCTCATCAAGGAGGTTCATGGAGGAGGCCTAGCAGGACATTTTGGTATTAACAAAACTGTGGATGTTTTGCAGGAACACTTTTATTGGCCTAAACTTGCAGGTGATGTTCACTCAGTTCTAGCTCGGTGTTCTACATGTCAAAAGGCCAAGAGTTCTTTTCATCAAGGACTCTATACTCCACTTCCAGTTCCTAATCAACCATGGGAAGATGTTAGTATGGATTTCATTGTAGCTTTGCCTAGGACTCAAAGGCAAAAAGATGCTATTATGGTGGTGGTGGATCGATTCTCGAAGATGGCTCATTTCATTGCTTGCAACAAGACGGATGATGCAATTCGAGTAGCTGATTTGTACTTCAAGGAGATCATTAGATTACATGGTGTACCGAGAACTATTGTTTCTGATAAGGATGTTAAGTTCCTTAGTTTTTTTTGGAAGACTTTATGGAAGCTCCTAGGTACTAAGCTCCTCTTTAGTACCACGGCGCATCCACAAACTGATGGTCAAACGGAGGTGACAAACAGGACACTTACTACTCTTCTCAGGACTTTAGTCAACAAGTCACAGAAAGATTGGGATCTAAAGCTAGCACATGCAGAATTTGCCTATAACAGGTCGCCAACATATGCCACGAAGTGCTCTCCGTTCGAGGTGAACTATGGGGTTAATCCTTTAAGCCCCATTGATTTACTACCTATTCCAGTTGAAGTGAGGCAAAGGAAAGATGCAGATGAGAAGGCAAAGGAGATGCAGAAGCTTCACCAACAGATTAGAGCACGCATTGAGAAGGTTAATGAAGCTTACAAGGTCCTAGCTAACAAGCATCGAAAGGAGGTCATTTACAAGCCCGAGGACTTGGTATGGTTGCACCTAAGGAAGGAACGATTTCCATCAAGAAGGAAGAACAAACTGATGCCAAGGAGTGATGGTCCATTTAGGGTGCTTGAAAAGATCAATAACAATGCATACAAGATAGAACTACCAAGTGAGATGGGCAACATTTCGGCCACCTTCAATGTGGGTGACTTAGCTCCATATTTGGAAGAAGATTTCGAGTTACAAGAAGATTTTCTCCAAACCAGGGGAGAATGATGCAGGAGCATCCATGATCAATCCAAGTCTCCTAGCAAAGAGTCATCAAGAAGAGATTAAGGTGAAGGAGATTCAATTCATTAGCTTACTTAATCCAATTTCGAACAAACAAGTACTTGGAATTGTTAATTAAGCTTAACACCTTCTTAATCTTTTTTAAGCCTTGTTGATTAATGCTTATGATCATCTTAACATCATAAAGTATTAGTAATCAAGATTTGATTAAATAGCTTAATTAATTGGTTCTAAGTCATTAAAGTAAGCCTAGTGAGACTGTTTTGGAAGAACAGATTTTATACGGTTGGTTTAGGGAGTATTTTGGCCACGTTTTTGAGCTTTATTCTTGGCTAAGGCAACCATACATGACTCACCTGTGTGCTTACATACATCACCAACAAGCATGTGAAGAGTTGGAGGCAAGGATCAATAAGAAACGAGAGCTTCATGAAGAAGTATCCAAAACCGCAGCTCCCCTGCGTCATTCTGGGGCCCTTTTCATCAGTTCTGGGCAGCCGTTTTTTTTAAGCTTTTGGAGCTGAATTTTTAAGGATATTTTCCTTAGAATGTCTATTTTATTAACTTAGCTTCCTTTTTGCAGTAGGATATTTTCGTTTCTCAGAATACCTTAATCATTGCACCTAGGTACTGAAAACTGGCCAGATTTTGTAATAGTTTAAGATGGCTTTAGTTACCTAAGCAAAACATCACCAAATGACGTGAATTTTTGGTATGTTGCTGCTTTATATGTTAGGATTGTAATGTAAGAAGTTTCATTAGACTTGGTTGAATGAATTAAGAGTTATACTCATTTCTTTGAGCTGTGCGCTTAGAGCAAAAACTGGACAGTTTGTCCTAATTCAAGTCTTTGAGTTAATTAGCTAACTAACGTAGATTAGTTACTAATTTAACAAAGCAAGGTTGCACCAAGAGTTCTTCTTTGACATTGGTGGCCTAGTTTGGTGGTTCTAAGGCTAGTGAAAGTGGTGGTTGTTGGTACGGTTCCAACAAGGCTTGATGCAAAACTGATTCTTCGGTTCTTAACCAACGAATGCTCTTGCTTATGAAATGCTCTATGCATCACCCTGTGGGTGTCAGTTCCTCGAACATGCTGGGATGATCTTGCTGCATTGTTTCAGTATCCCACTCTACTTCCTGCCAACCCCTCTTGATGTACCCGGGTCCAGAGCGGCTAGAT
The DNA here is from genome assembly GCA_947645195.1 of Patellifolia procumbens. Lineage (NCBI taxonomy): Eukaryota > Viridiplantae > Streptophyta > Magnoliopsida > Caryophyllales > Amaranthaceae > Patellifolia > Patellifolia procumbens. The sequence goes on from CANSGD010000908.1 coordinate 130,691, forward strand.
AGGCCATACTCCGATGTCGGGGTGGGTGTGACGTTTGTCATGTTGTATCCGCATAGGGGGTCTGCTGTGGCTGTCTCCTCTTCAGATGACAGCTGCAGGTGCCTTCGAACTGAATCGTGTGTTCTAGTTCTCCTTCTCTTTCGAGCAGGTTGGCTTCCAACAGTTTGCATAAACCGTTGTGCAGACTGCAGCACTTGAAAGGCTGCTTGAAGTTGCTCCGGTGTGGGCATGACCACTAAGCTGCTTGGCTGTGGGGTCTGCCTGGTTTCGTGGCAAGGGGTGATAGTGTTATCCCTCCTGCCTGATCTGGTGGTAGCAGCACTACCCCTTCTTGTTGATCTCGTGTTTGTTTCTCTCAGTGGAGAGTTGCTTTCTCCTCCTGAACTGTCGGAACCGAGCGTTTCTGAGGTTGGAACCACCATTGCGAAGCTGTAGATTGGGCTTTTCTACTCTTCCCCTCCTTCTAGCGCCAAATTGTTTCTGTCCAAGACAGCAACAGTGTATGTGGTGGTGAGTACTTGGTGGAATCGTGGCTCCCAAACGTCCTTCGTGGTGGTGGTTACCTGCAAAACAAGGAGAAACCTCGGGGGTGGTTCCGAGGATCGCCTCTCCGATGCCTAAGTCAGTCCAAGTTGAGCACAAGATCTCTAGTAGAGAGAAAACGAGTATCAAGTGCAAGTATTTTGTGAGTGTTTGATTGAACGTACCTTACCCATATGGGCATGGGTATTTATATGAGACATGGACTTGTAACTGACCTAGTAAAGTGAGTGGGCCTCTTTGGAAGTGGGCCAAGGTGGAACGAGGCCTTTATTAAACTCCAGCCTAGAGGTTATATCCGGAGCGGTCTGCCTGAGGAGGTCTGCTCTGTTCCAGGCGCTCTGACGTGGAGTGGCAGGACCATTGGTCTGCTACCAGCTGGAGGTCTGCTGGGCAGACCCCATACAAGAAAAAAAGTGGAAAAGGAAAATAAGTGGGATACAATAAAAAATAATCAATATTGAGAACAACTAACAAGTAACAACAAGAAAGAAAGAATGAAAAGAACGAGGAACAACAAACATTTGTGTCTGGCTGTCACAGTAATTGGATAAGGCGTAGAAAGTAGACAATTTTCACAACAGAATTTCATTTTATTTTCTTTAGAAGGTGATGCACTTTCACCAGGGTGGCAGTATATAGCTCTGCCACCGCACGCCAGAGTGACAGAGTCTAATTGTTGTACCAATAGGTTTTTTTTCCAAGGTACTAAAAGAACGCTAAACATTCCTTATGTAAGTAATGGAACAATTTGTGGTAACTAAGCCTATTCGTTATCGTTTTTTATTTTCAATTTTTTTAAAGCAAAAAATCAAATATGGAATTAGAAACCGAGCCAGTTCATTATCGTTTTTGTTTTCAGTTTTCAATTTATTTGAATACTAAAAATCAAAAACACGAAACCAGAAAAAGTGATATTCACTTTTTAGCTGTCAGCTTTCAAAATCATCATATCCCCAAAAAATTTGACTTATTTTCTATTCATTGTAGGACATATATCATACTACCTCCGTTCCATATTAGTTGCAACAATTTGACTGTCACATTTGTCAATACACAACTTTGACCATTAATATATATAACTATCAATTAGTAAAAAATCTAAAAATTGATATTTCAAATTTATACATTCAGACAAATCTAAGAATATCTTATTTACTAACTTTTGATTCTATATTAGTTAAAAATCATAGTCAAAGTAAGACATATGAATAGTGTAAAAATCAAACTGTTGCAACTAATCTGGAACAGAGAGAATATGACTTTAAAAATTAAAATAAAAACCAAAAAACAGAAAATCACAGAAATACCGAATGGGCCCTCAAAACTTTAATATACCAAACGGGCCCACAGTAATACCAAAATAGTGGTTCCAAGTTTTAAAATGACATAATTATTATCTGTATGAACAACTTTAATATTTTTTGCAACTTTTACCATATAATTCTAAAAGCACAAATACCAAAACACAAGAAACTGATAGTGATACCAAACCGGCCCCAAAATATGAAAAAAGAAGAAAAAGAAAAACTAGGTATAATATAAATTGAAAAAAAAGAAAGAATAAGACTTCTGAAATAAGCATGGCAAAGCTTTTCTAAGAAAAATAACGAAACTTCTCTAAGAAGTAGATTAAAGGTGGTGGCACCGGACGAGCAGAAAAGTTTGTTGGCATGGCAGACAATGAAGATCTGCCTCCATTGGATCGTATAACGTCCAAGGTGGATGGCTAGGCGGTGAAAAGGTGAACACTGATAGCAATGAAATTGACTTAAAAGACTCATGCGGCGGTGAAACCCGACCAGATATAGGAGGCCAACTTTAAATAGGGCAATGAAACTCTTCTTTTCGATGCAAGATCAAGGGCGCGATATAAATGACTCTTAAACAAAATTAGGAAATGTTAAAGGTGAGGAATCTAAAAATCCTCATGCCATAAATGTGAAGGAGTCGGGCTGAGAAGGGGGCTAAAAAGGTGGCTTAGAAGAAGGATGAGAAGAGGGGCTGGCTAAGGAGCGTCTAGATGTTTTCGAGAGCCCTCCTCCCTAGAAAACATAGGGACACCTAGTACCAATAAGATTTTTACCTAAAATGATACGGTTCAAGAAAATAGATGGATAGTCTAGTTGCAATATTACGCAAGATCACTTGCTTTACGATAGGGGTATTGCAAAGTAGGAAGGCGTTAACGAACCTTAGGTTAACGACTCACAAACCACATGATTTAAACAACACAATAAAGATAAACTGAAAGGGACAATTATATAGAGACTTGGTCCATTTAGCCTGAAAAGGACATCGGTTGACAGATTATCCATCTCTAATAGAGAATGTAAAAATTGTTGTTATTTACATATTGATTCCCCTACCATTAGAGTATACCATGATTTATTAGTGGGTAATCTACCCACTGTATGTACAGATGAATTTTTTCCTACTATTCCCAATTGAGAAGCGCATAAGTGAGGTTGAAAGTAACGGCCAATGGTAGAAAGAGGCAACTTCCAAGTGTAGCAACATGCATAGGGTCAGGGTACACACCTTTCATAAGTACTTCCCAAGTTCCAACAAGAAATAAAATAAAAAGAACGAAATATAATGGTGAAGTATGTTGGCGGCACAATTCCCATTCTTCATCGTCATTTGTCAAAAATCCATGATTCCTCATGCATGCCAAACACTGTACCATCACTGAAGCAGTTGGAGACATGGAGATAGAAGGGAGTAGTTTAAAGTGTTATTTAGAGTGAAACGCAACAAGAAAAATAGAGAGAGAAAGATGGGGAGTTCTTTCAAAAGTATGAACCAGAGAGGGAATAAGCCCTATGCATTGATGCTGTTGTTAGCGTTTGGGACTGCTATTCTGGGTGTCATGGTGCTTCATAAGCTCAGAGAGAAACGTATCTTTACTCTCCTTCTCAACGAAAAACACCAGGACCTTCTCACCCTTCACCTTCTTTTTCAGGTTCTATGTCTCTATTTCTTCCATTTCTGTTTATTCATGTCCTATATCACCGTTTGAAACAGTATAGTTAAAGCATATTTTTTAACACCCAATACTGAGAAAAATTGACCGAGTTACAATGATTCCATGTCATTGTTTGTATAGTAACAGGATTGAACCTCTTATTAAGCTTCACATAGATACATTAAGACCCTGCTCTTCTCGACTTGATTAATATATAAATTCATTTCAGTTAAATCCCGTCCAGGTCAGGGATATTAGTTTGTTTAAGTTCAATTGAATTTAGTTCAGAACAAAAGAACATGGCCTACATGTGTAGAATAACATAACTTCTTATGACTTCTCCATTATTTATTTGTCCAGATAACTTTTCACGCCTTAACGTAAATTGTTGTAAATCCACAATGGTTCCATAACACAATGTGTAGTAGCACGTACAAGCAGGATGGAACCGCTTATTTAATTAAACTTCATATAGATAAAGTAAATGGTTAGAATAACACAATCTTATATGACTTATTCTGTTATTTATTTGTAGTGATAACGCGCTTTTCATGCCTTACTGTAAATTATTGTAAATCCAACCTATATTAAAATTTTGTGTAAATCTCTCTTGGAGAACTTGCAGAGAGAAAAAAAAATCAATCAAGAAGCTCGTAAGAAAATGGACGAGATGAAAGATAGAGTCTACTTCCTCAGAACCCAGAAGTTGGAACTTGATAGGAGACTGTTAGAAATGGAATCTACCATTGCATCTCTCAAGGATGAAAGGAAGGTGATAGAATCGACACTTGAGGATAAAAACAAGGAGATTAAAGTGCTAACAGCAGGGGTCACTTCGAGTGGTGGAGATCCCTCTCAAGTTACGGCTCTTCAGCTCAAAATGCAACTAGATGTACAATCTCAAAAGACTAAACTAGTAACAAGTTCCACTACTGGTACTGATGACTCGGGCGCCGAGAACAGGGACTTACGAGGTAGCAGTCTTTCTTTTAGCAATTCAGCAAAAAGCCTGAACCTGAATGACAATATTCTTCAGAGAACGAATGAGCACATAACAAATGGTGAAGTTGAACGCATGAAGGTGAACGGTACTTCTATGAAAGATGGAAGAACAAAAAATGAAAATGAGAATTTGAAGAGAGATGATATAGAAAAGGAGGACGAAGAAACGACAGATGTTCAAGGTAGTCATGCCCGTGAAGACGAGCAACAAGCAATAGATGATGGCTCTCGTAGAGGAGGCCTAAAGTTGAAAAAGGGAAACGGGGTTGGGTCCAGAGTAAGAAGGAAACATTCTAAGAGCAAGAGGAGAGAGACTGCACAAAAAAGGAGGGATGAATTGTACTTGAGCAGCAAGACTGAGAGCACTCCAGCTCTTACCAACCAACAGCAGAAAAATGAGAGAGATCGACATGAAAAAGCAGCATCTGAGGAGAAGGAAGTGCTCAGGTCTGAAGACCAGTTACCACCACCTAACAAACTAAATCAGACTAAGGATGCATGGTCTGCGAGGGAAGAAACAGAGAATAGAGAACCAGAAAGGAAACCGGCACATGTAGAGTCCAATGGGTTTGAGGACACTGTACATGTGGGTGAGCGTGGAAATATAAAGAGTGTAGAGCAAAACAGTAATAGGAAAGCCAAAACTGAATTGCTTTCTGGTGATGAGAGCGCAAAACTAGATGATGTTGAAAAGCACGTCAGGAAGCAGATTCCGGATGAGATCAGCAATCGATTACATGACCAAGAAGGTAATAGAAAGCATGAAAAATTGTTCAGTAATGCACAGAACGAAGATGCGCAAGAAACTCATGGAGAAGACGAGAATGATCACGCACAAGAGGAGAATGAAAGTGAGGCAGAAGACTCGGAGGACACAGAAACTCATGAACCAGAAATTGACAGAGAAGATATCAGAAGATTTTCAGAGTCAGATCCTGATGATGAAGCAGAGGAGACTGAATTTTAGTTTAACAAATAAATCCTAAAATGACCATAAAACGTGGAATTAGAGCTTCTTAATTCTGTCAAGACTGTATTGTTAATTTCTTTAGTCTATTATATACATTCGAAATGTGGCTTGGACTTCAAATGTCATTGCACGAAGACATCCCTTTTCTTCTCTGAGAACACTGTAACGGAAACTTTCCACTGCAAAGTTCTGAAGGGAAGTGCGAAAATTCAACTGCCAACTTCAGCCGCATATTTCTCGTCACTTGTTTTACTCTTTGATCACTAATCTCTAAACCCCAAAGTTCAAGCTTTCATTCATTAACCTAATATGGAGAAAGGATATTAAACAAAATAGCTTGAAAAATCCTATGCTAAGCTAAGAGTGCTTTTTTTTCTTTTTTTGGTGCAAACCCAAGACATTATTTGATTGGAAGAAAAACATGTTCCAAAAAAAGCGAATTTTCCCATTTTCCTCTATTTGGTTTATACAAAATGGAAACAGTTTTTCAAGGGATGAAATATATTTTCCTTTTCAAAGAAAGGGATCCCATATTTCCTCTCTATATCTTACCTTCATCTTTCTCAACTCTCACACTTGCTCTCCCCTCCATTTTTATATTACCTCTCTTGAGAGGAAGCAAACCAAAAAGAGGAAAGTTAATCTAGAATTAGAATTCCTCCGGGAGGTGTCAATCACTAGCCATTGAAAAATATATATTGTCCAAACAAACAAAACCTAAGGAAAGCCAGACTGGTATATACAACCAAATAAGCCCTCCAAAATGAAGGTTACTTTAGTTTCGTGTATCACTCCAAGGAAAACATTGGCAATTTCAGACAAAACCGTGAGCTGGTGAAATTATTCACTAAGCCCATTAGATCAAAAGAAAAAAGAACAACTTTGGTCCCCGTGCATCACTGCAGGAAAAATCCTGGCAATTTCAGACAACCCCATGAGATGTGATAGTATTCACCATTCCATTGAATCAAAGGAAAAAAAAAGAACCGGTACTACTACAATGCCATAATTACCACAAACAGAACCAGCAGACTAGGGAAAAATGATATAATAGAAGCAGTTAATTCAAAGTAAACAAAGGACAAACAACACTAGTTCTGACAATAATATGTTATAGGGATCAAAATTAGAAATTGTCAAATAACCATTTCATCACATCTGTTTGCTGCTAAGCCATCAACCAGCAACAATCGGAGTTCCTGAGAATATCCACCTGGTTGAACAGTTTTGTATGATGACTTTATTGCAAAAGCGTAACAAGGTTCATTAATGCTGTTCTAATGTGAAGCCTCCGCCACCTTTTATTGAAGACAGTAAAACAGAATACGCACAATTATCAGTTCATATATGAGATAGATTTCATTCGTCTATTATAAACACATCAATGCACAAAAATTATATTACAACTCTTACACCGTATCAGATTGAAGTTCCCTTTTAAAGCATTAAGTGAAGTTATTACAGATACTTTAAAGTTGACCCAACCTTCCTACAGCCTACAAGGAAAGTCGTCTTGGTTCATGGTATTAATTAGGGTAATATAGACTTCCACATTTAACTTAGTCGACAAAGAAAGTATCCTATTTTGGGACAAACTAAAAAGAGAATTGGATAATGAGGGAGTACATAGTAATTGGAAGAAACTAGTGTTTCTTATGCAATATTAAAGATGGTTTCACATGAAAAATCATCCTAACATAACAGTTCTTTTAGGTCAAATAATCAATGAATTTCCAGATGGCTTCCATGCATATAAAGGAAAAGTACCTCCTCTTTCTTGCCTTTTCCCCTAGTAAAGAACTTATAGCCTCCAGCAATAAGCAGACCCCATCCAGAGAGAGAGACAATCACAAACTGCATAATAAAAGATATTCTCAAGTTAGCAGCTCCTCTGCACCCTAAAAAAATCAAAAAGTCCAGCGATTGTAGTAGGAAAAGAGGAAGTAAAAGCAACAAATAAGGAACAATGAACAGAAGATACAGTAACAGCTATTCGATATTTTCTCCAGAGGCCAACAAAATCAAACTTCTGACTTTGAGAATATGACAAGCACAGACTTCTGAACTCTTCCCCGCACCCAATCTAAATCTGCTGGTTCTACATGTCGAAAGTATTAACAAAGAAATATATAAGGTTGGTTGATGACTTGGCTCCCCACTCGGTCTCGGTAGGATTACAAGTTACAAATATATATATATATATAACTATTAGTCCAGACCAAAAGATTATCCGGCAACAGGGAGTGAAAGACTTTCCTGTGCCAAAAAATATTGAAAACTTATGAGCATCCTAGCAGAGCTAAGACACTTTGGAAGCTTCATGCAGGAAGACCATATTGCTCACTATTCCAAATGCAGTCGGCTGGGCAAGCATCGCTGGTGTTCTCCCAAAAATATCTCAGATTAACTATCTTTCGCAACATTACAATAACTAGCATCAACCCTCTTAAAAGGTTTAAGAATTGATCTGTAAAAGCCATTCTGGTGATCCTTGAGACCTTGACTACTAAAAATACAAACCACCTAAATTGGGTGAACACAAATTACCCCCAATTAAAAAAAATTGCGGTTATTTTTAGTCATTTTTTAAGGATCTATGCAAGGGATTTATAGAACACAAAAATCATATGACCATCGATGAAGCAGGCAACAGCTCAAGGCACCCACCTTTAGTAGAAAGTCAAGAAAAGCAACCAAGAGATAGATGGGCAATTCACATAACAGTACAACACCAGCACCTAGCCATCTTGGGGTAACATTTAGACATACTTAGCATCCTGGATGCATGCTAATTTCACTCCAACAAGTAGTAGTGCATAAGGAACAGCTCAGCCTGCCATGAAAACAACTTTCAAGGATGCAGGTCCCCTATTTTCCTATATAAAGTCTACAGAATGGAGCAGCCTTGATCTGAACTAATCATTATAATGAGTGAAAATCAACGGATGTGATTCGATTACAAATAAGAAAAATAAAAGAATACATGAAAGTTAAGGCTGGAACATTTTGATTGGACGGAATTATGCCATGGTCACCAACAGCTATGTCCAATTACATATTTTGAATTCTAGTTGTTCACAAAATATTCAGTTCCTATAGAAACTTCCCAAAATATGCTACTGTTACCTCACAAATCCAAAGCGTTAAAAGCCATTTAGTTAGTGGGCCCAAAATCCTAAACTACCACAATCAAAGAAAAGGGTCATAACTAGTGGTTCACCCTTCATATCCGCATACGATCTCCGATCCTTCCTTGCACATAGCTCACCCTTTTGTCTTCCCCCTCCCAAGCCAACACTTGCTCAGATCTTCAGTCCAACACCACATTTTGGCTACAGACTGAGTGCTAACGTCCGATAATGTAAAATGGGAAATAGGCGGTTTCTCGGTTTATACTTTTTGCAGAAGCTGTTATATTGCAGAGACAGTGTTGTTGGCTTTTTGGGTGAAGCCAGTGCTGCAAGTAGTGATGATGGTGTGGGTAAGGCAACCCAGGCAGGAGAGAAAGAGTGAGGGAAATTTTATTTCGGACATGGATCTTAAAAGGCTGAGATTTGGGAAACCCTACAAAGTAGAGTATTCGCAAAACATAGAGGATTCGGATCCCATTTCCTACCAATCTAGGACACATAGTTCTACTATTACACTAATCACAAACATGCTCCTCACCCATTTTGACAATACATATCTCTGCATTATGAACCCCCCCATTTTGACAATACAAAATAATTTCTCATAATCATTGACATTGTAACACTCAAAAGAGCATCACATCACGCTTGGTGTTATAAATAAATAAGGATATTATTTCCACATTGAAGACTCACCTGTTCTTCCTTCCAGTTTCCAGGATTAGTTGGTTCTTGCCAGCAATTTACCTTTGGTGGCCCATGGTGACCTATAATAAACCATACAAGTTCATCGTTAAACAAATACATATAGGTTAGAAACTGAACACATTATATAGAATGGCACTTGATTTAATGGTCCACATCAGTGGGCTTCTCACTTTCTCAGTTTCTTGTACACATATTCGAATTCATATCCAAATTGTAGTTACATTCAGAAATTTGATTCCTTTGCATCTCACTTACAACTGATGTTGTCAATAATTTTCAAGACGAATCTTTAATTCATCAGGAAAAGTTAAAACAGTACTTTTTGCAAGTATAACATCGATAAGCACAAGAGAAACTCTACATTACATAGTGCTTCCCTCACATGAAACTAATGCATTGCTTCTCAATTTTGGGAACAACACTATCATAGATGATAAGGACGACACTTAAGCTTAGCTCAACCGAGAAAGACCACCATATCATCAGAGCTTAAGACAAAGGTCATTTTAAACTTTCAATCAAAGATTGAAAAATATGATTGAGTGCAATGGGCCTAATGTTCAAGGGCTAAAACAATGAACTAACTGACATGCCTGTTTGGGGTGAAAGTAGTTCGGCCAGTAATTTTCCCCCTCCATACAAGGGTAGCAGACAACCCAGGCCCCTCTAAAGTAACAATAACTCTGTTAATTTTACCCTGGCGCCATCTTCTACATGTTATTCACATCATCTTCCTTCTGTAATACACAGAAAAAAAATAACCCCCTCTTCTCCGCCTTTCCAACTACTATTTCCTATCTGGTTTCCATGGCTTTGGAAATTTGGAAACGCAACTTCAATTTATAGTACTAACTCCGTTTTTTTAATGTCTACACTTCTTTTTTATCACGCTTTTCAAGGAAGTGATTTAAAAGTGTAAACGATTAAATTTTTCGATGAAATTTTAACACAAGTAATATAGAGTCTCATTCTTGCTTTTGTTAAGATTTCATCAAAAAATGTAATCGTTTACACCCTTAAATCACTTCCTTGAAATGCGTGAAAAAAAAGAAGTATAGTCATTAAAAAAAGGAGGAAGTATATGCCTTTTCTTTGGAGCAAACACAAGAATAAAATACCCTTTGTATATATTACCAGAAAACCAAACCTACACCTAAACCTCCCTCCCTAAAATACCCCGCTGAAATTAGTCCATTAGTAAGAGTTATCTGAATAACATTTACCCCTCTAATCATCAACCGGAAACCAGGCATCGCCTTAATGTAAACATTTTCCTTCATCCTTGCTGTTCTCTAATTTTCAAATATTATTTCCACCTGAGAGGTCTATCAATGAACAAGAAACACCAAACAGAAAGAAAAAGAAAGAATATTATAATGATAAATCCTCGCGATTACAAATGAAGCTACTTCGTACGCATACTTCATTTTAGATTAATCGAAACTCAATTGAAAATCTAAAAAGATGAAGACATTAAAAAAATGTATCGATTCAGAACACAAACATTGAGGAATACAATCGTATCGCAATCAGATTTCCAACAAAACCAGGAGCATTTAAAGTAGATTGACTAATCTTCAACAAATAACTGAAAAACAATCGAAATACAGATTCATTTGACTCTAATGCGTAAGCAATAGAAAGATCGAATAGATAGTATATGATATGAAGAAATGAAATATAAATCGATAAAAGATGGTAAGAAGATTAGAATTACCAGCAGCACCAGCGAAACCGCGACGTTGAAGTAGTTGAGTTGGAGGGTGGTGAGAGTAGATCTTGGTGATGGAAGCAGCTTGACGAGCAGCCGCCACAATACGAGCAGCCATGGCTATTGAGGAGAAGGAGAAGGTGGGTAACTGCGGAGGAGGAGGAGTGAAGGGAAGGGAGAGAGAGAGAAAGGCGAGAAGTGGTACAATGCTGGAAGGCAGATGAATTACTTTAGGCCCTCTTTGGTTCACTCAACTGGTATGGAATGATATGCATAATTAATGAGCTGAGTCTACTTGCAAATTGCTCGCGCCCGGCTTGGTCACAGTTCGGCTAGTGTTCGGCTTGATAGGGAAACGGCTCGAATTCAGGTTTAGCTCGAGAGTTAGCAAGCCGATACACGAGCTAGGTTAAGTTCGGCTCGAAAAGTTCGCGAGCGGCTCGAATTAAATTTAATATTAAATAATATTATTAAAATTTAAAGTATAATAAATCTAGAAAAAACTATATTAAAGAAAGAAAAAAAGGCCCACTGAAAATAAAAAATTCAACCACTTTTTTTTTTTTGGGTAAGGTAAGAAAAAGTAGAAGAAAAGAGCATTAGGAGCCCCTTCGCACGAGGAGTTCTCCTAACGCATCTAAACTAAGGATAGGGAGAAGGGTAGAGTGCTCCACAATATCTATAGTGAGACTATCACATACAAGATGTCCTACGTTGGCTACCCAATCTGCTGCCCTAATTGCCTCTCTGTAAAAATGGTTGATTACCCATTCGTCGATGTTCTGAAGAAGTAGATGAATGTCTTGGATTATGTTGTCAATCTGCCATGGATGAGACCACAACTTTTTAACTGCATTGATGACCAAAAGATTGTCGCCTTCTATGATGATGCTGGTGTGCTGGATGGAAATTCAAAGCCACTTAGTCACTTACATTCTAATCTTAAAAAATTGGTAGAGGTAGAACCCCATTTCTCAAACCCACTCCATTTTCTCAAACCCTAAAATTTGCTTATGTTACAAACTTACAACCGCACAATTTCAAGGGCACAAGACAACACAAATGCACAAGGCCGACGTCTCTTCCCTCTACTACAGGCGATGACAGCAGTCGGCATCTCTTCCCTCTACTACAGGTGACGACGCGTCCTTTTTCCCTGCAACGACAAGCGACCCTGCAACAGGTCAGTGTATGTTTAACATTGAATCTAGAAATAGGCAGTGGAAAATTAAGTGTAAGTATTGAAAACTGCCCCTTAGGGTCTCAACATCTGGCACTATTAGTCATTTAAAACGATACTTAAATAATTGTTTGAAAAAGGTTGTTTGTTTAAGGAAACAAAATTTCTTAATTTTCTGCCCTCTAATTAAATTGTTGGTAAACCGGATGCGGGATTTGTTAGTGCTTTACATGATGGTAAACTTGATATGTTGAGTATGAGAGGGGATTGCAAATTGGATTGTGATGCATGAAAAACCTTTTGATGTTGTTGAAGAAAAAGGGTTCAATATGATGCTAAAGAGGGGGATACCAAAATGGACTAGTGTGACACGTCACCGATGAGCCAATTGTATATAGGTCCTTCATGATGCATTTTAGGATCATTTAATTGCATTTTAGTCCATAATTGCATATAATTATTTAAGTTGAGAAAATATTACTTTTGTTTGTGTTTTCGTTGTTTTTGATAGTTTTCAGGTATTGAGAACACAATTAGAGTATTATTGGACAAGTTTAAGTATGAGAAGCATCTAGGAAGGAGCTAAGTCAAATGAGAAGTTCAAAGGGCATCTTCAAGTTAGATTGAAACCCAAAACATAGCGGAAATATGTTAAAAGAAGTATGGAAATCGTCATGTGCACTCTTTTGATCATAACTCATTATCCAGAGATCGAAATTGAGTGATTCCAGTGGTGTTGGAAACTAGATTGAAAAGCTTTCCAACGGTGTATCACACGCCCCAATACGACTTCTAGTTTGTGAGATATGGTCATTGCAAGTTGACGCGGGATGAAAACCCGCGGGTTATTCCGTGTAGCTTATAGTCGAATAAGGCCTTATCTTTTGACGAATTTTGGCTCTATTTTTCTAGTTGTTTTAGGAAATAGAAAGGTATAAAGACTCAAGGGAATTTTATTATTTCCTATCTTATTTTCTATCTTATTTTCCACCATTAATTCATTTTAGATTAGAACTCTTTTTCTCTGAATTACTCAATAACCCTAGTTTTGCTTTTTTCCCAATTTACATTGAATTTTCAATAGAAGCTTTGATTTTTCAAGATCGGTTCTACAATTGGTATTATTTCTCTTCTCCTTTCATTTCTATTCAATCCTTGATTATTAAATCATGTCTGCTTATTTTATTATGAATATGTTTTCTCCAATTATGATTTAGTAGTCTATTTCTAGTGCTTAAGGGGATCCATGATCAATTATGAAGGGATGTCTATAGAGTATTGATTTTTAATGATGTATGTTGATTCCTATTGAATGTTTTTATATCTATTCGATCCAATTTGGCCAGATTTGATTACTATTGTGTTGCAATATTAGGTTACGCGCCGAGAGGTATAAACTTGATATTAAGGCTAGTTTCAATAGGTAGAGTTGGTATTAATAAATTGCGAGAGCCTTTTAACATCATTCTATAGTTGGTTTCGATTCGAGAGAGCAAATCAACCTCCTTAACAACATTGTTTATTATTGATTGTTGTCTTTCATCCTGAAATATTGATCATTGGTGAACCAATGCCCTAAACTCTTTATTATTGATATTCTTAATTTAGTTATAGTCTAGTTTAGTATATTGCCAACAACACTCGTTCCCTATAATCTAGATTTGACTAACAATTAGGAAGAGAACATTGTTTCTCTGTGAATTCGACCCTACTTCCCTGACTAATGTTTGTTAGATGACTTTAGGATTACTTTTGACAAGGTGATACGACTCAAACATTGCCCACGAGGTCTCACCATTGGTGCAAGCGCGAGCACAAACATTGCCCACAAGGTCTCACCACTCTTTCATGCTCATAAAAACCCGCGTCCATAGCCAAAAGAGTGCCCATTCATCAAAATGTCTGCCCACCCGCGGGATTTGGCCAGCACCCGCAGGCTTACGCGACCAAAATCATCTCACTACCCCGCGCCCTCCCACTCGTAAACCCGCGCCCGCGGGTTTTCTCCCCTCCCTCGCCAAAAAACTCTTCCAGCCCGCGGGGTAGAGCCCACGCCCGCGGAAAACCACCCCTCCCTCTAGCACTCACCCGCAACAACCAACGTGCACACAACCCCCTCCTTGCAGACTCCTCGTCCCGCCCGCTCACAATTCCGCACCCCCACCACCACCGGCGACCTTCGATTTCGCCGGCGCAGCCAAAATCCCACCCCTTTCACAATTCCTCAAAACCTAAATTCTACAATTGCATTGGGGCTCTTTCTTGAATGTGCTTTGAAAATTCAATTGGGATTCTTGAAAGCATCATTGGATATTCTCGACAACTTTTATTTCACTAATCTTGCACTTAAAGTGGTCGTAAGTTTTCGATTTGTTCAATTTCATTCCGAATTTTAAACAATTATTGTTTATGCCTACTACTCTCATTAGTGGTAATTGGCTGATATTTGAAGTTGTTTATTGTTGATAAATCTTGATTGGTGCTTAGATCGTGGTGAATTTCTAATTGGATTTGATTGTATTTTGGTTCTTTGTTGGCGGCATTTTGTTGAGATTGAATTGATTGGTATTATATTGGTTGTGTGGTGATTGTGATTGGTTGTGAAGTTATTGTTATTGGTTGTGTGGTCATTGTGATTGGTTGTGAGGTTATTGCGATTTGTTGTGAAGTCATTGTGCTTAGTTGTGTGGTGATTGTGATTGGGTTTTCAAAGAATTCCAAAACTTCAAAATCCAAAGCTCCCAAACCCAAAGCATCCACTTCCAAAGCCACCACCTCCACCCCAACCCCCTCAACCCCCTCCACCTTCTTCCTCACACTCACCTTCCACTTCCCAAACGCGGCTTGCTAAGCTCCAAAAGCGCACCATTGCCCCCCACCCTCTATTTCTCTCTGAGTACTGTTCACAAGATAGGTTTTGATTGGGCTTTTGAGTACATTGAGAAAACACACCATTGGGGCCAAGTATTCGATTGAAAGAGCAGATTTGTCCTGAGCTCGTAGTTGAATTTCTAGACTCCCTTGCTTTGGGGATGTTGATAGGTGATGTAGTTTTCACCCTTGAAGGTACTGAGCATATTATGTCTTGGGATGAGATAAATGTCATGTTTGGTTGGCCTACAGGTGGTCATGTAGGTCCATCTACTTTCATGCAATTACAAGATGACCCAAATTGTGATATTTTTGATCCCATCACCTTTTGGAAGAAGATTACTAGGCATTCTGACTGGACATCGGGTTCTAGAAAGTCCTCCTCTATTGGTTGTCCTGCCCTCTGCCTGCTTCACCGCTTTATACTTCAGCTTTTTCGTCCCAAATCGGAATCAGGGCAAGTAACTTTACAACATCTGAAACTTCTGTGGTTTCTTTCTATGTCTCCAATGACTGTGCACGGGAAAGTGAACTTTGCTAAATTCCTCGTAGGTGGATTTCTTTGGGAGCGGGATTTTAAAAAGGTGATATATCCATGGGTGGGTTTGTTTCTGTGTTTTCTGTAGATAGAGGCATCGATTTAGCCACTAAAGTGACTTTTGCCTCCACCAACCTCCGTCCATGGATCGTTATGGATGGCTCTTTCATTATGCTAAGAACAGGTATATATGGTTCGTTAAGCCTTGTCATCCCATAGAAAAGAGACTTATCTATGATATTCTCCCTAGTGCTCATCCTCAGAATTCTAGTATTTGGTTATGGAGTCCCCGTACTATCTCCGAAACAATAG
Organism: Patellifolia procumbens; assembly: GCA_947645195.1. NCBI lineage: Eukaryota > Viridiplantae > Streptophyta > Magnoliopsida > Caryophyllales > Amaranthaceae > Patellifolia > Patellifolia procumbens. The sequence continues at coordinate 146,622 of CANSGD010000908.1, forward strand.
CGGTAGGCGGCATAGTTCAGGGGACATTCACGTGCTCTCAGTATGTTGCATTATCAGCCCAATAGGCTGCTGTCTCTCCCACATCACCAGCACCTCCACCTCCAGTTTCTGAGGACCCCTCGTCCAGCACCACTGTGTTTCCTGAGCCCATGGAAGTCCATTTCAGTAGCTTTATGAGTTCTTGTTCATTATTTCAGACGACGGTGTTATCTCGCCTCGAGACTATTGAGCGTCATGTGGAGGACCTTCGTGCAGGGGTCCGTGATCAACGTCGATCATTAAAAGCTTCTGGCATCATCGCTTCTAACGTCGACACTACTACTGAGCCATCCTCGATGGACGAGGCTCCCGCTGAGTGAGCTTTCTTTTTCCCTTCCTTTTTTTTACACAGTGGGACACTGTGCTGTATTTATCTTGGGGGAGGCATATTATATCCTTTATTGCTTTCTAGTGTAGTCTTTACCGCTTTATAGTTGTTACACGCTTTTGCTTGTTAATTAGGAATGAGATTTTGCGTGTAACCAAAAAAAATATACAGCTTTCTTAGTTGCATCATAGTTGCATTTTAGTTAGCTCATTTCATATTAGTTTTCATCTATGGGACTATTGTTGGTATACCTTTGAGAACTTTGTTGATATCTCTACTACAGCTCATCAGCTTTGTTGTATAGTGGTTTCATGATTCTTCATAGCATAATTGTGATACGATTGATTGGCCTTGGTAAGACTGTTTGATATCTATGGCTGGCTTTAACTTTACTGTGCAGACAATTAACCCATGTGAACTTCTGTGCCTAATAAACTGACAAATCTATGTCAGTTCTGTTCTTTGATGTGTGATTAGTTCCTCAGTTGATGTATTGATCTTGATTATGACCTGGTACTCCTTGATACTTGATTATGTATACTATTTGATATGATTGAGGCACTCATTTCATGATTTTAGCTCCAGAGTTCTACTTGTCTACATATTTTCCCTCTCTAGCCCCACTGAACTTCTTGACTCTTATTTGATACTTTTACCCATGTTACAAGCCTTGACCTCATTTGATTATTGTCCCAAGCCTAGCTTGGGGGAGCGAGTGTTAGTTCCGGTCAGATTGTATTACATGGATTAGTTGATGCGTGGCTTTGTTGAAAGAAAATGTTATTAATGAGCTTTATCATCGAATTCGAATGTAGTGCAAAGAGATTTTGGCAATATAGAAAAAACAGATAGAAAAAGGAAAACAATGAAGAAAAAAATGAAAAAAACAAAAGAAGTGATCATATTTTGAAAGAAAAGTGAAAAGATTATATATGAGTTACTATACGTGAAAGATATTCTGGCGATATTTTGGTAATGATGGTGTTATATGGAGTTGTGAATGCCTTGTTAGGCCGTATTCATGTTGATATTTGCTCTTCCTTCTCAGCTTTTCCACCACATTTCCCAAAATATTATCCATACCCTTAACTGTAGCCTCATTACAACCCTTGAAAGTCCTCTTGATCTTTGTGTGTTGCATTTTTGTGTTGAAGGTGAGCCAAAAGGTCAAAGTTAAAGAGTATTGCTTCTTCTGAGTTGACATATATAGGTTGAGTGTCATTGATTTTCGCCTCAAACACATGAGGGTACGACTGCACACATCTATAGTGATGTCTGTCAAGTTTTGTTAAGCCCATCTTGGGGGAAAGGGTTTGTGGTAAGATTGTTAAGTTGCTTGGTCACATGACGTGCTATGCGGCTTTGTTTTTTAGATACTCGATGCTTGGTTCGTGTAGTATTAATATCTCTCGTGTTATGGCTTGTGTGCTTAACCCTGTTTTAGTCCCATATTGTAGGTTATCATATTCTTCTCGTGTCTATTGTTTGATTGCTTAGGGACAAGCAACAGTTTAGCTTGGGGGAGTTTGATGAGTCATTTGTATATAGGTCTTTCATGATGCATTTAGGTTGCATTTTAGGATGTTTAGTTGCATTTTAGTCCATAATGCATATAATTACTTAAGTTGAGAAAATATTACTCTTGTGTGTGTGTTTTCGGTGTTTTTGATAGTTTTCAGGTATTGAGAACACAATTAGAGTATTATTAGACAAGTTTAAGCATGAGAAGCATCTAGGAAGGAGCTAAGTCAAATGAGAAGTCCAAAGGGCATCTTCGAGTTAGATTGCAACCCAAAACATAACGAAAATATGTTAAAAGAAGTATGGAAATCGAGTCATGTACACTCTTTTGATCATAACTCATTATCCAGAGATCACAATGAGGTTATTCCAGTGGGGTTGGAAACTAGACTTCAAAAGATTTCCCATGGTGTATCACAAACCCCAATGCGACTTTTAGTTTGTGAGATATGGTTGTTGCAAGTTGACGCTATTTTGTAGGATGAAAACCGCGCCCGCGGGTTATTCCGTATAGCTTATAGTCGAATAAGGCCTTATTTTTTGATGAATTTTGGCTCTATTTTTCAAGTTCTTTTAGGAAATAAAAAGGTATAAAGACTCAAGGGAATTTTATTATTTCCTATCTTATTTTCCATCATTAATTCATTTAGATTAGAACTCTTTTTCTCTGAATTACTCAAGAACCCTAGTTTTGGTTTTCCCCCAATTTACATTGAATTTTCAATAGAAGCTTTGATTTTTCAAGATTGGTTCTACAATTAGTATCATTTCTCTTCTCTTTTCATTTCTATTCAATCCTTGATTATTAATTCATGTCCGCTTATTTTATTATGAATATGTTATCCCCAATTATGAAGAGTAGTCTATTTCTAGGGTTTAAGGGGATCCATGATCAATTATGAAGGGATGTTTATAAAGTATTGATCTTTAATTATGTATGTTGATTACTATTGAATATTTTTATACCTATTCAATCCAATTTGGCGAGATTTGATTTCTATAATGTTGCAATATTAAGTTACGCGACGAGAGGTATAAGATTAAGGCTAGTTTCAATAGGTAGAGTTGGTATTAATAAATTGCGAGAGCCTCTTTATATCATTCTATGGTTGGTTTCGATTCGAGAGAGAAAATCAACCTCCTTAACTGCATTGTTTATTATTGATTGTTGTGTTTCATCCTGAAATATTGATCATTGGTGAACCCATGCCCTAGAATCTTTATTATGACATTCTTAATTTAGTTATAGTCTAGTTTAGTATAAGTGCCAACAATACTCGTTCCCTATAATCTAGATTTGACCGACAATTAGGAAAAGAACACGGTTTCTCTGTGCATTCGACCCTACTTCCATGACTACTGTTTGTTAGAGGACTTTAGGAATACTTTTGATTAGGCGATACGACTTTAGCCTGTCAGTCACACTATAAGAATTGACGCATTCAAAGTTTATGAGGCAGAGAAGAAGTTAAAGGCTATTTTGAAAGACGTGGATAGGATCTCTTTGACCATCGATTTGTGGCTTAGCAAGCGACAATGCATTGAGTACATGGAACTTACGGGGCATTATGTTGATAAGGAATGGAAGCTACAAAAGCGAGTCTTGAGATTTGTGCACATTCCTCCTCTTAGGAAAGGAAAATATATTCCAAATTGCATTTTTAAATGCCTAAAGGAGTGAGAAATTGAGAATAAAGTAAGTGCTTTGTTAATTTGTTTCATTTTGTTGTTTGTTAATCTGATACTTAAGCTAATATTGTTATTAACTTTTGCAAGTTTTCATGGTTTCCGTAGACAATGCAATTGCAAATGATTCTTGCATCCAAATAATGAAAGAGACCTTTTCACTCTCTAGGAGGTTGATTTGTGGGGGAAAATTGATTCACGTTCGTTGTTGTGCGCACATTTTAAACATTATGGTGTAACATGGTATCAAGCAAGTCAAAACCATCGTAACAAATGTGCATGATTTGGTGGATTACCTCAATGGAAGTGAATCGAGATTGCAGAAGTTTTTTGAACTTGTGCAACAATTTAATATCAAAGAAAAAAAATTAGTTCTTGATTGCAAGACGAGATGGAATTCTGATATGATGGATTTATATAGACTTTTTTCCCTTATTTATGAGCTAAATTGTGCGTCAATGGAGCTCTTCGGAGCTATTTGATACTGATTGTCGTATATAGTCATGGTTTTATGTGTTTCGTGTTGAATTGCAGGTTTTAGGGGGTTTTCTCCCTTTTTACGAGCCATATTGAGAAAATCACGGCTTAACGAGTTTCTATGAGGCACGCAAAATTGATTACGAGCATTATAGATGATTTACGAGGTCCCGAGACTTGTAAACTTGAAGATCGAGTGCCAAAATCTAAGAAAGGCTAGCGAGACGTGGCTTGGTCGGGCAAAGGATGGCCCAATCGGGCCAATTATTTTAGATCGGGTAGTGGACTATGGGGCCCAATTGGGCAGCCCTGCCCGAGGCCATTGGGCGAGACTCAAACCAAGTTGTTGGCCTGCTGCTGTTACGTGGGCGGAGAAATGATTCTGAATAGCCTGATCGGGCAACATGGGCCCGATCCAGTCGGGCGAGACTCTCCTCATTTTCATTCATGCTGCTGCTGCGTACGAGAGAGAAGAAAGCTGGGCCTCAAATTGGCACAGCCCGATCAGGCAACATGAGCCCGACCCAGTCGGGCGAGACTTTCCTTATTTTCATGATGATGGCTACTGATTCATAAAGAAAACAAAGCTTGGGCCGTTTTTTGTGTTGGCCGGATGCAATAGGGCAAGTATTGCCGGACCAGGCACTAGGCACGCGGAGCCAAATTCTATCATTTGATTCCGTTTTTAATTAGTTTTGAGGGGTTATTAAATAACTAAGCTTCATTATTTTGAAGGGATCTCTTTTATTCAGCATTGTTTTAGTTTAGTTTTATAGCTTCCATAGATTAAACATTTTAGATTAGTTCCAAATGTGATTGAAGCTTGGATTATTTTCAATAAAAGGATATTGCTTTTCGTCAATTGGTACTATTCTTTACTCTTAATTAATGTATTTATTTCTCAATTGCTTAGTTTGATTATTGAATTAGTTCATGATGCAAAGATTAGGTTTTTATACTAGATTTACTATTGTTGATTCAATTATGAGTGAGTAGTCTTATATCTAGTGTTTTAGGGAGGAAATCATGTTTATACCATGATTCATATTTGAATAGTTATTAGTTTCGAGGTTTTGATTAGATTGATTATGGGGTGATTCATTCTTGATGAGTAATTAATATTATTGCACAGTTTCATTGATTGCTTGTGGTTAATAATTGTTTGTACAGATCCATATCTTACTTTTAGAGGCCTAGTACACACCAGTAATTCTGACTATGTTAGTGACCACGCGGCATATGTCGAATTATGGACGTTAAGTCTTAACCATAGCTTAACACATGCTCTAATCTCTCAACTCTTGACCTAGATTTTGATAGTGTTTGATCCTTTTTATTGGTATAAGCATGGTGGACCGAACTAATGCCCTAGACCTTTATTTCATAGTTTAATTCCTATCTTTATATTGCTTTCTTTAGTCTAAATAGTAGTTCAGCAGATTCCTATCTGATCTTGTCTGAAGTAGCTGTTTGACTGAATATTAACTTAGAAACTCTGTCTCTCTGTGGATTCAACCGTACTCCCCTTAACTATTGTTGTTAGAGCAATTTAGGATTTATCTTTGATTAGGTGATACCACTTTAGTCTGTTAAATTCAACTTACGAAATGTTGGCTTGTGCAATCCGGTTGAAAGAGGTATTTTTTAGACTTGCTTTAGAGAATAGTGAATATGGTTTTGTCCTAGTGTTGAGAATTGGATTAAAATTGAAAAGTTTCTTGAGATATCAAAAGTGTTTTACACTACTACTAATATTATCTCAGGATCTAAATATCCCACATTTAATGTATTTCTTAGTAAGATTTCTTACATCAAAGAGATTTTAGATAAGCATGATAAATCCTCTAATAAATTTTTGAAAGACATGGTGAGAAACATGAAGGAAAGGTTTGATAAGTATTGGGGTGAATGCAACTTGATCATGGCTATAGGTGGTGTTTTGGACCCTCGTGGGAAAATGGATGTACTTGATGTCACTTTTCCTCCTATGTTTCTTCCAGAATTTGTTAGAGTTAACATCCTTAAGGTTAGAGATACTTTGTATGAGTTGTATGATGAGCATAAGAGAACGTATGTTTCTCCATTAGAGGCAAGTGGTGAAAGTGGATATGTAGCATCAAGTGTTGGTGAAGGGAGAAACCTAGGAATGAGTAGGTGTTGCAAAAAGTTAGATGTGGGAAAGTATCTCAACCTAAGAGATCGGATATTGATTTGTATTTGGAGGAAGAATTAAAGGAAGAAGGGAAGTTTGATATATTGAAAAAATGCAGAGAAAGATCAGTGAAATATAGGATTTTGTCTACTTAGCTATCCCCATAACCACTGTTGTTTCTGAGGCTACTTTTAGTGTAAGGAGTCGTGTTATCGATCCTTATCGAGCGTCATTGCTTCCGGAAACTGTGCAAATATTGATTTGTCGGGAGATTGGACTAGGTCTACCTTTTGGGTTAAAAGAAAGAACAAAGTAAGTTTAATACATTAAAATGTTGTTTTTGCAAACCATTTTTTTTTATTTATGTTACCTACTAATAACATCATTCTTACTATATATGCAAGATCATGAAGATGACCAATCTAAGAGATCATTCTTCCTATTCCTTAATTTGTTATTACAAAGGTCTTTTCCCTCTCTAACCTTGCACTATAAAATTCAGTTTCAATCATATATGATATATCAAAAGTTTAATATATATAAAGTTTAAAATTCAGTTTCAATCATTCTTACTATGTACGTCTGTTTTTTTGCCATGTTATAGAGTATTTGGAAGAATGGTAGAAAATGAGGGCATTTCGGCATCATCGTAGATCGACATGGAAATGGACAATGGACATGAAAGTTGAAACCAAGATCTTAATGTAATTTGATATATGTGAAACTTGTTGGTGTTTATCTTTTGTGATTGCATTTCAAAAGAAAGACACTACTATGATGTGTGAAGATGTATCGGTGAGACTTGGATTGTAACAAATTCTATGTAATTTTCATGTTAGTTTTGAGCATAGTTGGCGATTGCAAGGCAAAATTTTGCTTACAAGTTATTCCATATGAATTACCAGGAACACGAGCATCAGCTTGAACTCGAGCCTTAAACGAGCTCAAACTGAGCCTTTAAAAACGAGCCGAGCCTCGAACTCGAGCCTTAAACGAGCTCAAACTGAGCCTAGAACTCGAACGCACGAGCTTGAGCCGAGCTAATTTTTAAGGCTCGACGAGCCACGAGCTCGAGCTGAGCCTCAAACTCGAACTCACGAGCTCGAGCCGAGCCTACCACTATTCAGGTTTCGCTCGGCTCATTAACAGCCCTAGTCGTATGAATGTCCATACCAGAGTGGTATGGATTCAGAACTCCATACCAGTTTCAAATTGTTTGTTCAATCCTGTAATGGATTCTACATCCATTTCTATTGTTTGGTTCACTCTAGTAATGGATTCTATATATAATTTTTTTATATATAAGTGTACCAATTATATACTTCCTCCGTTTTTTTTACTCGCAACATTTCCATCTTTCACACTATTCACACATGACTTATATGTAAGAAAAGATATAGTCATGTGGGATCTTGTTAGATTCGTCTCAATGTATCGATTATTAAAATCTAATTTGCATAATTTTATATTGTATTTAATTAAAAAAAATTTAACATCTAGTAAAATATTCATTAGGTTGCGTAAACTGGTTCAATGATGCGAGTAAAAAAAACAGAGGAAGTATATATATATTTTGGGGTTCTAATAATCATGTTACTAATAAACATAACAAATCAAAGGCTCAAAAAAAAACATAGTAACAAAAAAATTCAGATTTTCAATTGTAGAATATCAAAAAAAATAATGAAACATTATTAACAAAAAAACGGTAAACTTTTTTTTTTGGATATTTTGGTTGCATTCCATTTCATAATTATCATAGGAGATGAATGGGTTAGAGAAAAATCCAAACCATCAACGAATCAGTAATTGGGCACGCAAACTGACAAAAATTCTTCCTGCTACACACTTTCGAGATGGTTGTTTAGGGATTAAGGCCCCGTTCAGTTCAACTTATTTTTACTGAACTGAACTTATTTTTACTGAACTGAACTTAATGCTGAACTGAACTTATTTTTACTGAACTGAACTTATTTTTGCTGAACTGAACTTATTTTTACTGATTCATGTTGTTTTTTCTTCTTTGCACTACTGATTTATACTGAACTGAACTTATTTTTACTGAACTGAACTTATTTTTACTGAACTGAACTTATTTTTACTTAATATTATTATTTTAAGGTGAACTGAACAGGGCCTAAGGGTTGGGATTGGGAATGTATATTTCCATGGGGTAGTATTTTCTTTTTTGTTTAGGGGGTTAGATAAATTCCCATGGGATTGGGAATGGGATTAAACCCCCTCTTATCCCACCAAAATAAAATCTAAGGGGAGCATGTATTAAAGAGGGGATTAAATTTTGTACGGAAATGACTCTTTTACCCTTAGGGGCTGTTTCTTTAGGGGGATTAAGGGGTGGGATTAGGAGTTTGTATCCCCATGGGTAGTATTCCCATGTTTGTTTGGGCGAATAGCTAAATTCCCATGGGATTGGGAATGGAATTAAACCTCCTCTTATTGCACCAAAATAATACCTAGGGGGGCAGGTATTAGGGAGGGGGATTAAATTTTGTAAGAATATGACTCTTTTTACCCTTAATGAAAAGAAATAGGTGAAGAATTAGTAAGGGTATCTATGTAAAATTATCATTTAATCCCACCTTATCCCCAACACATACCAAACAAGGGATATATCCTTTATCAATAGATAACTTCATTTTCTAAACAAACCCAGACGGATTACAAATACAAACAATGGTGTGGGTGCTCGTGGTTTCCTTCTCTTATCTAGGCTTGTTGCTCGCCGGTGGGTGGTCGCTCATTGCTCGACAGTGGGTGGTCAATGGTCGCCGGTGGGTGGTGGATTGTCACCGGTCATCGGGAAGTATGAACAAAGGCTCTCTCTCTTCGCCCAAAATTAGGGTTTGATAGTGGAGTGGAATAAAGTTAGAAACTTAGGGGGGAAGGGAGATTGGGATTTTAGGGGATGGGGTGGACATAGAAACCATAGAGTATGAGATTATACCCTAAAAAAGCCCAGCCAAACAATGAAATGGATGTCATTCCATTCCATACCATTAAAAAAAAAACCCAACCAAACACCCTCATAATAGTAATCATTAAGGCAGGGCTAAGCCTAAATGTACCTCCTTTCATTCGAAAATTATTAAAAAATGCGGTCTACGGTCTAATTTTGTACATTCTTCTATCTTTAAATAAGTGACACATTTCTATAGTATTTATTATTCACATTTTAGACTTTAATTAGTTTTGGGTGATTTACATTTTAGGAAAAACACAGTCATGTGTGATCTTGTTAGATTCGTCTCAATGCGAATTTTTTTAATATGAACTTTTTATTATTTTTACTTATTGATAATTGTAGATATTAATGGTTAAAATAATGCATTGACAAACGTGAAAACAAGAAGTGTGTCACTTATTTAGAAACATAGGAAGTATTAAACTTAGCCTATTTAAAGTTTATAGCAAGCCTATGACTTATTGAATGTATTAAACTAGTCATTAAATGAATTAAACTGGTCATTGAGTTAATAAAAAATTGTAATTACTAAATGGATTAAACCGGTCTTGAAATGAATTAAACTAGTCATTCTTTTTATAAAAGACGGATTATTCTCTTCATAATATTGGGCTTAACCTCTTCCCTAATTTTAATTTAAATTGAGTCCTTTTTATATACCGCAACCTTCAATTCCTTATAGTGCATTTGGTTTTGTGGGAATGAAATTTGGGGATTGGAAGGAAGGATAAGTAGTGGAAATTGATGAGGGAGATAAGGATAAAATAGTGACATAGTGTGTATCCTTTGTTTGTATGGGGCAGCTTGCTGCCATTTTTGGTTTGACTGTCACATTGGTGCTCACTAAACCACACCATGTAGGCACCTCCATGATTTGGCAGATGATTACATGGTTAGACCATCTGAACTCCTAGCGCATTTATTCTCAACTGGTTCATAAGCCCACCCTTAGATACCTTGAGAGGTTCTTAGGACGAACCTTTTTTGGGCGCCCTAAGATCAATGCTATGCATACCTAAGAGGTCGATTTGATTGAGGGATACATTTTCCCATTTACCAGTATCAACTTTGCATCCCTTCCCTCTTTGAGAAACAGTTGCAGACGGAGTCTAGAAAAATGCTTAAATTCTCTGTTGATGATACAGTCAAGGCGACTCCGATTGTTGTCGGGATTTAATTACCCGCATTGCGTGCTATTATGGTTTTGTAGAGAACCAAGAGCATGTCGTTTGGGGCACTGCAGAGATCGACCTTAAGTATCTTCACAAGGCTGGTTGGATTACTTTTCAGACAGTGAACCGGCACCGCTGGCACATTCGTGAACGGGAGTCTATCATAATCCCATACTAGGCCCACAACCATGTAGATTCGGGTGTTAGGTCCTACTTATTGCCTCTACGGGGCAACGAGGATCAACATCATCAGGTAGGGAACACAACAGGTGGGATTTGGGTCGGGTGACCCATCACCCGCACCCATCACCCGGTTAGGCCAACTCTCATCCATCCATCCGTCACTCGGTAAGATTATCACCCGTATTCCATCCACCACCCGCGGGTTAACCGGGTGAACATGGTGATTATCCATTTAAGATAACTAAACGAGAAAAGTTAATCAAACTTGTAAAATGACATTTTATACATTAACTTAATGTCAAATTAAGATAAGTTATGTTTATTGAAACATGTCGATAATAATCAAAAGTGAAAAAAATATACTAATATAAATAAAATGATAGACATTTTTAAAAATGTTAGAAATGGGTGATGGAGCGGGTGATAAATGAGTGATGGGTCGGGTGATGAATGAAACTTTCTCACCCTAATTCTATCCATCTCCCGTCCCCCATTCACCCGCCACCTAGCCCATCATCCACTTAACTCGATTTTTCACCCTTTTTTGTTTTTCGGGTGGAGCGGGTGATGGATCATCCATTGGATATTGCCATCTCTAAGAGCAGGCCCTCACACAGCCCCGACGACCTCTCATTGTTTACCAGCACCAGCCGACCGCTTGTGAGGAGCTCTCCTCTTTTATGCCCCCATCAACCCCATGATTGCGGCTCTTAGCCACCTTGAGATGGGATAATCATCCCGCCTTTAGGGATGGGCCGCTTAGAGCTTGGACAGTCCGCTAATGATACCCGCCTCACCACCCTCGATACTAGGGTTACTACCTCAGAGTGCGATGTGCGGTTATCCATGCACCCTATTTACCATGATTATTAAGAGCGTGGATTGATGTCCGCTTTTGCTGAGCACCCATCTTGGCTCACCGCACCTCCCCCTCCCCCCGAGCTCATGGTTTCGGTGACCCCTCCATGCACTATGGGAAACCGTCGGGCTATGTTTTCCATCGTATGATGGAGGTACTTCTAGTGTCGGCGCCACAAGTGCATGTGGTGACAATGAGGAGGGTGATGATGTGGATGATGATGAGAAGGAGCATGGCGATGATGAGGATGATTGGGAGGATTCTGAATAGACGCCCCGTGTTGTGCGAGCTATTCCTCTCTCTAGCTACATTGAGCCCATTGTCTGGTTCAGCTTGGGGGGGGGGGATAATTATGTGAGTACTACTTTATCTCTCGTTCTTTACTACTTTTTAGTTTAGATTACAGTAGATTTACTGCTTTGATAGGGTAGATTTATTACTATGAAAAAAATGAAAAAAATGAAGGAAAAAAACGGTTGATTTGTGCATGTTGAATTGTACGATTTGCCCCCTATGCCCCATTGATGTTTTTCAAACAGTTTTGGTATCATGCTGTATTATGGTTTCTCATGAAGATTCATTGGTCTTGATTTGATTTTCGATCTACTATGACCCTATCTTGTTTGTATGATTCTTGTGACATTTGCGCTTGATATGTTTTAAAATATATTACCGCAAGTGCACGATGTATGTTGTTAGCAGTGCCTTACAAGTACGGGTCGAATCAACAGGGAGACAAGTTTACAGAGTCAAAATTCAATTAAAAAGCTAATTTGGACAAAATCAGGGAGAAATCAAGTTGAAGTACTCATTAAACTAATGAAAGCAATATTAAGCTGAGATTTAACTATGGATCAAAAGACTGGGGCATTAGTTCGGTCCACCATACTTATACCAATCAAAAGGATCGAATAACTAATAATACCGAGGTCTAGAGTCGAGTAATCAAAGTCAATGCTAAGCCTACAATCGGGTCATAATGCTCTCAATTCAACATATATGGTACGATTGCTCACATAATCACAAAAGATAGTGTCTTTTAAGCCTCTAAGAGTAAGACTATGATTGGGTTATACTCAAGTTGCAATACGTAATTCATGAAACTGTGCAATAGCAACATAAACCATAGATTCAAGAACAAATGACACTATAGTTTCCCTAATCATAACCTAGAACTAATAGCAATTCATATAATAGTCATGGTATAAACATAAATTTCTTCCTTGAACCCTAGAAAAACGATTATTCATAACTTAAACTAATGAGTGCTGAAAATAAAAAGATGTCTCAAAAATAATGAGGTTTAACTATTTCTAATAACCTATAAGATTATAAAAATAAGCAGAAAAAGATATAATTTAGCTCTCCGTGCTTCATGCCTGATCGGGCCGATCGGGCGGGTAAATTGCAATTTTGCATCAACTTGTGAAGGTTGTATGTCTCAAACCAAAAGTCTGATTGGGGCGTGTGACCTATCGTTGGAAAGCCGTTGAAGTCTAGATTCCAACCCAATTGAAATTTCTTGATTATCAATTTATTTTATAAAACGTTATGATCACAATAGTGAACATGTATTAGTTTTGACACTTATTTCATTAACTATTTGTTTCATTCTAACTTAAAATTTGTTCCAAACAGACGCATTGTAATCCTTGTGCAAGCTACCTTCATCCTCAATAATTATTAGGCTGGATCCTTGATATTCATGATCAATTTGTATCAAAATAACCTGAAAATCATAGAAACACGCAAACGTGGAGTGGTAGAGCACAACTTACGTAAGTCATGTCATTATGCAACTGAATGATCTAAAAGGAGTTCTAAATCCAAGGACTATATATAAATGCGACACATCAAACTCCCCTGAGATGTTTTCTTGTCCTCAAGCAAACAAGACATGAACATAGAAATAATTGCCTCACCCCTCAGATAGGGAAATCACAGTTCAAAATATTTTCATGACTAAAAACGTTAATGTAGGAATAATTCAAGTTTAGTTGTTCAAATCAATCTGACTACCAATCATCAAAGAATGTGCCCGAACACTCAGCAACCCGACCCATAAATGTCCCTTCCCACTCAAACTTTCATGTGTTTAATAAGGTAAAATGTCACTTATCCTAATCAACTCAACTTGGTTAGCAGACATACTCTTTAACTTTGACAAACTGACTCCAAATCAATCCAATAAACAAAGAAACACGAGCTCAAGATGACTTTTTTGGGTTGTAATGGGGCTTAGGTAAGGATAGGGAATATTTATAAGAAATGTGGTTGAAAAACCAAGAATGGGGGAGCAAAAGTCACTAAAACCATGGCCAAGGATTGCATAAACATCTTCCATAACAACACAACACACAACCATAAATACAACCCAACTCTATGAATCGAAAACCTCTGCAATAAACCCTACTTTTAAGCAATCCAACATATTTTTTTTCTTTATAACCAATGTGAATGAAGGAAACTTTGAATGTTTTCAATTTTTCACTTTTTCTTTCATTTTTCGAACCATTCGTTCACATATTTCTCACTTTGCTTTCTCTTTTCTTTTTCTAACACTTGAAACCACAAAAATACACAATCATCCACAGTCCAAGTAAACCATAAACACCATCTCCCAAACTAACCCATACAAATGCTCCCCCAAGCTAGGCTTGGCAAAAATATCGAAATAAATGTCATGGGTATATAACGAGGTTTAGTAACATGAAACAGGCATTATGCTCAGGGAGGCTAAGGAGGATAAAAGCGTATCAAAAATTCACTCTAAGGCTCAAGAATCAAACAAAAAACGCAGCTATCATACCAACTTCTATAAGTCATCAAATATCAATAAGTACGATGTCAAATTCATGATCAGACAACTATTGAGGAACTAACATACGAGAGACGAAATGAATAAGAATATGAATCCAATAGGCAAGAATACGCCTCATAGTTTAACCAATCCAGGCATGTAGTAAAATGTAGTGTATAATAATCATAATTTGCTCAAAATCATAGCAATCAAACATCACATTATAGCCTCAAAATAAAAAATGCCCAACTATCTAGATAACAAAGTCAAATCATTTTTCAATCAAAGTACAACATGGGGCACGGGGAGGCAATCAAACCAGTCATGAGAATCGTATTTTTTTTTAGGAAAAATTGACTAATATAATCCATACTATTGTTGTTCCGCCAAGAATAATCCCTACTATGAGTTATTCATGTATCATCCCAACTATTGAATAAGTCCGCCACAAATGCACCCTAACCTGAAGGTAACCTGTTTAACAGGTAAAAAAAGCCACATGTCATGATTTCATTGGTTGTTTATAATTTTTTATATATTTTTTTAAAAAATAACCACTATTAGCCCATTCCTTCACACCCCAATACCACCCAGACCCTCACCTATCCCCAGCCCTGAAATCCAATCCAACGAGAACCACCATCTACCACCAATACAACAATGGTGGCCGCTTCATCTGCATCGACATCTCTAATCTCAAACCCATCTCTCAACCATCACAATCGCCTACACAAAAATATCTCGCATCCTCTTTTCGTAGCAAGAACTCCGCCGCCGGCGCATTCACCCCAGAAAACTTAATTCATCCCATATGATCTACAACAACAACAATGGCAGCTTCTTCTAAATAGGTGGAAGACCTAAAAGAACAATCAATCTCATCCCTTAAGAGCTTTGTACCACTGTAATACAACCCTACCCAATCGATTTTTTTGATCTTTGACTCTCTTTCTGAGGCTATTTTTTTTGTTTTTAATTTAGTTTTTTAACAAGAAATGTTAATTTTGATAAATTATTTGGAGGAGAGGTTGATGATGATGAATAATAAGGTTCGTTCTCAGAACATTGGCAGTGGCCGCCTATGAGCTTTCGTCTGCGCAGACTTGAGAGGAAGAAGACGGTGGCTAATTTTGTTTTTTAATTTGTGATTATGTTGAGTGAAATTATCAGATTATTTTTTTGGATGATTTTTATAGTTTTAATTGTTGATTTTGTTGTTTTGATTGTGATTTTATTGAGTGAAATATGTTAATTATGGTGTGTTATTAGCAGATGTGTTACTCTTGTGAAATGACAAAGGGATTTCGGGAAAGAGGGAGAAAGAGTATGGTGAGAAATGGTGGCTTGGTGGGGTTGGAGGTGGGGTGGGTTGATGGTGGAGAGGTGAAAGTGGTGGTGGTGGTTGGGTAAGGGTGGAAAAGAGAGAAAGAAAGGGAAATTAAATATTTTTTAATGCAAAAGTCAAAATTTACCTCATTAACCGGTGTCAAATCACCTGGGTGCATTTGTGGCGGCCGTATTCAATAGTTGGAATTATACAGGAATAACTCATAGTAGGAATTATTCTTGGCGTAACAGCAATAGTTTGGATTATTCTAGTCAATTTTTCCTTTTTTTTATTACGTTCAACATTTTTCGATAGCAATAAATCTATCCTAGAAAGAGATACAAGATAGAGTATTCCTCCCCTAAGAGAATATGCAATGTCCTCACTGGAGAAACTAGTTCAGAAAAGGAACGAAAACCTACCCTAAGACCAACAAATCATCAAAGTTGCCCACCAACAAACACTCATAATAGTTCAATTCTCTAAGAAGCTTTTCATATGTTCCTACAAACACTCAGAGCATATTATATAAGAGTGCAAATAGTTATAAA
The DNA here is from genome assembly GCA_947645195.1 of Patellifolia procumbens. NCBI lineage: Eukaryota > Viridiplantae > Streptophyta > Magnoliopsida > Caryophyllales > Amaranthaceae > Patellifolia > Patellifolia procumbens. The sequence continues at coordinate 162,700 of CANSGD010000908.1, forward strand.
AACTATAAAAAGAATCAAAAAAGAAGTTATATTCACAAGAGAAAGAAGATGAGAAAATGTTAGTCTTTTACTCTTTTTCCATGACTCAAAAGGAAGAAAAGAAACTACGTTTACATTAGTTACATGATCATGAGAGTCACGCAAAGGAGGAGAAAGAAGGCACGATCGAGGATATAATATAGGAGAGGAAGGAATAAGGTAAAGTTTTTTAGAGAAAGGAACATAAGAAACAATAGGTGGTATAGACATCTCATTTTAATCTACTTTTTCTCAATCTCAACTACACTAAGAAACTGAGTTTCCTCCCTTAAGCGCTTTTTTAGAGTCACTAGCTTGACCTCTTTTTGAGAACTTCAAAAGTAAGGGGAGTAATCATCCAAAGTGATATGGAAGATACTCTCAATTGGTGTTCCATCATATTATACGTTGAGCCTTTGTCTATTCACCTTAAATTCCCCTTTCTCTTCATTCAAAACCTAAACTGCACCATGTGCTAATACCTTCATAACCTGAAAAGAACCACTTCATCTAGACTTAAGCTTTCCAAGAAAGAGCTTTAGCCTAGATTTGAAAAAGAGTACCTTGTCTCCTACTTTGAATTCTCTCTTGATGATCATTCCGTCATGCCATTCCTTTGTTCTCTCTTCGTAAATCCGGGCATTCTCATAGGCGTCCCTCCTAAACTCTTAAAGCTCATGAATGTCAATAAGTCTTAATTCACCGGAAGCCTTAAGATCAAAGTTTAATGTCTTTATGGCCCAATATGCCTTATGCTCCAATTCAACCGGAAAAGGCATGAATTTCCATAAACGTAGGGGTACAGCCAATGGTAGTCTTGAAAGCCGTTCGATAAGCCCCTACATGGTCATTAAGCTTCAATGAACAATTCTTGCGAGATCCTTTGACGGTCTTCTCTAGAATGAGCTTCACCTCCCTATTAGACACCTCCGTTTGACCACTACATTGGGGAACCCTATACTTGGAGAGGAGTGCTTGGAATCTTTTCTTGAAAAAGTGAGACCTTCTATCACTTATAATGGCCCTTGGAACCCGAATCAAGGAAAGATCACGTTCTTGGAAAGCTTAATAACCACCTTGGCGTCATTGGTAGGAGAAGCAAGTGCTTCAACCCATTTCAAAACATAATCGACTGCCGCAAGGATGTATGAGTTCCCAAAAGAAGAGGGAAAAGGCCCGATCAAGTCTACCCCTAAAACATCAAAAACCTCCAACTCCAAGATGTTAATGAGGGGCAATTCATGCCTTTTGGACATGTTACCAACTCTTTGACAGCGACCATAGGATTTCCACAAACCTCCATACGTCCTTAAACATACTAGTCCACCATAATCCACATGACATGATCTTTGCAACGGTCTTACTGGATCTCATATGTCCTCCACATGAGGATGAATGACACTTATCGATCACGCTCTCGATCTCATCGCCGGGTAGGCATCTCCTATATAAACCATCCAAAATATTCTGAAAAGGAAATTCGATAAGTTGATTATTACAAATACGGGCATAAATAACCCTCGTAATACTAAGGGCAAAGCCGTAAAAAGACAAAAGAAGCTGCCAAGATCCAAAACTCACTCCAAAGTTTCTGCCTCTTCAGCTCCAAAATCTGCTTCTTGGAGCGCATGCTCCCCTGTTGTTACCCTTTTCCTTCAGATCTATCAAGAAACACTCAAAGGGGAGTTTATTTAGGAGAGGGGGATGCATATGCAATGCAATGCAAACTAATGTAAATGCTCTAAAACTAATGCAAACATGCAAAGTATGAGAAAAGATAAAAAAAAGGTAATAAAACGGGAACTAAATGACCTAAAAGGCACCTATATGATCTATTTCTAATCCTAAATAGTGAGCATAAAGCTCACTTATCAATGAATGTTTTCTTCATTAAATGCTTAAACTTGGGTTGAGAAAATAGACTAACTGCATGAAAGTTGACATATTTGACCGAAACAAACCATTGAGGTGCCAAAAAAAAATTAGGGTAGTTTAGGGTAAGAAACAATAATAAAATAAAATCAGGATGCTAAATCACAAACTTGAATGCAAACTAGGTGCCAAAATAATAGTTTAAAGTAGTTTAAGATGCTAAACAACAATTAAATAAAATTAAGGTGCTAGATCACAAAGTTAGATTAGAAGTATATGTCATTTAACTATTTTTCCATATTAACATATAAATAAATGATATTTAAATTTAGCTTCTTATACAAACCCGAATATTATATATAATGCAGGGAAATAGAGAAGTATTCAGAGATTGGTTCCAAAAGATCGAAAAAGCGAGATTCAGCCGTAGATCGAGTTTTGGCTGGGAGGGTATAGATGTCCGAGTAAAAGTTATTTTGGAATCAAAATTTGCGAGAAACAAACCTTTTATAAGTTTTTATTTGCGGGAAATAACCTTTTAATTTTTTTGGCATGTAACAACCTTAAACAATTTTTTTTGCGATAGAGTTTACACGACGTCTAGTTTTAAGCGTGAGCATTGGTCAAGGCATTGAAAACCTTTAGGTGTAAAGATTGCGCATATTAATTTTCTTGATCAACGCTCAAAATCAATCTCGCAAAATGGCCTTGAGGTTTGATCTCGTAAAAAAAACTGATTAAGGTTTGTTGTGACATGCATAACAAAGGCATGACAGGTGGACCATTTGAAGGGTGCCACGTGTCCCCATTGCTATATGCCACGTGGATCAAATGGCTGAACACCACGTGTCGGAAATCCAAGAATGACACATGCACAAACAAAGAGGAGCTTTATGAGCTCAACATTTCTTAGAATAAGGCTCATTCATTCTCCAAAGAGAGAATAATCAGAGCCCAAGTTCCAATGAAAGGCAGCAAATGATTGGACAAGGACATTAAGGCAATAAAACCATGACAAGTGTCGCTTAGGGATTGCCTAGCCAATCACTTCCCTCCATTATAGGGTGCTCCTTTCTATCTCCAAATACTATAAATAGTCCCTTAAAATCAGGTAAAAGGTAGAATCTAACCAACTCCCTAAACTTACTATGTCAAAATATAGTCAAAATTTCTCTCACTCAAATACTGACTTAAGCATCAGAGGCGGAACCATCTACCAAACACCTGGGTTGGTTTCCTTGTTTTCAGGTTGGAACCTGGATCTGCCTTCATCTCTGCACAAGTCTCAAGAATAACTCAACAACACGAGTTGGAAGAAGAACTTAGCTATTCGTAGCTAATAACATTTGGCGTCGTATGTGGGGAGACATAGAGATGACAAACTGTCATTCGTCCAACCAAGTCCGAAATCGGAGTCAGCAGTATTAGGCCGAAGATAGAGTAGATGACGAGCGTCCAGCAAGGTGGAGAGATGGACCTTGCCTGGGAAGAGGAGAATTAGTGTTAGAAGAAAACATGGAACGCTCGGTGACAGCAGCTCATTGGTCAAACACCTTGAACGACTTTCAATCAAGAGTTGCATCTGTTGTTCAGGAGTAGATTAAGAGAAACATGTTGTTCTTTCAGCATAATGGAGCCACAACAACTCAAAATGCACCTTTACGTGGCCGTTCACAAGTGGATATGGCATGACCAAGCTGACCTTCCCGACTAGTAAGGAATGATAAAGGCAAACGTCCAGCCCGTAGTGATCATCCAAGGAGGTTAGTTGGAATCTTGTGGTGAGGTCTCAAGAGGATCGACCAGTAGGTGAACATCGTATGGCAACAGATGCACGAGATTACATTCAACGTAAAAGAGCTGCTGCATTACAACGGTCGGCTACTGGTTCCACCGCCTATTTAAGGGATCCTCCTTTGGGAGTACTCTCCCAGACGGAGGTAGGAGGCCCAGTTCCCTCGCTCCGTCGCCATCAAGAAAAGATAGTAAGCCAGCCAAATGTCTATCGCCGAGGGACTCCAGCCAATACTTCTTCAAATCCGGTGATTAGGGAATACATTTATGAAGATATGTCGGTTGATAAGAGGATGGGAGCTTTGCGCATTGATTGGCCGACTCCCTTCTCCTCTAGGATAATAGAAGCTCCCCCCTATCCAAAGGTTAAACTCCCGACGATTGAACCCTTCGATGGTACAACAGATCCCGACGATCACTTGTCGGCATACAAGCACCAAATGTATGTTCAGGCAGTGGACGATGCTACATGGTGTAAGAATGTCCCAACCACTTTGAAAGGAGTGGCTCAGAAATGGTTCAACAACCTTCCAACCAACTCAGTGAATAATTTTACTGAGCTTAGCCTCTTGTTCACCAGCCACTTTGTAGCAAGCCGACAAGAGCAGAGGACCAGTGACAGGCTACAGTAGTATGACCTAATCAAAGATAATCCTAAGTCCTATAACTAGGTTAATATTCAGCCAAACAACTACTTCAGTCAAAATCAGGGAAGAATCAGCTGAACTACTAATTAACACTAAAAAGCAATATAAAGACGAGATTTAATTCATGAAATAAAGGTCTAGGGAATTAGTTCGTTCCACCATGCTTATACCAATGAAGGAATCAAACAACTATCAGAACCTAGATAAAGAATTGATAGATTAGAGCAGTGTCAAGCTATGGTTAAGTCTCAACGCCCATAATTCAACATATGAAGCATGTTCACAAACATAATCAGAATTACATCTACTAGGCCTCTAAAAGTAAGACGGGTCTGTGCAAACAATCATTAACCTCAATCAATCAATTAAACTGCGCAATAACGTTAATTACTCAATAAGAACAAATCACACCATAATCAATCTCATCAAACCCTAGAAACTAATAGCAATTCAAATAATCAAGGTATAAACATGGTTTCCCTCTCTAAATCCCTAGAAACTAGACTACTCAGACATGATTGAATAAACAATAATAAAACTAATATAGAACCCTAATTTCAACATCATGAATCAAAATAATAATAAACTAAGCAATCAAAAGTAATTAAAGAGATTAAGAGTAGAGAAGAATACCAATTGACGGAAAGCAATAACTTTTATTGAAATTAAATCCGTTGTTCAATCACCCCTTAAACTAATCTAAAGTGTTTAATCTAATAAAAGCTCTCTAAAAACTAAACAAGAACAATGGAAATAAACTAGAATAAAAAGCTGTCTCTAAAATAATGAGGAAAAACTATTTATAATAGCCCCCAAAATCTCATTAAAAACGAAAAATAAAAGATAGAATTCCGCGGAAACGAGTGCGGGACCCAATCGGGCAATGGGCCACCCGATTGGGCCCACACTAAATTTAGTTACCATCTTTCTCCCTTTTGCAATGCAACGCACATCATAATTGGTGAAACTGGGCTCCACCCGATCGGGCAAAAGCCCACCTGATCGGGCTAAAGCCCACCCGATCGGGCTAGTAGTAAGTGAAAGCCCAGCTTTTTTCTATTTATTTTCACGCGAACACAGCACAACAGATTGTGGAGGCTAGGCCTCCCACCCGAGCGGGTTGGCTGATATTGCCCGATCGGCCCTGAGGAAAAATGAGCCTAGTTGCTCTTTGCTCTTGTACGCAGCACGCAACAAACTTGGAAGTCTTGATTTGGGCCTGCCCGATCACCCACCTGATTGGGCCTTGTGTGCCCGATCGGGCTGGGCTTAAATTGCCCACTATATTTTCTTTGCTTTTCCACCCGATTGGGTCGGGTGATGTCCGCCTGATCGAGTGCGAAACTTTACCACGCGATCAATAAAACTTCACCCGATCGGGCCATTTTGTGCCTGATCAGTGTACGGGAACCTCCTTTTGACTCATTGACTCTCAATTCTTCAAGTTTAGAGGTCTTGGGACCTTCTAACCTATCTATAAAGCTTGAGGCCCTTCCTACATTACTCGTAACAACTCGTAAAGCCGTGGTTGCTTCCAAATATCATGGAAATAATGAGAAAACTCCCTAAAACCTGCAATTCAACACAAAAACACAAAACCATGACTATATACGATAATTAGTATAAAATAGCTCCGAAGAGATCAAATGATGCACGAATTAGCTCATAAATAGTGGAGAAAACTCTATAAAATACGTGATATCAAACTCCCCTAAGCTAAACCTTTGCTTAACCTCAAGCAAACAGATTATGAACATGTAATAGATTACCTCACCCCATAGATAAAAATCAATCAAGGCTCAAAACGTTTTCATGACTAAGAATCATTCAAGCAGGCAAAATTCAAGTTTGGCTAATCAAATCCATCCAACCACCAATCATCCAAGCAATTCATCAAAGTCAAGCATCCACAAGGCATACAAATCCTGAAAAGGCTAAGGTGTCACTCCTCTCAATTTTATGGCAGGCAAAGAATGTGCCCGAACACTCACCAACCCGACCATAAACGCCCTCCCCACTCACACTCTCATGTGTTTAAGAAGGTTAAATGACGCTCATCGTAGCCAAGTCGACTCAATTAGCAGAGATACTCTTTAACTTTGACAAACTAACTTAAAATAAATCCAACAAACAATGCAGACACGAGCTCAAGAGGACTTTATAGGGTTGTAATGGGGCTTAGGTAAGAGGTAGGAGATATTTTTAGGAAATGTGATGGAAAAACCAAGAATGGGGGAGCAAAATTCACTCGAAACAAGGCCGAAGATGGCCGAAACAACTCCCAACAACACCATAAAACCACAAAATACATCCCAACTCTTATGAATCAATGAAAACTCACTACAAACCCAATTTTCAAGCAAAGTAGCTAATTTTTCTTTATAAACATACGTGAATGAAGGAACTTTGAATTCTTTTGAACTTTGATTTCTTTTTCTTTCATTTTACGAATAAATCATTCACGCAACTCAAACTTTTCTTTTCTTTTTTTTTTCTCACAATGAAACCATACCAAACACTTCAATTCCCAAAACCAAACCAACCCATGAAACCATCCTCAAACTCAACCCATACAAAACCTCCCCTAAGCTAGGCTTGGAAATAATATCGAAATAAAGGCCATGGGATCATAATAAGGGTCTTAGTAACACAAAACAGGTCATTAGGCTCAGCGGGGCTAGGGAGGACAAAAGTATATCAAAAATTCACTCTGAGGCTCAAGAATCAGACAAAAGAACGTCTCTATCACAACAAATGCTACAAGTCATTGAATTCAGACAAGTACGAAGTCAAAGTCAAGTTCAATCCACTAAAGAGGAACTAACACGCAAAAACAGACTGGATAATCATATGAATCCAACATGCTACAAAGAGGCCTCACAGTCTAACCAAACCAGGCATGCAACACAATGTAGTGTAATATAATCAAAACTCGCTCGAAATCAAACATCAAATCATAGCCTCAAGATCATAAATGCCTAGCTATCCAGAAAACAAAGTCAAATCATTTTCAATTAGAGCACAACAAGGGGTACAGGGAGGCAACTAAATCAGTCATGGGAACCATATTGTTTTTATTTTTTCAGTATTTTTTGAAAGCAATAAATCTATCATAGAAAGCAGTAAAAGAGATAGGGAATATAAACAAATATCCTCCCCTAAGCTGAACTTGGTAGTGTCCTCAATGACAAAAGGTAACAAAGGACGATGCTAAGAGGAAAAACAACATTAGTACCCTCACTCTCGCTCACTAAAAAAATAAGAAAAATAAAAAGAAAAGAAAAAAGGGGAAAAGACGAGTTGCCTCTCGCACAATGCTGGTAAAGGTCCCGCACGACCATAATACCTCCATCTCTCAAATTGGAGGGGCTTGGCAGTGAGTGCCACCCTCATCAAACATCTTCCTCCTCCCAATGTTCTTGATGATACCTGCAGACTATGAGGCAACCTTAGGTGCACTTTTCACCTTCTCTACACCCACCTCATCCAAACCTTCAGTCCTACAACAAAATTGTTCAAGCATAGGTGCCTTAACAGCATTGGTTAGTTTAAAAATCACTTTATCATCACCAACACTCAGAGTTAAAGACCCAGACTTAACATCAATGACAGCACCAACAATACACAAAAACGGTCTACCTAGAATAATAAGAATTTGGGCATCCTCATCCATATCTAACACCACAAAATCAACATGAATATAGAATTTCCCGACCCTAACAGGAACGTCCTCTAAAACACCTATGGGGTTTTATAGAACGATCATCCATCTGTAAAGTGATTTGTATGCATTTAAGTGATCCCATATTCAGTTTCTTATAAATAGATAATGGCATAACAGAGTCAGAAGCACCTAAATCACATAAAGCTTTATCAATAAAAATAGGTCCAAGATGGCAGGGCATGGCAAACTACCAGGATCTTTTAACTTAGGTGGGTTTTTTTTTGAATAAAAGCACTGCACTCTTCAGTAAGTGAGACAAGTTCTACCCCACCAATGTCTCTTTTCTTGGTGATCATGTCTTTCAGCAATTTGGCATACACAGGGACTTGGGTAATTAAATATGTGAATGGAATCGTTACCTCAAGGTTCTTGACCATAGCCAAGAACTTACCAAACTGTTGATCGACCTTTGATTGTTGCATCCTGTGAGGAAAAGGTAGCCTTGGTATAAAAGGCGCTTCAGAAACCTTCTCCTTTTTCTTCCTTGTCTATTCAGCTTCCTCAAATAAGTCGACTTTAGACGTCGAACTCTTTCCTTTTTCTTCCTCTACCACCTTCCTTTTCTTTGTAGTCGGGGCACCCTCATCAATGGGCAATGGAGGAGCATCATAAGCAACACCACTACGAAGAGTAATGGCATTAATGTGCTCCCTCGGAATGGGTTGCCCTGGCAATTCCCCTTGACGCCTCTGAGCACTATTGCTTGCCAATTGTACAATCTGAGTCTCGAGAAGTTTGATGTGCTTCTCTTGAGCTCTTTGTGCCTCCGCTTGAGCCTGCATATGCTTTTGTGTTTCCTCATTGGTCTTTTGCATGGCCAACATTAGCTTCATCAATTCAGACATAGAAGGCTCTTGTGGGTTTACGTTTTGTGGAGGTGGGGTTTGAAAATTTTGTGGGGCTTGGAAGTTATGAGGGTGATGGAAATTTTATGGTGGAGGTCTGTGAAAACTAGGAGGGGTTTGGTAGTATGAGGGTTTAGGATGATTTTGTGGTGTGGGTTGAAGGTTTTGTGGTTTTTGTAGTTATGTGGAGGGGGAAAGTTTGGTTGTCTCTGTTGGAAAGCATTTGCCTGCTCCATCTAATGTTGACTGAATTGACAGTCATGCCCAAAATGACATTGCAAACCACATACCTCGCTGTAAGATGAGGTAATGGGTGCTACGGCTAACATAGCATTAATACTCAAGGGAGGGGGTGTCGAGGTAGAGGATCTCAATGTGTCCATCTTGTGGCTTAGCTTCGCTATTTGCGAAGTCAGTAATGTAATGGCATCTACCTCCAATACATTCCTTGTGAGGCTGCGGGAAGTGGAATGATCATTGGCTGCAAGGTTTGACAGAAAATCATAGCCTACATCTACTTCCTTATCAAGAAAAACTCCTCCCGCAGACGAGTCAACTATACTCTTCGTCTGAGGCTAGAGATCATTGTAAAATGTCTGCGTCAAGAACCATTTGTCTATGTTGTGATGTGGATACGCTCTCTTCAAATCTTTGAACCTAGCCCACGCTTCCCTAAGTGTTTCATCAGGCTCTTGGGAAAACGTGGCTAGTTTGTTTCTGATTTCTGTTGTCTTTGTAGGTGGATGATACTCTCTCAGGAACGCAACAGAAATCTCACTCCATTCAGTTTCTTTCATGTTGTTCAACAACTTCTGGGCTCTCTCTCTCAATGAAAACTCGAACAACATGACCTTTAGTTGATCTGCAGTGACGCCAACATGTTTGACGGTTCGACAAAGCTGTTGAAACCACTGCAGATGATTTGCCGGGTCTTCATTAGGACGCCCACCAAACTGATTTTGCTGAACCATGCTGATGAGTCCAGGCTTAATTTCGAAGTTCGTTGCGGCGATGGTAGGCATAGTAGGTCCAGTCGAGAGACCATTTGGATTGGGCACCCATATGAATTTAGTGATTTAAACATGACTGAACTCGAGGTGTCTCCTTCATAAGTGTTCAGCTGAACAAACTGCTTTTCTCTCCGAATTTTCTTTCGAATCTGCCTGATTGTCCTTGTAAGATTGGGATCCGCTGGGATGGGGGAACTGTTTCTTTGAGATCTGGGCATACAAAAGAAACAAAAAGAAGCAGTAAAACATACCTCAATTGGAATAATCAAGTTCCAATGAGGCACAGAGAATTTGACCAAATAACCAAACAAAAACATAGAAAACTAGTTGTCTCCCCGGCAACGGCTCCAAAGTTTGACAGGCTAAAGTTGTATCACCTAATCAAAGATAATCCTAAGTCCTCTAACAATGATAGTCAAGGGAATTAGAGTCGAATCCACAGAGAGACGGAATTCTAAGTTAATATTCAGCTAAACAGCTACTTGAGACAAAATTAGGGAAGAATCAGTTGAACTACTAATTAAACACTAAAAAGCAATATAAAGACGAGATTTAAACAACTATTAGAACCTAGATGAAGAATCGATAGATTAGAGCAGTGTCAAGCTGTGGTTAAGTCTCAACGCCCATAATTCAGCATAAGCAGCATGTTCACAAACATAATCAGAATTACTAATGTGTACTAGGCCTCTAAAAGTAAGACGGGTTTGTGCAAACAATTATTAACCTCAAGCAATCAATGAATCTGCGCAATAACATTAATTACTCAATAAGAAAAAATCACACCATAGTCAATCTCATCAAACCCTAGAAACAAATAGCAATTCAAATAATCAAGGTATAAACATGGCTTCCCTCTCTAAATCCCTAGAAATTAGACTACTCAGACATGATTGAATGAACAATAATAAAACTAATATAGAACCCTAATTTGAACATCATGAATCAAAATAAAAATTAAACTAAGCAATCAAAAGTAATTAAAGAGATTAAGAGTAGAGAAGAATACCAATTGACGAAAAGCAATAACTTTTATTGAAATCAAATCCGAGGTTCAATCCCCCTTAAACTAATCTAAAGTGTTTGATCTAATAAAAGCTCTCTGAAATTAAACTAAGAACAATGGAAATAAACTAGAATAAAAGTTGTCTCTAAAATAATGAGGAAAAACTATTTATAATAGCCCCCAAAATCTCATTAAAAATAGAAAATAAAAGATAGAATTCCGCGGAAACGAGTGCGGGACCCGATCGGGCGCACACTAAATTTAGTCAAAATCTTTCTTCCTTTTGCAATCTAACGCACAATACAATTGGTGAAACTTGGCTCCGCCCGATCGGGCCAAAGCCCACGCAATCGGGCTGGTAGTAAGTGGAAGCCCAGCTTTTTTCTATTTCTTTTCAGGCGAACACAACACAGCAGATTGTGGAGGCTAGGCCTTCCACCCGACCGGGTTGGCTGATAATTCCCGATCGGGCCTGGGGCAAAATGAACCCAGTTGCTCTTTCCTCTTGTACGCAGCACGCAATAAACTTGGAAGTCTTGATTTGGGCCTGCCCGATCACCCACCCGATTGGGCCTTGTGTGCCCGATCGGGCTGGGCTTAAATTGCCCACTATATTTTATTTGCTTTTCCACCTGATTGAGTCGGGTGATGTCCGCCCGGTCGGGTGCGAATCTTTACCACGCAATCAATAAATCTTCGCCCGATGGGGCCTTTTATGCCCGATTAGTGTTCGGGCTGCTCCTTTTGACTCTTTGACTCTCAATTCCGTTTAGAGGTCTTGGGACCTTCTAAACTATCCATAAAGCTCGTGGCCATTCCTACGTGCCTCTTAACAACTCGTAAAGTCTTGGTTGCTTCTAAATAGCTCGAAAATAAGGAGAAAACTCCTTAAAACCTGCAATTCAACACTAAAACACAAAACCACGACTATATACGATAATTAGTATAGAATAGCTCCGAAGAGCTCAAATGATGCACGAATTAGCTCATAAATAGGGGAGAAAACGCTATATAAATACGTGATATCAACCAGCATGCATTTGGGAAAGGTCATACAAGGACCAAGGGAAGCTTTGCGCAACTTTGTTAAAAGATTTAATCTTGAGGCCCTTCAGATACAAGACTTGAATTCGAGGGTTGCTTTTGATGCCTTTATCAGGGGACTACGCTCGGTAAGCTTTAAGTTCGAATTAGTTAAGAAGAATGTCACCACTTTATTTAAGGCCTTTAAGGAGGCGAAAGCTTTTATACACACGACGGAGGTTTGCGCCGAAGCCAAACATCCAGAGTCTAAGAAGCCCGAGGAGTCTGTTCCTATAAAAAAAACAACCCTAAGAAGGCTGAGACTTAGACGGTGGCATCAACCACAACCTCGTCAAGAAAGAAAAATGAAGAGAAAGAGAGGTAACAGTGTCAGCTGACCCAATAGAGTTTAAGAATGACCAATACTCCATTCTTATGGAGATTAAAGATCAGCATGATCTCAAGGCTCCAGCTGAGATAAAGACACCTTACTGGAACAAAGACATAAGCAAGTATTGTCATTTTCATAAAGATTGTAAGCATCTGAAAAAAGCCTTAGAAGAATTAGCCCGTTTGGAGAAATGAATTCCTATCTCCGTCAGGGATGGAAGAAGTTTCAAAAAAGGAATGATCGGTATGGAAAAAAGAAAGAGACTGAAAGTACAGAAGAGGATGTGGTTTTAGTAATCTCGGGAGGATTCGCTGCAGGAGGACCAACCAACAAAGGATATAAGAATTATCTAAGAGAACTCGACCAAGTTCTACCAATAAATAATACCAAGGTTGAGCCTTTTCCCAAGGTGGTGGTCAGTGAGAGTGATAGAGGACAATTAAGGACTCCTCATGAAGATCCGCTGGTAGGTGAAATGATTATTGCCAATTTGAAAGTAAGAAGGATCCTGATTGACATCGGTAGCTCCACGGATATAATCAGATTTGATGAGAGGCAATTGCTTCCCGTTCACCATCCTATCATTGGGATTGGGGGAGGAGTCATCTCACCGATGGGAACAGTATCCTTGCCCGTCCGAGTTTGAGGAAAAGAAAAGCCCAGGACACGATTTGTCAAGTTCTTGGTAGTAAAAGATCTTACGGCCCACGATGTTATTCTAGGACGACCAACACTTAATCACGTCAAGGCGGTGGTTGTTACGCACTTGAGGCTGATGAAGTTTGAGTGCGATGATGGCCAGGTTAGGGCATTGTATGGTGATCAGAGAGCGGCTAGAGAATGTTACTTGACTACTTTAAGACCGTCATCCTGGAAGCCAGAGGAGAAGGACGAGGGGCCAACAGGTAAAGCAGACAAGACAACTTAGATTCTAATCCCATCTTCGGCCACTAGGGGAGGATTAGATAGATCTCAGATTCAAATTGCCTCCTCAATGAAGGCGTCCAAAGATCTGCTGAACAAGAAGAAGAGGTTGACTGCTGTTAAGGAAGAGCATGTGTCCTCAGCGGAAGTCATGGCCATTATGGGAATGCCAACTGAACGCCCGAAACCATCGGATGAGCCTAACCCTTTTGGCTTAGATGAAAATTGTCCAGAGAGAGCTCTTCAGCTGCGTCAATCTCTTGACCCTGTATTGAAAGAGGTGTTAATCAATTGCTTCTAGAAGTTCAAGATGTTTTTGCATACATCACCGAAGAAATGCCTGGGATTTAGCCTAAAGTGGTTGTCCATCGGCTGAATGTTGATCCATCCAAGAAGCCCATGTGTCAGAAGAAGATGCATCTTGTCCGGCCAGGAATCAAGCCGTGGATGAAGAAGTGAAGAGGTTATGGATGCTGGCTTTATTAGAGAGACCCATTACCCTGACTGAATAGCTAATGTGGTAATGGTTCCTAAGCCCAATGGTATTTGGAGGATGTGTGAGGACTACACTGACCTCAACGAGGCTTGTCCTAAGGATAGCTTCCCTTTGCCCAAACTAGACCGGTTAGTGGACTCCACGGCTGGACATGCTCTACTGAGTTTCATGGATGCTTATTCTGATTTTCATCAAATTCCGATGTGGCCCGCTGATCAAGATAGAACTTATCATATCACCGAGAAAGGATTACATGGATGGCTGATGATGCCTTGTGGGCTCAGAAATGCACCAGCTACTTTTCAAAGACTCATCAACAGCATTTTCCAGCCTTAGTTGGGGAGAAACATGGAAGCATACATTGATGACATGATCGTCAAGAGTCCCGGTTAGAGCGACCATGTGGACGACTTGAGGGAAACATTTGAAACTCTCCGAAAATATAAGTTGAAGATAAATCCCAAAAAGTGTGTCTATGGAGTCTCAGCAGGAAAATTCTTGGGATTTTTGGTAGTTAAGAGGGTCATTCAAGCTAATCCAAAAACGATTCAGGCCATACTTGATATGAAGTCCCAAACAAAGATAAGGGAGGTGCAACGGCTGGCTGGGTGTCTGGCCGCATTAGGAAGGTTCTTATCAAAGTCTGGAGACAAATGCCATAAACTGTTCCGCCACCATCAAGAAGAAAGATAGATTTGAGTGGACGGCTGAAGTAGAGCAGGCTCTAAAGCAAGTGAAAGATCACTTGCGTCAGTTACCACGCCTAGTCAGCCCAGTTGAAGGAGAAAAACTTTTTTGTGTATTTGGCCGTTTCACTTGATGTTGTTAGTGCAGTCCTCCTTGCTGAGAGGGAGAGTGTGCAGGTGCCCATATACTTTGTCAATCATGTCTTAAAGGATACAGAAAGTAGGTGCAGCATGGTGGAAAAGTTCGGCTTGGCCTTGGTCATGGCCAGCCGAAAGCTGCGCCCGTATTTTCTACCCCACTTCATTGTAGTCTATTCAGGAAAACCTCTCAAGCAAGTTTTACAAAAGATGGGGACAGCAGGAAGAATAATGAAATGGGCAGTAGAACTTAATATGTTCGATATAGTGGTTGAGCCTCGTAAGTCCATAAAGGGACAAGCTTTAGCCGACTTCATTGTTGAGTTAACTAGGCAAGAAGTGGAATAAGTGTCCAACCCTACCGAAGGAAGGACTCATTGGACGTTGATGGTTGATGGTTCAGCAACTATCAATGGGTGTGGGGCAGGAATTATTTGCCAATCGCTTGAAAGAGATAAGTTTGAGTATGCTATGCGCTTTGAGTTCCAAGAGTCCAACAACGAGGCTGAGTATGAAGCACTCTTAGCTGGAATCAAGATGTGCAAAGAAGTTGGAGCTTAGGAAATTGAGGCTAAGTCTGATTCACTTCTAGTAGTCAGCCATGTGAATGGTGAGTATGAATGCAAGGAAAGTTCTATGGCTAAGTATGTGAGATTGATTAAAGATGAGATAGAGCAGCTGAAAAGGTTCGTCTTGGTACAAGTACCAAGATAGGTTAACAACCAAGTTGATGCTCTGTCAAAGCTTGCTAGTTCAGCTGCATGTTACACATCTAAAACTGGTTTTTTGGGAAGTTAAGGAGAGGAAGAGTATAGAAGAGGAAGAAATTATGTTCCTCAACTAGAGAAACACATGGATGGAATCTATCATCCACTTCAAAAAGACTGGTCAACTATTAGAAGATTCTATTAAGGCCAAGTATATCAGAGCAAGAGACAATTGGTTCATGTTATGGGATGAAACTTTGTATAAGAAATCTTTTAATAGACCCCTTCTAAAGTGTATTACCTAGGCTGATGGATTAGATGTATTGAAGGAGTTGCATGAAGGATCCTGTGCCTCTCATATTGGCGGGCACGCCCTGGCAGAGAAGGCATTCAGAATAGGATATTATTGGCCAAACCTTCGGTAAGATGCAATGGATTACGTCAAGAAGTGTATTAGTTGCCAAAATCATGTAAATCTCTACCAAAGGCCGTCTGATCTACCCATTCCAGTTATTTTCCCATTACCGTTGTCCAAACGGGGCATGGATATACTTGGACCATTCCCTTTGGCTGCTGGGCAGAGAAAGTTTATAATAGTTGTTGTGGACTATTTCAGCAAGTGGGCGGAGGCTGAGGCTGAGCCTGTGAGAGGTATTACCGCCAAAGATGTAAAGAGTTAAATCTAGAAGAACATCATAACCAGGTTCGGCATGCCCCAGTCTATATTCCACAATTTGAGACACCCAAGCTGAAGGAATGGCTGGCCAAGAGGGATATAAGGGGACACTTTGTTGCTGTTTCACAGCCCCAAGCCAATGGGCAAGTTGAACCATTCAACAAGATATTATCCAATGGCATTAAGAAGAAACTTGACAACGCAAGGGGCTTGTGGAGGAAAGAGCTACAACTGGTCTTATTAGTCAGGACAATAGCTAAGAACTCTACTAGAGATACTATGTTCATGCTGGTGTATGGCACTGAAGCCATCTTACCAGCTGAGGTAGAATCACCCACTTTGAGAGTTATGATTTACTTAGAGGGGTCGAATTGGGAGGCCATGAGGAAGACTTTAGATCAGTTGCCTGATGTTCGGGGCAATTCTCTCTTGAGGATGCAGCTCTACAAGCTCCGTATGGCCCGAGAATTTAACTAACGGGTCACTCATCGTCCACTAAAAGTATGTGATCTTGTGCTGAGGAAAATTGAGGCACTGAGACGAGCCAAGGAGCAAGGCCAGTTGACACCCAACTGGGAAGGCCTTTATCTGATAGTTGAGGAAGTTCGAAGCGGCACCTATTGTTTGCAAGACATGGAAGGTCGGCCCATTTTCAGAACTTGGAATTCAGATAATCTCAAGAAGTTTCATATTTAAAGTTAGGTAAATTTGCACAAAACCACCTTAAGTTTCCCAATATTTGTAAACTCCCACCTTTATGTTTGTTTTTTTTAAATTACCACCTTAAGTTTACCAAACCTTTATAAACTCCCACCACTTAATGGAATTTGCCTAACTCTGTTAACTATGGGGCCCACATCAGTCCAATTTTTTGTTTTTCCCTCCAAACTCCTCATTTCCCTCTTCCTATATTATTTCCCTCCAAACTCATCTTCCCCCCCTCATTATTTCATCTCTTGCCACCATTTTAGTAAGAGCAAAGCTATAAAGCTTGGATTTTTCTGGAAATTCAACTTCAATTTTTTCGGTAATCTTCCTCCGTATTCTTCCTTCTTCAATGATACTCCTAACTTTTCAAACTACATCTGATTTTTTTACTGCACAACTATCTTAAAAGCCAGAGTCTTCTTGTTATTCTTCTTCCTCTCTCCTAAGTTTGAAATGCTACTAAATAGTACTAAAGAAAGCTAAAGAGAAGCATCTGACAAAGAAGAGAAAGGTTTTTAACCATGGCTTCAACACTGCTATTGATTATTGTATTTGTGCTCGATTTAATTGCTTTTGCTTTTTCTATTGCTGTTGCCGCTGAACAGAGGAGGAGTACTGTAATTTTTCTATTTTTTCAGATTTGTGCTCGATTTATTCTATCTTTTCTTATAGCTTAAGAGATTCATGTGACTATTGCTTCTTCTTTTTAATTGCTCTTTTTTTGCTGATTTACTATGATTTCTTAGAGAATAGAGGAGGAGTACAATTAAGAGGGTTGAGTTCTTTGACTCCATTGATGGAGGTCAGGGGAAATAGGGGAGGGAGGAAGATGAGTTTAGTTGAGTCAAAGTAGATGAGATAGTCAAAGTCAGTTGTTTGGAGGGAAAAAGAAAGGAAATAACGGATGTGGGGCCCACCACTAACGGAGTTAGGCAAAATCCGTTAAAAGGTGGGAGTTTATAAAGGTTTGGTAAACTTAAGGTGGTAATTTATAAAAAACAAACATAAAGGTGGGAGTTTACAAAAGTTGGGAAACTTAAGGTGGTTCTGTGCAAATTTTCCTTAAAGTTATCAACAAGCTTGTACTAAACCAAGGGCCACGACATAGGATTGTATACATGTACTCTTGGTCCTTCGACTGAGCAAACATCATTAATGCAATTCCCCTACTATAAACACTTAATGTGAATTATATCCATTCTTGTTTGCTGTAGAATGACCTATTTCTTAATGAGAAATACTAAGAACTGTCTTCGTCCAGTCAAGTGATAACTTCAAACAAATGAAAATTGTTTCAAGACGAAGATGAGGCTTACTAGCCACCTCGAATACTAAAAAACCTTAGTAAAGGTTTGTCTATCGTTGACATGCTCGTCCAAAAGGTGATAAGTCCTAAAAAGATGAAATCACTTTGAGACGAAAATTGCTTCCTAAAGGAAGACGGCTGAAATGTTAATCAGGCTTAGTAAAGTTTGACGCATATGGTGGTCTAGAAGTTATTTAAGCAAAAAAACCAACATTGCTTCCTCAAGGAAGCCAGCCCAACAGCTGACCAGACTTAGTAATGTTTGATTCTTAGGGGGCGTCTAAGAACCTATTTTAGGTCAAGAAGAACATTTTCATCTAAAAAAGCTCGTCCAAGTTCAACAATCAGATATTCTTATAAGTAAGTCGAAATATTTCAACATGGTCGTTTCCTTTTCAGACTAACTGTCGTCTAGATAATTGCAACAAGAAATTCAGGTCGAGCAAGGAATCTAAGATTACAGCCGAGCAAAGTTAAAATAAATTTTAATCCGCAAATCTCTCTGTTTGGAATAGTATTATATTTTAAGCAATGTTACATTGTTAATACAAAATGAATACTCCTTAACGAAGAGTTATGGGCCAAACGAGCTAAGTTATAACTTGGCAGTTTATTTGGGGGTAATTTTTTTGGCTATTTTCCTTCTTAGGCTACAATCCGGCTAGAAAGATGATAGTCACCCAAGAAGCGGGGAAGATACTAGAGTAATTCCTAGACGAGTTGATTTGACACTTAGCTCTTTTATTAGACCAGTGGGGTAGACACTTAACATAAATATTATGTTTGGAATTTCTATTCCAGACGAGTTGAGTTAGCACTTAGCAAAAAATCTTATGTTTGGAACATATCCGGTAAAGAAAAGGGTCAAAAAAACTGTATAGATATTGCTTGAATGAGAAAATCTAAGAGGAGTATTGAAACATAGAAATCTACTTGAAACGAGACACTTGAACAATTAGAAAAATTTGCATGTAATGAGGCACAAGGCCTGCAATGTAAAGAAGAGTTATTCATTCAGATGGATGAAGGTTGTTTGCGAAAACCAGCAGAATACAAAGCAGCAGAGTTTTCTAAACTACTATAACAAAATTAGAGGACAGTACTTGTCTATGCTACTATAACGAAATTTGACAAATGTTGTTGTTCAAAGTAATTACAAGGTTTTGAAAGGCAACCTGGATAACCAAAAATTAAACTAGCCAAAAGTAGACGAGGGCTGACTGTTGAGCTTCTTTATCATCTCAAACCGGAGTAGATGCCCTTTGTGCCCTCCTCGCTATCATACTTCCTAGAGTACTTAGTGCAAGCCCTTCTCTTGGACTCGCACCATAGAACCGCCTCCTAATTTCCTTTCTCAAATGATAAGGAAGGAAAGAAGGAGAGCGGCAGGATTATGCATTAGGGGGGAGAAATTGCATCATCCTCCCCTACGGCGGCATCAAAATGAGGATCTTCCTAATCTAAATCCTCTTTCTCGTCAGAATCCTCAAAGACAGGAGGCTTATCATTACCGATCTTTGCTTGTGAGATTCATCCTGAAATTCAAGTCGACGTTAAACCAATTCACCTGATCAGGATCGGTGATCGTGTCCATAGCCTTGATACCCCAGCCCTTTTCCGTATCCAGTGACTCAGCAAAAGCCTTGAAAGCCTCTTGGAAGTCAATTTATGCCTAATCCTTCACCTGAGCTACTTCTCCTTGAGTTCAGAGATCTCCTT
Source organism: Patellifolia procumbens (assembly GCA_947645195.1). Classification (NCBI taxonomy): domain Eukaryota; kingdom Viridiplantae; phylum Streptophyta; class Magnoliopsida; order Caryophyllales; family Amaranthaceae; genus Patellifolia; species Patellifolia procumbens. The sequence continues at coordinate 182,390 of CANSGD010000908.1, forward strand.
GTTGAGCTCAGCCGAGGTTGTACCAGCAACCTCTTTCTCCTTTCCCAAGTCTTCCAACATGGTATCCCTAGCTAGAAGCCACTCTTCCTTCTCCTTGAGAAGCTCCTTGATCCGGATCAGATGAAACTTGTTGTCTTACTCAAGTTCGGTTGAGCGCTTCTCCAGGGCCTCAAGGCTCTGCCGATGCTGAATTTTCAGGCCCTAACAAGTCACTATGGCCTCATCCCTAGTCGTGGTTGCCTTGTGGACATAAAGGTTATTTTCTTTTCGTAGCTTCTTCACATAGTCTTCCATAACTATGCTTCGAATGTACAGCTGAAATGGAACAAAGCAAGGAGTTAGAGAAATATATATGAAATGAAGAGAAGAAGTTAAGTAATGAAAGAAACATAGGAATGATGTTACCTCGGCTAACAAAAGGGACATGTAGCCAATATGCCCTGCCGCGGCTCCCTTCAGTCCCTAGACGTAGTCTTTGGCGAAGGACTAAAAAGCATCCTTTTTTATTTTCTTCTTCTCCGTTGGGGAGTATTTGGCGAAGGAGGGGATAGACTCGTTAGGAGAGTCTATGTCCAACGGCTCAACTGCTTGAGATTTTCCCTAATTGGAGAAAGGGGAACTATTAGTTCTATGAACGAGGATGACCACTGCAAGGTTTTTGGACGAACTCATCGATCGTCCACCAACCCGCAACGTCCAAACCCAATTAAAATGGTATAACTCATAGAAAGAGGCAGACTTCGTCCAAAAGGGATGGGGCATTTGACCCACCAACTAAGCCACGACCCAAATATAGGCTGAGGTCCCAGTGAAAATAGCGTCCGGCTATGACAGCTCTTCAAGATTCATGATTCTATCAGCTGCGTCCAGCTGGCTTTCCAAGTGAATAGGAATGGAGGATTCCCAAGCTCCAACTACAATAACCGATGGTGGTAGGATCACTGGGTCTGAAGGCTCTCTCCGCCTTTGGTCACCGGAGCTCGCCTGTCCGACCTTCTTTGCCGGAGCAAAAGACTTTGGTTTTTTGGGGGAAGAAGGTTTTCCCCTGAAGCATCTGGTCGCTTCCTTAATGAAGTCGGCTTGGCAATAGACGTTTTCACCGTCAGCGAGTTTCTCTGCAAAACACAATGATAATGCATAGGTTAGGTTTACGAGAGGACAAGTCACATACAAGGACCTAAGGTTACACAATCAAAGAATCTGTCCACAACTGGCCATTTTCCTTCTTTAACCAACCTTCGTCCACATCAGTTATCAGACGAAGGCAACAACAGACCGAAGGTTTCTCAAGGAAGGAATCTGTCCTCACTCGACCGCTTTCCTTCTTTGACAAACCTTCGTCCAAGGAAGCTCATAGACCAGGTCACCCAGAGAAGGAACTCGTCCACTACCTGCCGTCTTCCTTCTGTGACCAATCATCTTCCCCAAGAGCTCTCAGACGAAGAACGCTTAGGAAGGAAGTCGTCCTAACCCAGAAGCCTTGCAGCGTCTACTTCTTGTAAGATATATATATATATATATATATATATATATATATATATATCTCTTCACGATTTATGGATGGAGCTTTTGAGTACTCCGCCCAAAGGTTGCCACCAAATCGGCTCATATCTACTTCTCCTTTCCAAGATGGCGGAAGTCCTTTTCTTGATGGTTCTGTTTACAAAGAATCAAAAGCTGGTTACTTGGGCTCATGACAATTACTTGGGCAAAACCAGGACCATACCCGGATCTTCGCCCTACTTTAGTCCAGTAGCAATCAAAAAATTCTCATTAAAAACATTTCTTTGAAGGGAATCCAATCAGCTACTCCCCTCAAAGTAATCTTCTTAGGCTTTGGGCATCCAGGTTCCCCAAGACGAGGATGAATGTATTCTGTGACCGAAAAGTGGGCTACCACAGCATCATCGTGCCTATTCTACAACTCCAATATAGGGGCACCCGTCCTATATTGGTTACTGCTCGGTTTTTGTATATATAAGGCTTAGCCGTCTCTGGTTATGGAGCTTGGACGAACACAAACTCCAATTTCCAATTATGCTTCTTTAACGGTTGCTCAAAAACGGTTATGAATCCGCCCTATTGCACACACTATACCAAGTTCCCTCAATTGTGTTTTGGAGCTGGGAAACATAGTGCATATGGGTGAAAGCAGCGAGGATAAAGACAGACCACGTAATTCGCATGTGGCGATAAAAGTCAAAATATTCAGCTAAGCTTTGGGGGCTAGCTAGTTGTGACCTAAACTATAGAGTATAAGAATTTCAAAGATGAAGGGGTAAAAAGGAAATCTATGTCCTACATCTAACGCTAATTTATGTACAACAAACTGGCTGGGAGGGACATGAAAAATTGTCTTCTCTTTCTTAGGAAGGACAAAATCAAAATCGGTCATAGGCATCTCTCCGTCCAGACAGCTCCCATCTGTACCATATCTCTCTAACCAATCAATATCTACACTCACATAGGTTGGTTCAAAGAGAGGACCTAGATGATCTCTTAATTCTGCAGAAGTACTAAAAGGAGTTCCAGATCTTTTCTCCTCTAATTCCTCATCATCCATTCTGAAATTCTTTCAGACGGGCCAGCTTCATCCTGGTCAGGAAAAACTACCTCATCCTCTGAGTCCTCAAGACAAAACTCAGGCAAAGGCTCAATCTCCATCGGCTGAACCTCCTCTACCACGTCAAATACCTCCCTCTCTGGTCCTCTTCCAGTAGATTCTTCCATTTCGGAACTGGAGGATGGAAGAATTATTGAACGTCTCAGATGCGTCGTTTGCTTGACGCGTGCTAGATACCCTGACAAGCAGAGACTGGGTCGTCGGAAAGGGGTCTTTCATTGTATTAAAACAATGGTATCGATATTCAACTGGGATGGGCCCAACTCTAGAAGAAGTCGAAGACGAAATATAATCGATTCTAGGGTTAGCACACTCCATGGGTCGGCCAGGGTTATTGGACGAGGTAAAGGACACCGTTTTATTTTAAGAAAAGAAAAATGAATAAGGAGGAAAAATAAAAGGAGAGAGAAGGAAAATACCTGACTAAGAGCTAGACGGAGATGTGAAGGACTTTTTTCTTCTTCCCTTCAACAAGTCAAGACGTCCTCGGCCTTCTCAAAGTCAAACTTCCCCAGAAATTTTCTCCTCAAAACAAATAAAGAATATTCCCTTTTTCTCTCTCTAGAAAATCCTCTCTCTAAGAATCTTCTCTCTCTCTTAAAACATAAACGTAATATGAAGAAATGAGGAAATGAGGGGGTATATATAAGGGGGTAAAAAATCTCTTCCCTCCCCAAAAGTGAGACTACACGTGTCGTCTTCGGGAAGTGACACGTCACCCTTGCCTTTGCTGATTGGAGGGAAGATCAGTTAAAACTGTGTAATGGTATAGTAATCTGGAAAGTTACTCTCTGTAAAAGGGTATTAATCAATTCAATCAAAGATCAATTTCCTTTTAGGGGCAAATGTTGTTACATAACAAAGGCATGACACATGGACCATTTGAAGGGTGCCACGTGTTCCCATTGCTAAATGCCACGTGGATCGAATGACTGAACGCCACGTGTTGGGAATCCAAGAATGACACATGCGCAGACAAAGAGGAGCTTTATGAGTTCACCATTTCTGAGAATAAGGCTCATTCATTTTCCAAAGAGAGAATAATCAGAGCCCAGTCGAATGACTGAACGTCACGTGTCGGAAATCCAAGAATAACACATGCACAGACAAATAGGATCTTTATAAGCTCACCATTTATGAGAATAAGACCCATTCATTCTCCAAAGATAGAATAATTAGAGCCCAAGTTCCAATGAAAGGCAGCAAATGATTGGACAAGGACATTAAGGCAATAAAACCATGACAAGTGTCGCTTGGTGATTACCTAGCCAATCACTTCCCTCCATTTTAAGATGCTCCTTTTTATCTCCAAACACTATAAATAGTCCTTCAAAATCAGATAAAAGGTAGAATCTCACCAACTCCCTAAGCTTACTATGTCAAAATATAGTCATAATTTCTCTCAATTAAATACTGACTTATGCATCAGAGGGGGAACCACCTACCAAACCCTTGGGTTGGTTTCCTTGCTTTCAGGTTGGGACCCGGAGCTGCCTTCATCTCTACACAAGTCTCAGGAAGAACTCAGCAACACGAGTTGGAAGAAGAACTTAGCTATCCGCAACTAACACCAAGGTTGTTACATGACAAAAAAATAAAAGGTCGTCTCTCGCAAAAAGTGATTATAAAAAGTTGTTTCTCAAATTTTCCTTATATATATGATTTTTCATCATGAATGTCACTAAATAGTATTCTTGTCTAATGAGCTAGGGAAACCATTCTACATCGTCCAACCATGTGGGTGGGGTTGATTCTTATTATCACCCTAATAAGGCCCCAACTATAGTTGGGAAATTGCTGTGGTGGTTTCCACTACAAGGTGAAATTCCCAGTTTTTACTTTAGATAACTTCGATTTTTGAGAATTCAGATTTCCTAATATTTTTTCTTCTTAAATCTGAATCTATTATGGGCCAGTAATAAATTTCCTCTAAAAAGTAAAAGTATTACTCTCTCATTCCCAAAATAACCGCTGCACATTCTATTTGGAATGTCGTCTCAAATTAATTGTTGTTCAATTCGGTTAATTTCAGTTTGATCCAATTCAGTTAAGTTAATTTCAGTTCAGTTCCTGATGGGTCAAAAATTGCAGTTTAATTCAGTTAATTCCAATTTATTAAATTTCAGTTATGTTTAATTAATTTCAGTTTAATTCAATTAATTTCAGTTCAGTTCAGCTAATATAATTTTAGTTCAGTGCTATTAATTTCAGTTCAATTTAGTGCTCATCCACAATTGCACACAATATTGTTAATTTGATATCCATAGTTGGCCATGTGAAATTTGCAACACCAATAGACATTTGGCACCCGCCCACCGAATGACTTTTTCTACTTCAAAAGTCAAATGGCATTGTTATTTTGCCCATTCATTCAATGTATGAGCTAGATGCTACCCCTATTGGTTCTTTGGTCCTAATGCATGCTTTAAATCATGTTCATCTGAATGGTTAACATTTAATGTTGCAGCGACGGGAAACATGAAAAGTTCACACTGGTAGGAAGGCGGTGTTTTCGTAGATAAAGTCAAACGCGCATCATCGTTCGGATGAGATAAACGAACTCATAGATTTTTTCATGTCAAATTACTACAAATTAATTCCACGACCTTAAGTTAAACTTGTTATGCGATTCATGTAATGTTACGTATCCTCGTTTCGGTTTCTTTGTTTTTTGTATTCAGGGTTATTTATTTTTGGGAATTTATTTGCATAGGTTAATTTTCCACATCAACAACAAATCAAATAATCTTTATTTTCAAAATGATATCAAGTCAGTTAAAATGAATCGTTATCTGAAACTGTTGTAAGGAAAAAAACAATCCCTACATGCGGGCCAATCCAAAGGTGACATGTGGGGCTATTAGAGGCTGACATGTGTCAACCTTTAAGGGATCACAAGTGTTCTCCTCTGAGAATGACATGGAAGCCATTGGTGCTTGATACAAATGGCAAAAAACCTTAAATGAGGTAAGCCCAAAGCCCCAAACAGCTAAAGAAAACCTCAACTATGCCACATGTCAATTAATGAAAGGGCAGCCAATCAGATTTTAGGGAAAAACTAGTATGTGGCCCCGATGATGCCCGGGGTTTATTTTTTAATTGAGTTAGAATAATATTCCTCATAGATTTTTTTTTAATAATATTAAAAATTTGATGGTATAATTCATGATCAAATAAACAAATTAAAAGGAACATGAAAAATTATAATGAATGAGGTCTCTTTACTTTTTTCCAAAACTTAATCAAGGTAAAAGAAATTCTTAATTTCAAGATGACAATAAAGGGTCTGTTCTGTTCAGCTTATTTTCAGTTCAGTTCAGCTCTAATAAGTTCAGTTCAGTTCAGCTCTAATAAATTCAGTTTAGTTTTGTTCAGTTCAGCTCCAATAAGTTCAGTTCAGTTCAGTTCAGCTCCATTCATTATTTAACCATTTTATTTAATATATTATTGTTGGTCTCATTTATTTTACTTATTATTATTGTTATTATACTTTTATTGTTTTATTATAATAATAATAATTATTATTATTATAATTATTTATGTATATTAATTTTGTTATTATATCTTTACTCATCATTATTACTATTATTATTATGGCTGAGCAAGGTTTGGGTTGGTGCGCAGTTTAATCAAATTTCATGTCAATATGAGTATTTCAATTTGCAATTGTTGTTTTATTTTACCGACTAAATGTTCACTATTACATTATACATGTAAGCTACAAAAAGTTAGAAGATATGAAAAATTAGAAAGTTGCTAATAATACTGCAGTACTATCTATGGTACAACAACTCCGCCTGTGAGTGTCTGTGTGATATTCACTGCCGGTCTCAAGCCCGGATAAAGGAGGAGAGTTGCGGTAGGTTTGGGGCGGCCAGCGTAAAACATAGCCCCATATCATGACATGAATCGACAAATGAAAAATGTGGGGGCATTCCCTACTCAGCGACGCGCTGCACTTCATAGACCCGGGTGTAGTGATAAGTATGCAAGGGTTGCTAGGTCGTCGCGCCATCCCGGCGCCCGGGGGTGATGTTAAATATGCAAGGGTTCCCGCATCAGGGACGGGTGCGGGTAAAGAAGCTAGTCCACGGTAGTGGTAAGGGTAGTAGGATGCGCTTTGGAAAATGGAACATTGGCTCTTTGACGGGAAGATCGGCGGAGGTGGTGGAGGTTATGAGGAGGCGAAAGATTCACATAATGTGCCTTCAAGAGACCAAGTGGGTTGGTGGAAAAGCAAGAGAACTAGCCCCATGGGGTTATAAGCTTTGGTACTCTGGAAAGGATAAGAGTAGGAATGGAGTAGGCATCATTATTGATAAGGAATATATCGATGATGTCGTGGAAGTTTCGAGGAAGAGCGACCGCATCATGAGTATCAGGCTAGTGTTAGGGAGGGAGGCGGTGACTATCATAGGCGCATATGCGCCGCAAGTGGGATTGGAAGCATCCATTAAACAACAATTTTGGGAGGATTTAGAGGAGGTTGTGCAATGAGTGCCTATTAGTGAAAAGTTGATCATTGGTGGGGATCTTAATGGACATGTGGGCACTAGTCGAGTTGGCTTTGAGAGCATTCATGGAGGTTTTGGGTATGGGGAGAGAAATGAAGCTGGAAGTGGTATCTTGGATTTCGCACTAGCATATGGTCTTAGTATTATGAACACTTGGTTTGAGGAAAGAGAATCTCACCTTGTGACGTACAGGAGTGGAAGTAGCGCGAGTCAGATTCACCTCTTTTTAGTAAGGAATGCTTGGCGGAAGAGTTATACAAACTGCAAGGTGATACCGGGTGAGAGCGCAGCAACCCAACATAGACTTGTCGTACTTGATTTCCGGGGTAGGGAGTCTTTAAGAAAGCGAATACCCAATGTGGAGCCGCGAATCAAGTGGTGGAAGCTCCAAGGGGAGCACAAAGAGAACTTCCTAGCTAAGATGGCTAGTAAAGATATTTGGTCTTGTAGCACGGAAATGGACGTAGATTCGACATGGACAAAGATGGAACTTAGTATAAAGGAAGTGGCGAAAGAGATCTTTGGAGAATCTAAAGGAACAGTACCATCGAGTAAGAACACATCTTGGTGGAACGAGGAGGTGAGACAAGCGATAAAAAACAAACGAGAAGGTTATAAACTTTTGGGAAAAGATAGAAGCGATGTGAACTATGAGAAGTACAAAGAGGCTCGAAGAGAAGCCAAGAAGGCAGTACGGGAAGCTAAAGCAAAGGTAAACCAAGAGCTTTATGCAAGATTGGATACGAAAGAAGGGGAAAAACACATTTATAGAATTGCGCGTATGAGGGACAGGAAGACAAGAGACATAAGAAAGGTGAAATGCGTGAAGGGTATGGACCAAAGAGTGCTTGTGGAGGAGGAGGAGATAAAGGATAGATGGAGGACATACTTTGATACCTTGTTCAATGGTGATAACGCACAAGACATCGGGGATGTACACATCCTGCCAAGTATGTTAAATCGAGAGTTTATGAGGAGGATTCAAAAGGGAGAAGTCGTTGCCGCATTAAAAAAGATGGGATTGAAGAAAGCTACGGGACCAGATGTCATACATATCGAAGTTTGGAGGTGTTTAGGGGGGAAAGGAATCGAATGGCTGACAACATTCTTTAACATGATTTGGAGACCCAACAAAATGCCATTAGAGTGGAGGAAGAGTACTTTGATTCCTTTGTATAAGAACAAAGGCGATGTACAAGATTGTACCAACTACCGAGGAATCAAACTAATGAGTCATACGATGAAACTTTGGGAACGAGTGATTGAGCAAAGACTTAGGAAACATGTGAAGATATCGGAGAACCAATTTGGATTTATGCCATGAAGATCGACTATAGAGGCCATCCACCTCATGAGACAGACAATGGAACATTACTGCGATAGGAAGAAGGATCTACATATGGTTTGACATGAGTCAAGAGCCAAAGTCAACCATTGGAGATGAGCCTATTTGCTTGGTTCTTGAGACCTTTGGATTCAAGCTCAAGGCCAATGGATCTTTTGTGACTATGTTAGCTTGGGAAGAAGAACTGGCTTGAAATGGCTAATATGGGGCGTCCATAGCCATTTATAGAGTATTCTATTTGCTTTTGTTGAGTCATTTTTATTCATGTAATAAAAACTACATTAGGGCCGAAATTTCGGTTGGTTATGTAGATTCTAGTAGGTTTCCAAATCCTATTGGGATTAGGATTGATAAGGAGGCGTGTGGAAAGTGATAAGGCCGAATGCCTATCATTTTCCTTAGGTGCTTATCCTTGCTTATCTTTCCCTTCATTTTAGGGATTTAGTTTTATCTTGCTTTTTAGATAGAATTAGGGTTCCTTATCATACTAGAGTGTACTAGTATAAATAAGGAGCTATGTACGCCATTTTTCATTCAGAAAATGTTAAGAACTTTGAGTCATTTTTCGAGCTTAATTGTTTGTCAATTAAATTCGTGCCATTTAATAATTTTCAGGAGTGTTAATTATTGAGTGATTAATCTACTTAATTCCAGGAGTGGTTTAAGTGAGATTGAAAGTTAATTAAATCTTTCAGGAGTGATTGATTTAATTTCCATATCCCATAAACACATAAAGATACAAACTTTAGCTACAAAACACATAAAAATTCGGACTTTAAAATATCTAGGTTCCTTTGCATTGGAGTACACTTGAATATTGCTTTCATAGAGCCATATTCATATCATGGTTTTCATTGATTTAGAGAAGGCATATGATAGAGTACCAAGAGAAATACTTTGGTGGGCGTTGGCAAAGAAAGGTGTTCCACAAAAATATATAGATATCATCAAGGATATGTATGAGGGGGCAACTACGAGTGTGCGGACTACGATGGGGAGGACAGCAGAGTTCCTTATTACGATCGGAGTGCACCAAGGTTCTGCACTTAGCCCCTTTCTCTTTGCTTTAGTGATGGACGAACTAACGAGGTCAATTCAAGATGATATACCGTGGTGTATGATGTTTGCGGATGATATTGTGTTGATTGATGAGACAAAGGACGGTGTTGAGAGTAAGTTGGAATTGTGGAGGGATACATTAGAAGCCCGTGGTTTTAGATTGAGCAGAAGTAAGACGGAGTATATGAAGTGCAAGTTCAGTGGGGTTACAAGCAACGAGGCAGGGGGGTCACTTTGGATAGCAAAGTGGTTCAAGGATCGAACGTCTTCCGTTACCTTGGATACATTCTCCAAAAGGATGGAGAACTGGATGGAGACGTGGCTCATAGAATTAACGCGGGTTGGTTAAAGTGGAAAAGCGCCACTGGGTTTCTTTGTGATTCTGGCATTCCCCAAAGATTGAAGGGAAAGTTCTACCGTACGACAATTAGGCCTGCTTTGTTATATGGCACCAAATGTTGGGCGGTGAAATAATGCCACGTTCATAAGATGAACGTGGCGGAGATGCGTATGTTGCGGTGGATGTGTGGCAACACAAGGAAAGACCGATTAAGAAATGAAGTGATTCAGGAAAAAGTTGGAGTTCCATCAATTGAAGAAAAGATGAGGGAGAATCGGTTAAGATGGTTTGGTCATGCGAAAAGGAGATCAGGTGATGCACCGGTTAGAAGAATTGAAGAGTGGAGGAGTAATCAAATTGTAAGGGGTAGGGGAAGACCTAAGATGACTTGGATGAAAGTAATTGAAAGTGATATGAGGCTACTTGGGATTGAGGAGAGCATGGCGTTGGATAGAAGTGGGTGGAGGGGCAGTATCCATGTGGAGGAAGGGGTGTGATTACTGCTTTTATTTGTTTTTCTCAATTGTGTTGGCATTTAAAACCTTTTGAAAACCTCTTTTAAAACTTTTTGGTGTAAACCTTGTTTTCAAAAAAATTTCAAAAATTCTTAAAACTTAAACCCTTTCAAAAAATTATTATCACTCTTGTCGATGCCATCTCCTTTGGCAACGGTTTCAGTTGACGATTCATGTTAGCCAACCCCAAATCACTTTGGGAATAAGGCTTAGTTGTTGTTACTATCTATGGTACAACAATGTTGTTACGTTGCATATTAAAGATACTTTGACAGTTTGTGGTGGGGTTTGGTGTATCTATATCATAGACCAACCCACCACAAATCGTGGTTTGGTTAGAAGCACACATAAACCCATGTTTTAAGCTAATTATTATTATAATGGTAATATTAATTACTTCTTAGACATTATTGTTATTATATCATCATCAAGTATTAATATATTAATACTAATAATAATTATCTATTATTGATTATTATTTTAATCAGTAATTATTATTTTTAAAATTAATTTTTCATTATTATTTTTTATTTATTTATAACTATCATTTAGTAACATCAAAAATAATAGTATCATTATTCATTTACTATTATTCTAAATTATTACTATAACTATTAGTACTTAGAATTATTATTACTTATTATTTAATATTCATAATAATTATTATTTACTTATTATTTATATATTTATTACAATTTATTTCAACAATTCAGTTCAGTTCAACTCCAATAGGTTCAGTTCAGTTCCAATAAGTTCAGTTCAGTTTAGTTCAGTTCAGCTCTAATAGATTCAGTTCAGTTCAGTTCAGCTCTAATAAGTTCAGTTCAGTTCAGTTCAGCTCCAATAAGTTCAGTTCAGTTCAGTTCAACTCCAATAAATTCAGTTCAGTTCAGCTAGAATTAGCCGAGGAGAACAAGCCCAAAAATGGATGTGGCTTGGTGGTAGAGCCTATGACGTTACAACTAATAGGTCGCGTGTTCAAAACTCATTACTTGCATTTTGTGTATTGCATATATATTATAACGTACAATGGTGATGCTGACATGGAGTAGCACGTGGCAAGCACCCCTTGCTTACGCATTTTAATATATATATAGACTAGGAGGCCCAAACCCTCCTAACTAGTATAAATACCCTTATGTCACATCAGAAAAGGTAACATTACACACATCCCCATAAATGTTGTATTGTCATATCAGAGCATCTCTCTATAGATTTTATCTCTCTAAAATACTGATTTAAGCATCGGAGGGGGATCAACCTAAACCCTCCAAGGTGGTTTCCTTCGTGCAGGCGGAGCAAGGATCAGATCATTACCTTCACAAGTCTCCTAATTACCTTTTTACCCTTGAAGAATATCAAGCACACAACAATAGAAATAGTTGGGAAAAAAAGATGACATCACAAGTATGACAATATAAACACAAAGACAACCATATTAAAGACAAACAAATAAATAAGGTAATTACACCTCATTCCTCCACGTGAATATTTTCCCTCATCCACCTTTATCAAACGTCATGCTCTCATCAATCCCATGTAAACTCATACCACTTAAAATTACCTTCATCAACGTCACCTTAGGTCTTCCCCTTCGCCTAAAAATATGATTACTCACCCACTTTTTAAGTCTTCTAACATGCGCATCATTATTTAGCCTCATTTTCACATGACTAAACCATCTTTAGAGATTTTCCCTCATTCTTTCTTCAATAGAGGCAACTCTAACTTTTTCCTTAATCACCTCATTTCTCAAACGGTGCTTCCTTGTGTTGCTACACATTCACAATAACATACGCCTCTCCGTCTCATATATCTTATGAATGTGACAATGTTTCATCGCCCAACACTTGGTGCCATATAACAAAACAGACCTAGTTTTCGTGCGATAGAACTTTTCCTTTAATCTATGGGGAATGCCGGAATCACAAAGGAATCCGGTGGTGCTTTTTCACTTTAACCAACCTGCGTTAATTATCCACATTAATTTCAATAATTGATAAAATTTTATCAATAATAGTTGCTAATAAATTTGCTCTTTTTAAAATTGAATATTAAAAAGCATAATTGAAAAACATTAAATTATTTAGAAGGATAATGAAAAAATATAACTATCAGGATTTATTGACCCTTGTTCTATAATGTTATTGATAAAAGGAAAAATTGTAAATAACCACCTGCAAGATACACCTATTTCAAAATAACCACCCCATTTTTGTTTGTGTTTAAATAACCACCTCTCATTTCCTTAACTTTTTTAAATACCCACATGTTAACGGAATTTTCTAACGCCGTTAAGTGTGATGCCCAAATTCTTAATAAATTATCCTAACTCCCTCCAAAATTTCACTAATTACCTTACTAATCTATAATTTAACTGGTCAAATCATCATTAACATTTTAAAAATCTTTTTTTATTCAATTTTACAATTTTTTAAACTATATATTTTTGATATATGACACGCTAATTGACACAAATTTCTAGACAATATTTAATCGCGTTTTTAATACTCAAGACGACGTTTTTTTGAAAAACGAACACCACCGTATGCCCTTTATGGGCACGAATTTTGAGATTCCTACGAAACGAGTACCTACAAGCCGGCTTTTCGGGCACGTACTTTGAGACGCCTTTTCTGATGGAATACAGTTTTTTGAAAAACGGACACCGGCTTGTAGGTACGGCGGTGTCCGTTTTTCGAAAAAACATGTTCCATCCAAAAAAATTGTCTCGAGTACGTGCCCGAAAATCCGGCTTGCAGGTACTCATTTCGTGGGGAATCTCAAAATTCGTGCCCATAAAGGGCGTACGGTGGTGTCTGTTTTTCGAAAAAACGTCGTCCTGAGTATTAAAAACGCGATTAAATATTGTCTCAAATTTTGTGTCCATTACCGTGTCATATATAAAAATACTTCCTCCGTTTCTAAATAAGTGACACACTTTTCTAATATGGAAATGTCACAATAAGTGACACCAAGCTCAAAATAGGACATTTTAAATGATAAAGTTACATGATTACTCTTACTCAACAATATATATCCAATTGTTTATTTAGTTAAAGTACCCTTTCTCTTTTAAATTGTGGTCCCCAACTTTCTCTCTCGAACCTCCTTGGTTTTCCCCCACTTTCTCTATGTTCCACTTATATAGAAACGGAGGAAGTATATAGTTTTAAAAATTGTATAATTGAATAAAAAATATTTTTAAAATGTTAATCATGATTCGGTGTCCGTTTTTGAAAAAACTTTGTATTCCGTCCGAAAAAAGCGTCTCGAAGTACGTGCCCGAAAAGCCGACTTGTAGGTACTCGTTTCGTAGGGAATCTCAAAATTCGTGCCCATAAAGGGCGTACGATGGTGTCCGTTGAAAAAACGTCGTCTTGAGTATTAAAAACGCGATTAATTATTGTCTCGAAATTTGTGTCAATTACTTTGTCATATATCAAAAATATATAGTTTAAAAAATTGTAAAATTGAATAAAATTTTTTTTTAAAATGTTAATAATGATTTGACCAGTCAAATTATAGATTAGTAAGGTAATTAGTGAAATTTTGGAGGGAGTTAAAAAAGTTGAGCCCTAAAACTAACGGTGTTAAGATTTTCCGTTAAGAGGTGGGTATTTCAAAACGTGAACATAAGTAGAGGTGGTTATTTAAATGCAAAACAATTTGGGGTGGTTATTTTGAAATTGGTGTATCTGACAGGTGGTTATTCACAATTTATCCTTGATAAAATGATTTACAAATTTCAATATAACAACAAAAAAAGATGTTTTGCAGATTGAGTTATTACATTCAACCTAATAGGGGCAAAGTTGGAAGTTTAAGAAATAATAAAAAGACAAATGGCATGTAAGATTCATAACCCTAGAGGCCAAAACCTTTTTTTGTGCAATACTCATGTAAAGATCTCCTTGTGGTGTAAATTTTGCTCATTTAGGGTTTTTTTATGATGAGCAACGAGCAAGAAAATAGTTTTGGGTGTAGAATTAAAGTTGTAAAAGTCATACCATCATTTTAATTTTTGACAAAAGAAGTACCAAGAGGGCATGGAGCTCTGGATAGATCTCTATTTATTATCAAATATTGAAAATCTTAACCGTGTATTGTACGAGTAGTTGATTTTTGTGATATCTAATTGTCCATATACATTTTTTCTGTAGAAAGAAACTAGAAATAATTGTTAATTATGCTTTCTTTTGTTAAGATCGGAATTTAAATTCATGACAAATTTGCGAGAAACTACATTCTATATACGTATTTTTTTTTTGCGGGCAACCACCTTTAAATTTTTGGCATTTAACAACCTTAAACAAAAAAAGTTTCAGTGAGATAAGACGACCTTAAGCCTTTTTTCGAGCATCATGTTTCAATCGCAAGCTTTGGGCAAGGCACTAAACACATTTAGGTGCAAGGATTGCGCATAGAAATTACATTGATGAACGCTGGGAAACCATAATCAGTGCCGGAAAATAGCCTTGAGGTCTGATCTTGCAAAAAAAATGGTTTAAGAATGTTAAATGCCAAATAGAAAATTTAAAAGGTTATTTCTCACAAAAAAGTGCAAACAAAAGATAGTTTCTCGTAAATTTTCCCAAAATTCAGTTATAAGTTTTTTTTTGAGTAATTGAGGATCGTTAGCATGTTGGCTTATTGAAATGCCCTTAATGTTTCCTACAGGACATTTCAAATCTTCTTATAATGTAATCTGTTTTTAAATGTCAAAAGTTAGCACTTAAGTGAAGTGCAACATGTGGCAGCCTCCAGTCTTTGCCCTCACTTTTTAATGTACAAATGACTCAATTTTTTCTTTTTACTAACATCCTTCCACATATATCAAAAGACATTAATTTCCTAGAATTTCTAGATGGCAACACACAAAAATGAGTTCATTCGTCATACACAAGTGTGTAAGATGAACGTCCTACACCCAAGAATTTTTTCGTTCATATGCTCATTTGGAGCTCTTTTAGGGTCAATTGGCTCATTTAGTCCTTGTTTGGTTAAAAAACATGGAAAGTATAAATTCTTAGGAGGTAGAAATTACTAGAATTATTTGTTTGATAAAAATATTAAATTTTTTACTTCCAAGAAGTAATATTTCCTTAAAAAATAGGAAAATTAACTTACCCAATCCCCCTAATAATAGAAACTTCTCATGGGAATTTCTATTGCTCAAACCCAACCAAACATCATCTAGAACTTCCAATGAATATAATTTCTTTGATTTTGAATCATTTAAGAATTTATACTTTCCACATTCAGGGTCCGTTCTTTTCAACTTATTTTCAGCACTTATAAGTTCAAATAAGTTCAGATAAGTTAAGAAAAGTTTAGATAAGGTTTAATAAGGTTTAATAAGGTTCAATAAGGTTCAATAAGGTCCAATAAGGTCTAATACGGTCTTTTTAATCCTTATTAGTTAAAATAAGTTAAGATAAGCAAATAAGTTCAAAAGACGGACCCTCAACCAAATGACCAGTTAAGAGTTTTCCAAATGAGAAATGAGCAAAATACTATTTTTGGATATAGAATATATATTGTATACACAAATGGCGAGGCCTAAAAACTAGTCTGTTGTTTTTTTTTAAAATTCAAGTACCAAAACAGTATAACCAACCAATTAGAAAAAAAAATAGAATCATCATTCGTGTGATATTTAGACAAAACAATTTGGATTAATTTCGTTACTACTAATGCCCTCAAAAAAGAAAAACTCTTGGGTGGACCCGGTCCACACTAAAAATAGTGTAGACCCAATAACAAAATCACCTATACCCTGCCCCAGTCGCAGCTCATCTTCCTTGTCTCCCTCAAACATCAGATAAAATATCATGGTTGGCTCGCTCCATCGCAAAATCTCTGAGGATCGGATTGACGATGACGACGGAAACAATTTCCAGCAAAGAGATGATTCTCCTGCGTTGGTAAATGCGATTAAGGATTTGGACAGAGAAAGAGATCTACAAGGCGTGAAGGATGATCTGATCTAACTGATTTTAGAGAATCCCTAACTCATCAACTTTGGGGTGTCGCTAATTTTCTCGCTCATCCTCCTACGATTTCCTCTTCTTCTTGTTCTTCCCAATCACATGATCAACCTGTTGTTCCCAAGCCAAATCGGCCAGAATCGACCGATCCTTCAGTTTCTGGCATCGAATCTAATAATTCATTGATTTATGATACAAGTCATATCATAATCGAGGTGTTTTAGAGAATTGTTCGAGTTTGCATCGCTTGGAATTGTAGGATGATTTGATAAACCAAGCTGTGGACTGAGATTTGCATCGAGGTGACTTTTATTAATTGCAGGATCATTGGTTTAAGGCATCCTATACAATTTCTTTTAATTTCAGTAGATTTTTATTTTTTCGATTTTGGAAAAGTTTGCACGTCGGATTCAATTTATTTTGATAATAAAACTAACATTTCATTCATAACACTTAACTTTTGAATACAAACCTTAACTTTTGCTAAAGAAACCTTAACTTTTGCTAAAGAAACCGTAACTTTCCACCCATAACACTTAACTTTTGATGGCTAAACCTTACTTTTTAATTACAAAATCTTACTTTTGCTAAAGAAACCTTAACTTTTCATTCATATAACTTTTGATTACTAAACCTTAACTTTTAATTACAAAATTTTAACTTTTGCTAAAAAACCTTAACTTTTGGTGAGCTACATTTAACTTTTGCTACAGAAACCTTAGCTTTTCGGACTTGACCTTGGTCTATAATAAATTTAGTTTAGACCGGGTTTATATTAGACTTTCTACTCAAAAAAAAAATCGTGACTAATCGGGGGAAACTTCACGTTATTTGTCTTAACAAGCAATAATTGGACAAGAATCGGAAGTTTGTCGATTTAAAATTGCGGAGTATTTGGTGGCAATTTTCCCTTTGTTCTATGCTAGTCAAGACATAAAACTGAAGCTTGTTAATCTTCCATACTACTAGAATTCAACGATCAGAGATGATCTTCAGATAATATTACTTGTGACAAAACACCCTGAAATTAAAAACACGTTCTTGAACAAGGAACCAAATAAATTATCGGCTACAATTAACAAACTCCACTGAACTTAATATTCTCTGCCATGATTTCCATAGTGAAACATACACATGACCAGGGGCGGAGCTGGTGCACACCACCCTGGGGCACGTGCACCAGCAATTTTTTTTTTTTTAAAAAAAATAAAATAAAATCAAAAATCAAAAAAAAAAAACCCTCGTTACTCTCTTCTCTCCCAGTCCCAGACTCCCTCTCTCTCCCTCAACACGCCGCACTGCTGCACGCATCTCCTCCTCTCCTCCAATTCGCAGGCGAGCACGGCGGTCGGCGGTCGGTTTCCACCTCACATCCTGGTGCCTGCACGCTGCACACATCTCCATCTCCTCTCCTCCTCCAATTCGCCTCTGCTAGTGGTCACTGGTCAGTCGCCTCTCGCCTGAGTTTCGCGAAATAGTCCACTGCCTGGTGCTCGCCTGAGTGCTCGCCTGAGTGCTCGCCTGAGTGCTCGTCTGCACTGTCTGGTTCCGGCGAACTTAACTGAGGTATAAATTTTGTTTTAAGTCTTAATTTGCTTCAAATTAGTTGTTATTAATGACTAGGTTATAGATTTTTGCTTCAAATTAGTTGTAATTATGTTATATATTGACATTTTACTCAAATTAGTAATTAGGTTATAGATTTTTGCTTCAAAGTAGTTGCAATTTTGCTTAATTTTGCTTCAAATTAGTTGGAATTGCTGTAATTTATTCATAAATGGATTACTCTAAACTGATTTTAGATTCTTGAATGCTCTATTTAAATACTCTAAACTGATTAATGGATTGAAACTCAAGAGATTGAATCAAATATTTTATTGATTAGTCTGTGACTATGGGAGTTTTGAAACTCAAGAGAATGAAAATTATATATATTAGATACGTATATTAAGCTAATGGTTATTACTATTTGTTGGAGTTTTGATGTGATTGCTTGATTTAGTCGAATTGTTACATGATTTTCAGATTTCATAATGAAGAAAAAACGTACTCCAAACAAAATGCAGAATATTGCTAGTTTCTTCACTAAAAAAAATCCTATTCCAAATTCTCCTCTATCTCCAACACAAAATGAACAAATTTCGCTTCCACATCAAGCAAGTCAACAACAATCTTCTCCATCTCACTATTCAACTCAAAATTCTCCTCATAGTCCACCTCATGATTCCCCTCATAATCCCACTCATGATTCCCCTCATATTTCTCTGGTCTTTAGTGAAATATTAAGTGAAATGGATTTAAAAAATCTGACTATTTGGTTGTATTTTCAAGCTTTATTTAGTTGTAATGTGAATTGTTATTTTTCTTTTCTTTTGGAATGAAATTTGTTAGAAAGTACTTTTGAGAGAAAAAATTTGATTCTGATGTGTGATCGGCGATTGGTGGTGAACCACCATATGAAAAATCCTGGATCCGCCTCTGCACATGACATAAGTGATTGTAATAAAGAAGAATGTATTATATATATTACGAATCCTTGTTACACAAGAGAAAAAGAATCCCAGAATTAGAAAGACTAATCTAATGAGTGTAGAATTTAATGGTAAGATCTAAGGACTGAACCACAAAATGTACATATAATGGCCCTCCAAGACTTCCAGTAGAAAGGGACATGGCAGAACCTAGTAGCTGTCTTCATATCAGCAACACTAGCACCACCGCCACAACGTGTGCACGTCCCTGCAGCTGGCTTGCTCCTCCTAACTTGGCGTTGTTGATCCACAAGGAAACAAAAACACACCATTTTTGTATTGCTTGTATGTGATGCAGCAGTAGCTCGGATGTTAAGTGTTGTTATTACCTATTTTTAAGCACCACAAGTTTGTTTGGTGCCTCACAAGTTATCTTAGCGTTTTTAGTTCTCGTGAATGGTGTTAGTTGAGGGATGTAAAGAAACAGAGGAGAGTTTGTTGGATACAATATTAATTGGGTTGCAAGAGGGTGTTGTGAGACAGAGAAGTTGGAGCACGGTATTTATAAAGAGGTGAGAATTTGATTGAAGCAATTAAGTTAGACAGTTGTTAAATGGGATTTGGCAACTGGGTATGGAGACTAGGCAACAGTTAGATTGATAGAGTCAGCCGGGTGTATTTAATGATGCCACTCAACGTGAGCTGGGTTTAAACTTCCTGGCGGTAGTCAATACCGGATACTCAACCCTACTCAACAGTCAATAGTGACATTTTACAAAAAAAAAATATGTAACGGAAAAGTTTGGCATCTAGGGCTAGTAATGCGTTTGAGGTGGATCAGAGTGGGACCAACCCGCCTTCACCCAATAGTACCAATAATCGTCCATCCGACTCATCCATCATCCATCATGGGTGATTCTAGAGGGTCAGGTGGCTATGGATTAAAATCGACATTGAAATAATGAATAAATGTTGTAACAAGAATTTACATAATGCAAATATTCATATATCAAATATATATTTCTTATAAGTTGTGACTCCCAACGCACTAATAAAAATATAGAACATCCAAATTGCATGAGCATTACTAGTCTAAAAGAGTATATCACTAGAAGAAAAAATTGTATTTTTATAAAAATTTGATGGATGAGAGAACGGGCTGGGTGATGGATTGGAGCAACCTCAACCCCATCTCCAACCGACTCACCCGTCATCCGTTAACAACCTATGTCTGAGCGCATTTTCGTTTATTTTATCAAGTTAGGAGGGTCAGAATTCCAGCGGATTAGGATGACATTCCCAGCCCTATTGGCATCCATGTATAGTTGGATTTAGTCGGAAATCATATTTTTTAAAAAGGTTTATATATATGTGGCCCGAAGGTTTATGTATAAGCATTTATTACCTTATTAAAATGACATTAAGTTGGGAATTTTGTCACCAAATCATGCGTCAATCGGAGTCATCAGGGCTATGAATATCATTCTCCTTTTTAAAAATTAGATTGAAGACTGTGCAAAATGAGCAAGAATTTTTTCTATTTAGAGTATTTGTATACATATATTTAATGGGAAACAGTTGTGTTATAAATTAAAAAAAGTTCATGCTAATTAAATGATAATTTAATCCCCTAAATAGGGTAATTCATTAGTCAACATATAACTCTCCCTAAAAATATTGAAATAGATACTCCCATTGGGGTATGTCTTCTCATGGAGATTTCACGGTAAAATCAGCAAACTGGCTGGCCCATAACATCAGTCCTGACACCCCCAAATGGGAATTTCGTCAGATTTGGAATGTTCAATTACCTCCAAAGCTTCAGATTTTCATATGGCAAGTTTTACATAATGCGATCAGTGTGCGTGCTATTCTGTTTAAAAGGCAGATTATCCCTATTGAAACGTGTGCTGTCTGTGATGTTTCTTGCCCAGAAACAATAGACCACCTCTTTCTCCATTGTCACAAAGTGGCAGGTTTATGGGTTCTCCCACCGGTGAAAGAATGGTTGGATTGCTCTATCGGCAACAGTACCGTCACAGACCTCTACAGACAACACCTAAAGGATTAAGGGCTGGCTGCAAAGCTTACCTTTCTCTTGTGGAGTATCTGGAAGGAACGGAATGACATTATCTTCAACAACACAAGGCTGAACTTATACAGGATCTACCATCGGGCACGGCTTAATGCCCATGAATGGAAGATGCGACTTCATTATGATGAGTTCGCGTTGTCTCCTACCCATATGGATTCCCCTCCCCCAGTTTCCTAAGAAGACGGGTTCTCATTCCATCCTCATCAACTGGTCCCCCCTCCGGTGGGCTTCATTAAACTTAATTTCGATGGCTCCGTCAAGAATAATAAGGCAGCAGCAGGTTACATCATTAGAGATCACGAGGGTAAAGTTTTAGCAGCTGAAGCTCACAACCTAGGAAACACTTCTATCCTCACAGCGGAAGCTACTGCGCTTCATAAGGGTGTGCTCAAAGCCCTTTCTCTCCATCACTCTTCTATTTTTATCGAAGGCGATAACTTACTGGTTAGAAATGCTATCAAGGGAATTTGGTCTACTCCGTGGCATATTGACAACCTCATTGAAGACACAAAAATCAACCTCAGAGCGTTCCAAGAGTTTCAGATTGCACATGTATTCAGAGAAGGAAACCAAGCAGCAGACTGGATCGCCAATACGGGTCATTTAGTCTTAGATTCCTTTTGTATTACAAATTGGCATGGTTCAGATCTGTCCAAAATACTTTGTAATGATATGTTAGGAATTCCCCTCGAGCGGAGGGTTTCCTAACTATCCACCTTTTTCTCCTTACCTTTATAAAAATAAAAAAAATAAAAAAAAATTACAAAAAGTAATAGGCAGAGTTACCCAAAGTAACTATAATACACAACGGTAATTAGTATCTATAAGATACTCACTCCATTCCATAATTTTTTTTCCGTATTATTTTTTCGGTGTCCCAATTTATTATTATTTCTACGCTTTCCATTTATGTAATGTGTATATTTTTTTCCAAAATACCATCAAGTGGCAATTTTTTCACATTTCCTCATTAAATATATATTTTTTCAATTTTTCCCTTGATTTGTGGTACAAATATATGGACCACAATGAATGATGAAGGTACAACATCCAAATCGGACCACAATTTTTCCTATTTCTAGAAAACTTTTTCATGAATGCTTTTTGTCTATTATCCAAATCTTAATTTAGTGAAAAATATAATGAGAAAGGAGAAAAAGATTATGCGACGAAGGGAGTATTATACTAAAGTATCAAGAACATATATATCTAATAATTATATGTATATGTAATGATAGTGTTCCCTTGATTATAGCGTTTAAATTAACGACTTAGCCCTCGTTAGCATCCACCTTAATTTTACTGATTTGAACTTATTTTTACTGAACTAGACTTATTTTTCCCGAATTTAACTTATCTTTACTGAACTAATTAATCTTATTTTTACAAACTGAGCTTAGTTTTACTGATCATATTGCTTTTACTTCTTTTCATTATTGATTTTTATTGAACTGAACTTATTTTTACTGAAATGCACTATTTTTACTGAAGTCCTTTTTATTGAATTGGACTTATTATATGGATCTGGACTTATGTTTGTTGAAAATTATTGTTCAAAGTGAACTGAATATGGACTTATTAATGAAAAGTCGTCTATGTAAAAGTTGTTAGACAATAGTTAGGTGTAATCAATATTGTATTCTAGCATTATTCCCTCCGGTCTCTCGAGATGTAACTACTATTCCTACAAAAACCAAGGCAAAGAGGAGAAATAGTATGAATTTTTTGTAGTTAAATAAGCAATAGTATAATGGAAAGGGAACTTTCCTTCTCTTTTTAGGAATAACGTAGACCTGGGTAGAATTAGAGACCGAACTTACAACATGTGGGCATATCTTATCACGTGTGTAGGTTATCTTGTCCAACTCGGGTTCATTTATTCACATCCCAAGATATTTTTGCTCAGTTGCATATATAGAACTTGTCTACGGTGTGAATTTACCGGTTGGAGTTTTCACATGAGAAATGGGCAAAACATTAGCGTCTTACACTCGGGGTGTAAGATAAAGTTGTTGTCACGATCATTCCAAGTGTTACTTCCTTATTAGGATTTTTATTAAACCTTTTTCTGATTTGTTGTACATCAAAATTTTAACATTTCAAATTATTATGATCGAGTAACTGAGTAAGTTCTGGAAAATTTAAGATTGTTTCAAACTAAGTTCATGTTCAGTTCACCTTATTTTGAATGAACTTAACTTATATTTACTCAACCCAAATTATTTTTACTGGACTTAAGTTATTTATACTGGTTCGGGTTGTGTTTTCTTCTTTGCTCTACTAATTTTTGAGCTGAACTTATTTTTAATGAATTAACTTGTTTTTGCTGAACTGAACTTATTTTTACTAAATATTATTATTTTAACAAGAACTGAACAGGCCCTAAACAATCTCAGAATAATTAATCTCAAACTATGTTAATCAAAATAGCAAGTCCTTGTTTTTGTTCTCCTATTTTAACTAGCTTATTAGAATTGCATAGAAGCATAGGTTAGATCAGCTGCGGTCAATTGGTAGTTAAAGAGCATGACGAAGGTGAGGGAGTGGCATGATGAATTAATGATGACGGGTAGACGAGAAGTGCCTCACAATTAAGTTGGAGGGGCACGTGGACGGTAGCCATGTACTTGGACAACATCCGTCTTAGGAATGAATTTTTGGTCTGTGTGTTTGGGATGTCTTCGTCTTCTTTGTGTAAGTTGGTTCTGGACTTCTGGTATAGTATCATCCTTTCATTGGGCCCTTATTTAAGGAAACTTTCTTCATTACAGACTAAGTTATTCAAAATAGAACCAGTTTTAGGGACTTAAATGGAGACAAAATCTGGAGTTTGAAGAGGACGTTATGGATGGCTACATGGGACCCAATTCACTAGCTCATATCCTGACGAAAATTATGATAAGGTCAACGATATGAAGGAGATGCAATCAAACAAGAACTTTATGCTTCTCTTCGCTGAACAAATTGACATTTGTTTTTGAAATTTGAATAGGATGATAATTGTAAGAGGATGGGTTGTTCTAGATCAATTTTTCACCACCGTAGCCTAGCCAAATTCACAAGGTATTTATTGTTACACTAGGTTTTTTAGCCGTGTAAATAGGCACACAAACGGTTTTTGAATATAGATTTTGAGTTATTAGTGAGGACACCATAAACCTACAAACTAATATTAAAATGAATAATGTAAATTGATTTAATAAGGAAATTAATCAAAGTAAGAATGTAAATAAACAATAATAATTTATTTTTCGTTGTATATAACCTTGTTATAATACATAATGTAAAGTCGGATAGGATTAATTAGATTCATTCGGCTTTATAAATTATGTTCAATCCAGTGTCGGTAAATTATATTTGTTCTAATAAGGGTACGTTCGTCCAACTTATTTCCATTCCGTATCAAAATAAATTAGTTCAATAAGTTATATTAGGTTTGAAAATGTCTAATAAGGTCAAATAATAGAAAATAAAGTCAAATAATGTAAACTAAGGTCGAATATAGTAAGATTGAATAAGGGCGAATAAGGTCGAATAAGGTTTTGATGTGCATATTGTTGTGACGTGGCAAAAGAGACATGTGGACCACTTAAAAAGTGCCACGTGTCCCAATTGCATCATGCCA
The DNA here is from genome assembly GCA_947645195.1 of Patellifolia procumbens. NCBI lineage: Eukaryota > Viridiplantae > Streptophyta > Magnoliopsida > Caryophyllales > Amaranthaceae > Patellifolia > Patellifolia procumbens. The sequence goes on from CANSGD010000908.1 coordinate 206,967, forward strand.
TATGGACCATTAAACAAGCGACACGTGTCAAGAGGCAAAAAAGGCGACACGTGAAGCCAACAGGAAGGGTTTTGATGACCTCACTATGCCTGAATAAGAGGTCCATTTATTCCCTAAAGGAGGGAATAATCAGCCCAAACTCCAATGAAATACAGTAAATGATTAGTTGAGAGACCCAAGACAATGAAACCTTGACAAGTGTCACCATTCCATTGCTCAACGAATCACATCCTTCTACTTTAGGGTGCACATTCTCATTCACAAACACTATAAATAGTTCCTAAAAATTAGGTAAAAGGTAAAATCTCACCTACTCCCTAAACTTACTATGTTCAAATATAGTTAGAATTTCTCTCACTCAAATAATGACTTAGGCATCGGAGGGGGAATCAACTTTCAAACCCCTGGGGTTGGTTTCCTTATTTTCAGGTTCGGACACGAAGCAACAAGCATCTCTGCACAAGTCTCGATTATAAAGAACTCAACTACAAGAGTTGGAAGAAGAGCTTAGCTATTCAAAGCTAACAACAGATATGTTGATCCATTTAATTCCTTTCCTAAATTAGTTAGTTGAGTCAGTAATGTAGAGTTTGCCTACATGTTTTACCTTTTCACTTGAAAAGGGTTTTTCTTGATTTAAACTATTTTCTGTCATTTTATTTATTTAAATATTGTAACTTAAATTATTGTTGAGTCAAAGTAGTGAAGTCTAGAGTCAAAACCATTGATGAAGATGGCAATATGGAAGGAAAAAAGAAAGTTAACACAAGGGAAGAAAGTCAACATAAGAGTGGCGCCTACGACTACTTGGCGTGCAAGATAAGAAGACTCCTAGTGTTTATGTGTGGCGCCTAAGATGATGCTTGGAAAAGATAAGAAAGGTGGTTAGTAATTGATAAGATTTGCAACATATTTTCCTAATTCTAAGGGAGTTTGTTAAAATATAATTAGAATAGGATAAGTGAAGATATTAGGCGCCTATCTTAAGGTTTTCCTAATTGTTTTCAATTTTTGTGAGGATTGTGGATGTACTATAAATATGTCATATGATCAATAAAGTTGAGTATGCATTATTCAGAAAAACAATTGTTTTCGTAAGAGTTTTATATTCAGAGTGAGTTTAAAATTAAACCTTTTAATAATTTTCAAGAGTGTTAATTATGAGACTGTAAAATACATAGGTTCAGGAATGTTCTAAGTAGTTTTGCTATTTAATTTACGCGGTTCATGAATGTTAACATAAATTAAAATACCTCAGTTACGTTGGTTACTAATAAATTCGGACTAAGAATGAATTTAAGTCCTTTGTTTTGGATTCAGTTGATTGTTTTCACTATTTGGGAACGCAATCTCATCAAGTGGTATCAGATCTAGGAGAGGAAGTTTGGCGTGAAATTTGGTGGGAACCCTATACACATCTATGAGTGTGTTGTGTCAAAATTTAATTGAATTTGGACGAGATACGAAGCCGCAACAATCTTGGACATCAGCCATAAATTCCTGAGAGTTTCACAAAAATTTAAGGTAATATGTAAACAACTCGATCTCCATGTGGAAAACATTTTTTTAGGTGATTCTTGAGCCGAAACTGATCCACATTAAGTCTAGTTTACTGTCCTAAAATTTCATAAATATTGGAGTTTGTTTGATATAGTTTCTAGACAGAATTTGTATGCCGGTTAATTTGGGCTGAATCTGGCGTGACTGAGGTAGAATAAAAGCTGCGAATTATTGGCTAGAAATTTTGAAGTGAAAATTTGGTCGAGGGCTCTAGATACCCATGTTCACCTGCTAAAACATTTTCCCTTATTTTGGAGATGGTTTTCTTGAGTTTGCTTTATTTTTCTTTCATCAAATTTCTAGACAGTTTACAGGCAGTTTTATGGTTGGTTGTTCATGATTTCTATGTTGTGGTTTTGAGCTTATTTTTGATTTTTTGGCATAAGTGGCATATTCTTTATTATCAAGGATACAATAATTGGGGAATCTTGAAGGTGAAATGTGGATATTTATTGTTTCTCGTCATAATATCTAAATTTGGAGTATTTGTGGGAAACAAATATATTCGATGGAAGAAATTTTGAAAATTAGCTTTGGGGAAAAAAAAATTCGCACGCGTTGTAGTGTAGGAGAGAAAGTTTGTGATATGATCATTGATGGTGGTTCTTACTCTAATATGATTTCATCTGAGGCGGTGGACAGGCTACAACTTGTTGTTAGACATCATCCTCACCCTTACAAATTGAATTGGTTAGACGATGAGACTGAATCGTACATCTATGAACAAGCCTTGGTTTCCTTTTCCGATATTGGACCTTATGCTGATGAGTTATGGTGGGTTGTTATTTTTCCGATGAGAAAATTTCTTATTTTACTTGGTAAATCTTGGCAAGTTGATTGGACAGTCATCTATAAGGGTGAATATAATGTATATTCAGTTCTTTTTGGCTATAAGCAAAGAGTGATATTGATGCCTTTAGAGTCAAGTCTAATTGTGCATAAACAATAAGAAAAAGAATCAGTTTTTATTTCAGAAGTACCAGTTGAGGAAGTAAAGATTGATACTTTGTCTACAATTTCTGAAATCTAAGAACAAAAGGAAGAAGCTGTATGTTCTAACCTGAAAGCTACCCTTAATCAAGAACGAATATCTGATGAAACTGATAAGGTAGTACAAGAACTTAACGTTTTTATACATCAAAGGAAACAATGTGTTTCGACACTATATCGGATTAACATCCCACTTTGATAGATCGTACTCTTAGTGTTAAAGCAAACTATGTATTTATGAGTTTGAATGCCCAAAAGGTGTTCAACAACTCAAAGGGGAAAATGGAGAACATAGAAGAAGGTATATGTGTTTATGTGAAAACTGCTAGCTTGGTTCCTTGTATTTGGCATGGAATTTGAGGACAAGTTGCTTTTTAAAAGGGAGGGTGTTGACTGGATTTGTTCATCCACTTAATTCATTCCCTAAAGTAGTTAGTTGAGTCAGTAATGTAGAGTTTGCCTACAGATTTTTACCTTTTCACTTGAAATGAGTTTTTCTTGTTTTAGGCTATTATTTGTCATTGTATTGTTTGTATATTGTAATTTAATTTATTGTTGAGTCAAAGTAGTGAAGTCTAGAGTCAAAGTTATTGATCAAGATGGCAAGAAAAAAGGAAAGTCAACACAAAGGAAGGGAGTCAACAGAAGAGTGGTTCCTAGGGTTACTTGGCGTGCAAGATAAGAAGACACTTAAGGTTTATGTGTGGCGCCTAAGATGATGCTTGTAAAAGATAAGATAAGGTAATTTCTAAAAGATAAGATTTGAACAAACTTTCCTAATTCTAAGAGAGTTTGTTAAAATCTAATTAGAAGAGGATAAGGGAAGATATTAGGTGTCTATCTTAAGGTTATCCTAATTGTTTTTGATTTTTCCGAGGATTGTGGATGTACTATAAATATGCCATATGATCAATAAAGTTTAGTATGCGTTATTCCGAAAAACAATTGAATACTTAAGAGTTTTAAATTTAGAATGAGTTTAAAAATAAACCTTTTAATAATTTTCCGGAATGTTAATTTTTGAGAGTGCAAAATACATAGGTTCAGGATTGTTCTAAGTTGTTTTGTTATTTAATTTATGTGGTTAAGGAATGTTGACATAAATTAAAATATCCCGGTTACGTAGGTTACTACTAAATTCGGGCTTAGAATGAATTTAGGTCCTTTGTTTTGATTCAATTGATTTTTTCACTATTTGGGAACGCAATCTCATCAGGTTTCAGCTAATACGATAAAATAAGATATAATAAGGTCGAATTAGGTGTAACAAGGTGAAATAAGATCGAATAAAGTCTAATAAGGTCCATAAGATCTAATAAGTAAAAATAAGTTCAGAGGAGTTCAGCTAAATTCAAATAAGTTCATATAAGGAAAAATAAATCGAAAAAATAGCCTAAGTGTAATTTTATATATAACTATGTTCATTTGGAGTATATGGTAAAACCACTTTTAACATTATATTTTTTTTACTTTATTTACATCTAAAACTTTTTGTAAAACCATGTCTTATTTACTTTTCCAAACGAAGCTGGAGAGTTTAGACTAAAGATTATACTTGTCATCCTCTTGTCATTTTTACACCCGTGTAAAAGTACAAGAATTTTTTTTTTATTCGGTATAAAGCTATTCAATATTATTCGAGATAATGATTTTCATATACATCAACAAAGTGTAAGATCACGACATTTTTTTAGGCTTGTCCATGATGCGATAAGTTTTTGCTGAATAAATATACTTATATTTAAGTATTAATCGATGGATATTTTCTAAAAGTTATTTCATTTAGATATGGTAAATCAATATAATGTACGAAGTCATAAACGGTTAATAAATAATAATTCACCCTTTTATTTTTCTTTATCCTACTTTCCGTTTTGTCCCTTTATTATTGTTTGTCCCAGTTTTTCATCTTTCCCTATATGAAAAGAATATACTCCCTCCGTCCCATATTAGATGATACAATTTGACTGACACATAATTTCAGGAGTGCTATTTGACTAATTTATTTAGTGAGAGTAGTTGATTATTGATATTTGTTTTAGTACACCAAATACATGTTGGCGGGGCATATCATAGGGGTTTGGAGTGGGTGGGGGTTATAGATTAATTATATGTGGACCCATAAATATTAAAAAATAATATTGCTATTGCTTTCACATGCCATTTACTGTGGGACGGACGAATAAAGGGAAGCTATCATCTAATTGGGACGGAGGGAGTATTACACATCTACCTGTACCTCTGCCTGATCACTTTTTGGTCCACATGTACTGTAACAACCAAGATCTACAACCAACCTAATTAAGGCCTAAATGTAACGGAAATTCTAATCCGGGCTACAACCATCACACTCATCACGAGTGCGGATCTCAAAAACCTTTAACTTATCAAAACTATTTAACTTTTTAAAACCTCTAAACTCTAATAAACTATATTAAGTGAATGATCCTACTCATTTTAAAAATATAGATTTCTTATTAAAATTCTACAGAAAATTCGGCAAAATTTTGTTTATAATATGGACCGCCTACAACTTAATTTAGGACTCACATCCGATTCATAAACCTGTATTCTCCAAATCCAGCAACCAAAACAAGTCTAAACTTTACAAACTCAAAAGCTTCTTCAATTATATATTACCTTTATGTACCTGCACATATTGCACACTTGTATCAGGCTATCAGGCAAGCCGGTGAGCAAGATTTCATACGAAATTCAAACGTATATGCGTGTGGGATTTATTAAACATTATTAAACATATCCTACAAATTATTTTCTTTCAAAACATACAAATAGAATAAAAAACTTTGTAAAAAACCTTTTCTATATTCCTTTTGCAAAACAAATCCTTTATTTTTATTACTAAATCAAATCCTTTCTTTTTCCTTCTCTATATCAAATCCTTTCTTTCTTTTCGTTCACGAAAAAAGAGTTATAAACCTATGAAATGGAACAAAGTTTCCTTACCTTTGGGCTAGGTAGGCCCTCCGGATAACTATAAACAAAGACCCCCTAGTGTGCACACTCTACATACGACCAAATAAACTACAGCAGAAGATCAAAGCCAGAGGTCATGTTCAACGTACCCCCACGACTATTCTGTAAAGACGAGCCAAACCCGACAAAGTTCCATTCTTTGAGATATCACATAGGCAATCCCAACAACTTTGAAAACACAAAACTATTATCGAAGATACCACATAGGCAATCCAATAACTTTGCAAATACTAAAAAAAAATATCTATAAATTATTCTAGAATCTTGCAACTTTTCTATAATTTTATGTACTGTGGTTCGGAAATCAAAATTTCTATCTTAAGAGGAGAATCCTGTCATTCATACCAATCTCATAATTTTTTTGATAGAAACCCTTTGTAAAACTCTTCTTGTAAACTATAAATTATCCTTTTAAAACTAAACTTCTATCTCTTAAAACAAACTCAACCAAAATGAATTAAAAACCTTTATAAAACTCTTCTCGTAACTTTAAAAGTTTCAGTGAGACATCTCACCTTTGTAAACATAGAAACATTTAAGTAAGAAATCTTACCTTTTACGAATCATAGCAAGGCAACTACGCAATTACCTCTGTCCAAACAGCTCCTCAGTTAAACCAAAAGCTACAACATAACATGTATACTTCGTAAATAATAAAAAACTTGGCTTTACTAACTTTATGTTTTATAGAAACCAACCTTTTCTAATTGCATATAAAACATCAAACAACATAACCATATAAATGACATCAGTATTCTAATTTGAACTTTCATTTAAACCTTAATAACTATTTAACTAAAACCCTTTACAAATTAATTACGATCCATACAAAAATATAAAATCAACATCTAAGATTCATAATATATGTAGATATTAAAAAGTTCATGATGAAACAATTATATGAAAATGTGACCTTAAAATCAACTATACAATATAAGAAGTTTGGGCAGAAACTTAAAACGAGCATAACTTCTTCTTACGAAGTCCAAATCAAGCGTTTCTTGAGCCTATATTTAGTCCAAATCAATACGAATAACTTTTGTGAAATAGCATGTTTGCTAAAATGCCGAAAAACTGTCAGAAATTGCAACGTACAAGTAAGACTCTTTATTTATTTCTTTAAATTATTAACAAGTCTTCATATGAATTCAACTACTCCATACACATTCTTAACTCTTTTAAGATCAAACCAAGCCTCAATCCATCCCAAATAACAGTAACAAGTTTAAATATCAAACTAGTACCATAAACTAACTATTAAACATCTAATTATACATTCTACTCAATCAACTCTTACTCAAAATTTTCAATTTAAGATCCTCAATTCAATTTAAATCACAACCCCTAATTTCATGAACTGACCCACTACCCACTACCGTGAAAGATTATGGATGTAGAATAGCTTGCAAATCGCCCTAAAACGAGCCCTAGACACCCCCAAACGAGCTCTTATTCCCTTCTATTCGTCGCACCGCTACTCAAGCACCACCACCCGTGGCGGCTTCACGGTCATCGCTTGACATGAACAAAGGAGCACCAACTACTATCATATATGAGGGAGGCTGCTACAAAGCAATATAAAAAATGGCGGACCGACTAGCACAAAGTTGCAGATTAGATTAATTATTGATTGGATTTAGTAGTTGAGATCTTTCGAGTATCAAAAAGTGCGAAAGATCAACCTTGCATCGGCTTTAATTTCTTCAACTCGTCTCTCCGCGTTTCTCAAGTCTTCCGGCTCTTTCTCACTCTTGCCTCTACCTCATCTTCATTTCAGTCTGCCTAACCCACCCCTATAACCCCGTGTAAGGCTGGATCTATCCAATCTTCCTACTATCTCTAATCTACACCCTTCATATCTTCATCAATCTAACAGCTATTCTCACTCATTTCTTAGAGCTCTTTTTTAAACCTACCTCCACTGGCATTCTTCTCTCATAATCTTCCAACTCACCTCTATTTTAATTTTTTTACAAAGTCATTCCCACAATATTTATTTATCTGATTAGAGGAGTAACCGATACATTGGAGGAAAAAAGAAAATGGCCGGATTTTTCAAATTGAAGCCGTTTTAAACCCGTATAAGTAAGTATTTGAATTATAAGAGTCAACCTTTTTTTAGTCGAATAACTAATTGACTATTTCAAATTTTTACCATAATAAAAGTCAACTTAGCCCTGTACACCCTCCGCCCTTGATCGCATTAGTGATGTTTATCCTCGCTTCATCGATGTCAAATCTAACCACTTAGGCTATGCCTGCCGCTTTAGTTCTCTTGTCCCATGAACCATCCATAATTATGGTAATTTGGGTATGTTTACCTTATTTTTGGCATCTTATATTTGCAAGTTGGAACCCTCGGGAAAGCAGTGATTGTCCTCTTGAACACTTGTTATGTTGTCTGTAGATCTTGTAGTTTAAATCTCGTATTTGGTCATAGCTTTAGTTACAACCTCCAAAAGCTGCTGCTGATTTTGCGTGCTTCCTCGTATGATCATATTATTCTTGTGATACTAGAAACTCCATAGGCCTATGATGAATTTTACCACCCGACCCCTCCTGAATCTTTATCTTGGATTTTGCAATGATCTAAGACAGCTTGGGCCCACTCTTAAAAATTATTGATGCCCGTGAAATCTGCATGGTTGAAAATGTTACCTTGCTGCCAATAGCTAGTGCGGTTGGACACTTAATAAAAAGGTGTAGAGTATCCTCCGTTTGGTTCTAGCATGTATGACAATGCACAATTGCATTCATGTCGCGTTTGTAAATATTTGTCTTAACCGAGAGCATGGCTTTCCAGGACTTCCACAAAAAAAGTTTACATTTTGGTGGAGTATTCTAGTGCCATATCAGTTTGACAAACTTCTAACCCCTTAAGTCGAGGGGATTTAGGTTACTGCTATTATGATTTTATATAGAATTATTCTGTTTGTTTACAAGCTAAATTGTGCATGATTGGTTCTCTTAGTAGCTATCTTATGCTAACCCCTCTATCTAGTTGTGGTTTAGTTGTTTTTATGCTGAATTGCAGGTTTTAAAGAGTTTTCTCCAAACTCTATGCTATTTTGAGGCAACCACATCTGATAGAAGTTGTTACGAGGCACTTATAATGAGCAGGGAGGTCCTGAGGGTTTTTAGATTTGAAGATCTAGCTCGAAAATCCAAGAAATGGAAGAAAAATGAACCACTCGACGGCTTCGGGCAGCCCAACTCGATCGGCGGAAATAGCTTGATTTTGGCAGCAGTTGGCCCGCTCGGGTGGGCCGGGCTCGATCGGGTGGGATTTTAGCATTGAAGAAAATTGGTCTTCGGCTCGATCAGGCTGACAGTTTTTTCGCTCTTGCTATTGTTTTAGCGTGAAGGAGAGAAGGTCCCAGTTTTGGCTCAGCCCGACCCAATCAGGTGGACGACACAGAGTATTACTTTTGGATCTTTTGGACTTATTTTAAATGGTTTTCTTAGGTTATTATAAATTGGTCAGACTCATTATTTGAGAGACATCGAGGAATGGTTCATTCTCTAGTTATTATTTAGCACTTTTAGAGAGAAACTCATTAGTTTTACTTTCAAACGAGATTGAACCTTTGGATTACTTTATTAAAATATATTATTTTCCTTCAATTGGTATTCTTCTTGGTTCCTATTTTCCTTTGAACTTTGATGGCTTTAGTATTGTTAATTACTCGTTCATTATGCAAAGTGTTGGTTTTTATAATAGATTCATTGTTGTTTGTTCGAATGCGAATGAGTAGTCGTCTTTTTAGCGTTTTAGGGAGGGAAACCATGTTTATACTATGATTTATAATTGAAGTCTGTTAGTTTCTAGGTTGTAATTAGAGAAATTATAGTGGTGATTTGTTCTTGAATCTGTGGTTTGTGTTAAGGTACATTTTTATGACTTACGTCTAGCTAATAGTAGTTCGTACTTATAAGAGTCTTATAGTACTTTTAGAGGCCAATAACACACTAGTAATTTTGAATATCTTAGCCATTGTACGACATATGTTGGATTATGTGTGTTAGACCCGACCATAGGATTAATATTTGATCTAATTGCTCGACTGTAGACCTAGAATTGTTAGTTATTTCACTACAAAAAAAAGTTTTTTGCTACGGATTTTTTGTGGTAGATTAAAATATGTAGCAAATTTTGCAACGGAATTGAAATCCGTTTCAAACTTTTTGCTACGGAGTTGAATTCCGTAGCAAGATTTGCTACGGAAAATCATATCCGTTGCAAAATTTGCTACGGATTACGGATCTTCTTCCTCCATAGCAAATTTGAGTTTGCTACGCCCACTTTTTCTACGGAAATATTCCGTAGCAAAAATACACTTTGCAACATGTTTTTGATGTTTGCTACGGAATTTTTCCGTAGTAAAATACAGTTTTTTTGTAGTGTTTGAAGCCTTTTGATTGGTATAAGCTTAGTGGAACGATTAATTGCACCAGGCTTTGTCGTACTTGATATGGAGGTAGATGCCCAAATTCCTATTATATTGGGTAGGCCATTTTTGTGTACAGTTGCTGCAACTATAGATGTCAAGTTTGGGTCTTTGAATTTAAGCGTTGGTGATGATAAAATCACTTTTAAACTAACTAGTGCTGTTAAGTCTCCTATGCTTAAGCAAACTTGCTGCAATATTGATATTCTCAAAGAGACTGTTCTATCTACACTCCTAGATATGCTTTGTGCTGACCCTCTAGGAGTAGCATTCACTACGGATGTTTCCCCATGCATCAATGCTGAAGTCGGTCCCTGCGTAGTCGATTTGTAGGGACCCAATGTTAAAAAGGGAGAAAGATCGGTGGTTAAGGAAAAGATTCACTCTACCTATGCACCTGGGGTAGCATTCCCGACTGCAAGTAAGAGTGACAGTATTTTAAGGAGGAAAGTGTTTGATAAGGGGGCACTCATTGCCAAGCCCCTCCGATCTGAGACTTAGTATGTAATATCATCGTGCGGGACCTTTATAAATTAACGTTGTGCGGGAGGCAACTCGTAGTTTTTCTCTTGTTCTATTATGTTTTATCTTTTTAATTTTTGTTCTTCTTTCCCTTTTGGAGTGAGAGAGCGTGAGAATACTAACGTTTGTTTTTCTCTTGGCTTCGTCCTGTTGTTCATCTTGTCACATTGGGGACACTGCCAATTTCAGATTGGGAGAGGATTTCTGTATATATGTTTCCTCTCTTTTACTATTTTCAAGGATAGATTTATTGCTTTTTTAAGAAATCCTGAAAAAATCAAAATTATGTTTTTCATGACCGATTTGATTGCCTCCATGTGCCCCATGCTATACTTTGATTGAAAAATGATTTCACTTTGTTTACTAGATAGCTGGCCATTTGTGATTGTGAGGCTATAAGGTGATGTTTGATTGCTATGACTTTGAGCTGATTACGATTACTATACACTACATTGATTGCATGCCTAAAATGGTTAGAGTGTGAGGCCTATTTTCTTGCCTATTGGATTCATATTATTAGCGAGTCTATTTGTTGTGTGTTAGTTCCTCATTGTGTGACTGATCTTGACTTTGACATCGTACTTATTGATATTTGATGACTTATAGCATTTTCTATGTGATAGATGTGTTCTTTTGTCTAATTCTTGAGCCTCAGAGTAATTTTTGATATACTATACTATTATCCTGCTTAGCCCCATTGAGCCTAATGACTATTTCATGTTACTAAACCTCATTATATGCCCATGACCTTTATTCTAATATTAATCTCAAGCCTAGCTTAGGGGAGCATGTGTATAGCTCGGTTTTTAAGATGTTTTTATGAGTTATTTGGGATGGAGATGATTGTGTATTTGTATGGTTTGAAGGATAGAGAAAAGGAAAAGAAAAGGCAAAGAGAGAGAAAAAATGGTGAATGTTAGTTCAAAATGCAAAAGATGAAAAAATCTAAAACAGTGCCCTATGTCTTTTAAAGTAGTACCTCTATATCATTGGATAAGGAAGGACGGCTATAAGTTTCGAAAGTTGGTCGAGATCTCCCATTGGCTTGACACCTCTATTAGGACGAGGACCTTGATTTTGTGATGCCCTTTTTAGTTTTTATTCATGCATTGGTTTCCTTGAGATTGTTAATTGCTTGAGGACAAGCAATTGGCAAGCTTGGGGGAATTTGATAAGTGGACTTTAGGTTCACTTATTTGCATTTAGTTTTAGGACATTTAGATGCATTTTAGGCCATATAGTTTTCTTTTCTTTCCCTTTTTCATCATTTCTCATAATCTCATTCTTAGCATTTAGTTTTAGTTCATTTGCATATAGTTAGGTTGCATATAGGTCATGTCATTTGCATATGCATCCCCCCTCCCCCATATAATATTTTCTTGGAGTGTTTTGAAGATAGACAAGCAAGGAAGAGGCTCCAAACAGGGGAGCGGGCGCTCCATAGGTGAAGAAACTAAGGCAAGATGGCAGAAGCTTGGAGCAGCCCTGGAGCGTTCCTGGAGCGGGCGCTCCATGCTGCAAGGAGCAGGCGCTCCACGGTCTTGTTTTCTTATTTTTAGTTTCGTCTTTTACAATTTTGCCCTTATTTCTACGGGGTATAAAACCAATTTTGTTATAATCCTAATACTATGCTTGTAATTTCTGAACATTTAATCAGTTTAATTAGAGAGAGTTTTAGAGAGAGAAGTAGAAGTTAGAGAGATAAACTAGATCTAGAATTTGAGAATTGAAGTTTTGAAGCTATTTCAATGGAGATTATCATTTGATTTCCATCCTATTTTGAGTATTTCTTCTTACTCTTCTCTTTATTTGCTTTCATACTTGTTTTATTTTGGTTTAGCATTTGATTAGTAGTGATTAGTTGATGATTAGCTTATTTAGTATGATTTTCACCATTGTTGGATCACATATGTTGTTTGAAGCTTTCTATTTTACCTTTTCTATGGCTAGTGAGTAGTCTACTAGCTAGGGGAAGGGGATGACCTAGGGACTTGTTTGTTTTAGGGGATAAGGGGTGGGGATAATGATTTCTTATCCCTCCTCACCCTAATCCCATGTTTATTTATAGGGAATTACAAAATTAAGTGGGATAGGGACAAGGACAAAAATCTAAGTTATCCCACTAATTCTATACCAAGGGGGGCAGGTATAAGAGATGCGGATTTCTACTAATTATACAAAATGACAACTTTGCCCCTCTTTATTAATTTGGACAGCAAAGCAATTGCAAAAGCCCATTTCTCATTCTCCTGCTGCTGCGTAGCTCCTTCTCCCCATTCAAGGGTTTCACACCAAAAGGTGATTTCTTCTTATATGCTCTCCCATTTAATTGTTTAGCTTTGATTTAGAAATCATAGGTTGGTCAATTTATTTGATGTAGAAAACGTAGCTTTGATTCGTTTTGTCATATTTATTTTTCTTTTTCTTGTTTTTATTTGTGTGAATTTCTAATGTGACTCTTATGGTTGGATTTTTGTCTATATTATTTCCTCCTGCTATTATTGTTTGATTATTGTTGTTTTATGGGATTAATTCTTGTTTTAAGGTGGTTGATACTATTAATTATGGGATTCATTCTTAGCATTTTTTTAATTTGAAAACTATGATTTTCAGTACATATTAACCTTCATTTTTCAAATCTTATATGATGATTTCAACTGGGTTTATTGCTAATGATACATTTATGTTACTCCAAAATCACTGCTTCTTGTATCAGCATATGTGTAGTTCTTGTGGCATGTTGTGAATGAGATTGGAATCATAGGGGTGAATTTGAGAAGGAGAGCATTTCCGGATGGGTTAGGGGGGCAACACAATCTATTTAATTTTTGTTGTTGATTAAAATGTCATGATGAGTTATACCCTTCCTAATTTTTTTATACAGTTTGGCTGCCGGTATTATCAATATCAAAATACACCATGGGGGTACTTTTTCAAAGGAAGGTGTATTGACTTATCTTGGAGGACAAATATCTTTTTTTCGGTTGATCGATTGTCATATTTTGAGTTAATTGGGATGGTGGAAGATCTAGGTTACAATGGGGGAGATAAATTATTTTATACCAAACCCGGTTATAGTCTTGATGTTGGAGTAGACCACATTCATGATGATGAATCTGTTTTGGGCATGTTGCGGTTGACAAAGCCAAATGTATTTGTTGAAATTTATATACAACATTGTGATCAAGTTGGTTTAAGTAGCAATGCAAGAGTGGAGGAAGGAACCGAGGACATCAATATGGAGGAGGATTTTCCCCCACCTAGTGACACTATTAAGTGCTTTGCATATATCATTTTTATCTTTGTATGTTGTTAATGAGCCAAATAAGTGTGGAAGTGCTTATGTGTTAGGTGCCTTTTATATGCTACTTGTTTCTATCTTTTTTGTATTCTGGATATATGGTCAGATTCTTTTGTTCTACGTACATACATTGATTATGACTATTCTACTATTTCATTCACAACAATGGCCCGTCCTCCAGCTAAACGAGAGTTTCTAATATTGTGGCACACAATGAGAAGGCATAGAATAAATTTAATGATTATATTATCTTTCCTTGTGTTGATGTTGATGTTTTTAATTAGGAGATGTAGACGTAGGATATATAGGGAGCCTTGTTGGTATGATCCAATTATTCAATCAACTCATCTGAGTAATATGATAGATAGAAGTGACCGCATATGTATTGAGCAACTTCGAATGGATAAACGTTGTTTTAGAGTTTTATGCTCATTAGTACGAGAATACGGTGGATTGAAAGATACAAAGAATATGAGTGTAGAGGAAATGGTTGCAATATTTTTACATATAATTGCTTACGATGAGAAAACTCGCGAAATAAACTTTGATTTTCAACGATCTCAAGTGACTATATGTAGACAATTTCATAATGTTTTGCGAGCAATACTAAATCTATGGAGATTGTTATTGAGGACACCTCAACCGATCCCCGGTGATTGTGCAGACAATAAGTGGAAGTGGTTCAAGGTAAAAATAAATGGAACTAGTTCATTTTTTCAAATAAAAGCAATTAAAAATGTACATAAAGTTGATAATAGTTGACATACTTACCATTTTATATTACAGATTTGCATTGGTGCATTAGATGGGACTTATGTGAAGGTAAACGTGCGTGCCGTTGATAAGCCACATTGTCGATCTAGAAAAAATGATATTGCAACAAATGTTCTCGGCGTTTGTGGACCGGACATGCAATTTTTCTATGTATTAGCTGGTTGGGAAGGTTCGGCGGCCGATGGAAGGATTCTTCGAGATGCCATTTCTAGACCAAATGGTCTTAAGGTTCCTCATGGTAAGAAAATATGTATTCATATTATATTGAATATAAATGATATGACTAATACATATTTATATGACTAATAATTATTTTTATATGAAGGTTGTTATTATCTTGTTGACGCTGGATACAAAAATTGTGAAGGATTTCTTCCGCCTTATAGAGGTCAACGGTATCATTTACAAGAATGGACTAACCCACCAACTAAAAAAGAAGAGTTGTTTAATATGAGACATTCATCCGCTAGAATTGTCATTGAAAGAACATTTGGTTTGTTAAAGATACGATGAAGTATATTGAGAAACCCATCTTATTACTCAATTGAAACACACACTGACATAATCCTAGCTTGTTGTTACCTTCACAATCTCATACGACAACAAATGAGTTATGAGCCGTTTGAGGAGGAATTGGAAGCATATATGCAATCTCAGCAGCCCGACGGAAATAATATAGATTGCACGGAGACATCAACTCAGTGGACTCGATGGAGGGACGAACTAGCTCAAGATATGTGGGATGCTTGGCAATCGAGACGTCGCATAGTGTGATGTTTTTCTCATGAATTATTATAGACTTCTTCCTGCTTTAGTTTGATGAGAAGAACGTGTGTTCCTCATTTGTTGAGAACATTTTGCTATTGTTATTCCATAGTTGTTATGTGTTGTTTATTGTTCTTTGTTTCATTGGCTTGAGATATCGGACATGATTTTTTCATTTCATGAGATTTTTGATGTCATGATTATTTGATAGTGTATGTATTATGTTGCTTTCTTTTTTGTTTTGAAGAAGAAAGGCAAAAAAATGTGCCAAATTTCGGCGAAGAAAAGAGATAGAAGAGTGTGGTCTGCTGAAGAAGAAACCTTGTTGATCGATTTGCTTTATGATATGAACGACTCTGGTTGGGAAGTGGACACAAGTCACAAGTCGCTCTATCTATCACATATAGAGAAGGAGATGGCAAAGAAGTTGCTGAATTCATATATTAAAGCCGATCCGCATATCAAATCGAAGGTAAAGGTTTAGAAGAGACACCTGACATATATTCTTGATATCCAACAACATGGAATTGGTTTTGGGTGGGATGATGAGCAAAAGATGGTGACAGGTAACAAGGATGTCTTTATGGGGTGGGCAAAGGTAATACTCTAATATCTCATATTATTACTTGTTAATTATATATACATATTTTATCTACACCCTTTTCATTTTGGTTCAAAGTCTTATTATTACCTGTTAAGTTAAGCATATATTTTTTTTCTTCTTAGAGTCGAGATGGAGCATCATCTTTGTGGATGAAACCTATGGTTCACTATGATAAACTTGTGGAGATTTATGCTTCTGACTTGGCTGAGGGACATAAAGTTAAGGGTCCGGAAGAGCAATCTGACATGAACGAAGATCTGTCACCGCTCAATGGAGGTGAAGTTGGAAGCCAAGCTGTGGAAGAATCTGGAACTCAATCTCAAGTAGATACTACCCCAAGCTATCCTAGGCAATCTCGCAAAAGAAAATTGTGTGACAATGATCCACTCGAGGTAGAGTTTATTCAATTTTGAAAGTCAATATCTAGCTTACTCGAAGCAAAAAAGGAGAGTGCATTAGCTATGAATGATATTAAAAAAGTATTTGCAAAGTTCATTTGATTGATTTCGAGTCAGTTTGTCAAAGTTAAAGAGTATTTCTGCTAATTGAGTCGACTTGACTAGGATGAGCGTCATTGAACCTTCTTAAACACATGAGAGTGTGAGTGGGAAGGGTATTTATGGTCGGGTTGCTGAGTGTTCAGGCATATTCTTTGCCTGCCACAAAATAGAGAGGAGTGACACCCTTGTGAGAGCCTTTTCAGGACTTGTATGCTTTGTGGATGCTTGAATTTGATAAATTGCTTGAATGATTGGTGGTTGGATGGATTTGATTAGCCAAACTTGAATTATGCTTGCTTGAACGATTCTTAGTCTTGAAAATGTTTTGAGCTTTGATTTGTTTCTATCTATGGGGTGAGGCTATCTATTCCATGTTCATGATCTGTTTGCTTGAGGACAAGCAAAGGTTTAGCTTGGGGGAGTTTGATATCACGTATTTATATAGAGTTTTCTCCCTTATTTACAAGCTAATTTGTGCGTCATTGGAGCTCTTGGGAGCTATTTTATGCTAACTATCGTATAGAGTTGTGGTTTTGTGTTTTAGTGTTGAATTGCAGGTTTTATGGAGTTTTCTCCTTATTCCCGAGCCATTTGGAAGCAACCACGGCTTTACGAGATGTTACGGGGCACGTAGGAAGTCTCACGAGTTCTATGGGTAGTTTAGGAGGTCCCAAGACCCCTAAACGTGAAGTTTAGATAGCCAAAGAGTCAAAAAGGAGGTTTCCGTAATCTGATCGGGCAAAAATGGCCCGATCGGGCGAAAATACATTGATCGGGTATAAAAGTTACGGACCCAATCGGGCAAACATTGCCCGACTGGATCGGGCGAACACCATGTGCCCAGGCCCGATCGAGTGTTCACCGCCCGACCCGATCGGGTGGGCTGCTCATAGCTCTTGTTGTGATGCTGCTTGTGAGGCGAGCTTGATGGGCTCGTTTGTCGCCTGGCCCGATCGGGTGGATGCCCACGGCCCGATCGGGTGGGCCGTAAAATTTGGTTAATGCTGCGCTGCTGCTATACGAAGGCCCACGAGCCAAGTGGGCGATGTTTTGCACTCGGCCCGATCGGGTACTGTCCTCGGGCACGATCGGGTCTGGCGCACCTATTCGAGGATTTCGGCTTTTTGTTTCCGTTTTTAGTTAACTTGAGGGGGTATTATAAATACCTTTTTCCTCATTATTTAGAGACATCTTTTATTCATCTTTTTACTGCTTTAGACTCTAGTTTATTTCTCATTGTTCTTAGTCTAGTTACACTTTAGATTAATTTAGAGGTGATCAAACCTATTTCGATTTCAATAAAAGTTCCTGCTTTCCGTCAATTGGTACTCTTTCCTACCCTAATCTCTTTTGTTATTCTTGATTGCTTAATTTATTTATTTAATCGTTCATGATGCAATTGTTCGGGTTTCATATTAGTTTTGTCGTTGTTAATTCGATCATGTCTGAGTAGTCTCTTTCTAGGGTGTTAGATAGGAAAGCCATGTTTATACCATGATTGTGATTTAGATTTCTATCAATTTCTAGGGCTTGATTAGGGTGATTGTGATGTGGTTTGTTCTTTATTGAGTAATTAATGTTATTGCGTAATTTCATTGGTTGCTTGTGGTTAATAGTTGTTTGCACAGATCCGTCTTACGACTAGAGGCCTAGGACCCATCAGTAGTTCTGATTACGTTAGTGACCTTGCGGCGTATGTTGAACTATGAGCGTTGATCTTAACCATAGCTCAACATAGGCTCTAATCCCCCGACTCTTGACTTAGGTTTTGGTAGTAGTTGACCCTATTTGATTGGTATAAGCATGGTGGACCGACCTAATACCCTAGGCTTTTATTCCATAGTTAATTCCTCGGTTTAATTTGTCTTCTTTAGTTTAATCATTAGTTCAGTTAATTCTTCTCTGATTTCATCTGAGGTAGCTGATTGATTGAATATTAATATAGAAACTCTGTCTCCCTGTGGATTCGACCCTGCTTCCATTGACTACCATAGTTAGAGGACTGTAGGTTTATCTTTGAATAGGTGATACGACTTTAGCCTATCAAATTTTGGCGCCGTTGCCGGGGAGACGGCTAGTTTTCTAAGTTTTTATTTGATTATTTGGTCTACTTCTCTATACCTCATTGGAACTTCATTGTTCCAATCGAGGTACGTTTTACTGCTGCTTTTTGTTTCTTTTGTATGCCCAGGTCTCAAAGAAACGGTTCCCCCATTCCAGCGGACCCCGATCTTACTAGGACAGTCAGGCGGATACGAAAGATAAAGCAGAAAGAAAAGCAGTCTGTTCAGCTGAAAACCTCTGGAACAGACACCTTGAGTTCAATTATGTCAAAATCACTGAAGTCATATGGAGTGCCCAACCCGGATGGTCTCTCCACTGGACCTACCATGCCCACCATTGCCGCGGCAAATTTTTAGATTAAGCCTGGACTCATCAGCATGGTCCAGCAAAATCAGTTTGGTGGGCATCCTACTGAAGATCCGACAAATCATCTGCAACGGTTTCAACAACTTTGTCGAACCGTTAAACATGCCGGCGTCACTCCAGATCAACTCAAAGTCATGTTGTTCGAGTTTTCACTGAGAGATAGAGCCTATAAATGGTTGAAAGATGTGAAGGAAACCGAATGGAGTGAGATTTCTGCTGCATTTCTGAGAGAGTATTACCCACGCACTAAAACAGCAGAAATCAGAAATAAATTGGCCAAGTTTTCCCAAGAGCCTGATGAAACATTACGGGAAGCGTGGGCTAGGTTTAGAGATCTACAGAGAGACTGTCCACACCACAATATGGACAAATGGTTCTTGACGCAGACATTCTACAATGGTCTGCAGCCTCAGACGAAGTGTATTGTTGATTCGTCTGCAGGAGGAGTGTTTTTAGACAAGGCAGTTGATGAGGGTTATGAATTCATATCAAATCTTGCAGCCAATGACCATTCATCATCTAGGAGTTTGACTAAGAAGGTACTTGAAGTTGACGCTATTTCATTGCTTACATCTCAGATGGCGCAACTGACTCAGCAGCTAATGAAGTCTTCTAGTTCGACACCTCCGCCTATGAGCATCAATGCCATGTCTGCCGTAGCACCCATTACCTCATCTTACTGTGAGGTATGTGGTGTACAGGGTCACTTTGGGCATGACTGTCAGTTCAGTCAATTTCAGATGGAGCAGGCAAATGCCTTTCAACAAAGGCCACAAACTTTTCCCCCTTCACATAACTACCAAAACCCACAAAACTATCAACCTACACCTCCACCAAACTATCCTAAACCCTCATACCATCAAACCCCACAAAATTTTCAAAGACCACCACCACCACAAAACTTCCATCATCCCAATAACTTCCAAACTCCACAAAATTTCCACACCCCACCACCACAAAACAACAACCCACAAGAGCCTAGCAATTCTGAACTGATGAAACTGATATTGTCTATGCAAAAGGAAAATGAGGAAGCACGGAGGAACCAAGAGAAGCATATCAAACTTCTCGAGGCTCAAGTTGCTCAATTGGCAGAAACTAATGCACAGAGGCAGCAGGGACAATTGCCAGGGCAACCCGTTCAGAGAGAACATGTGAATGCCATCACTCTTCGTAGTGGCATAGCTTATGATGCTCCTCCAGTGTCCGTTGATGAGGTTACCCCAACTACAGGGAAGAAGAGGGTGGTGGAGGAAGGAAACAGGAAGAATTCGACGTCTGAAGTCGATTTGTCTGCAGAAGCTGAACAGACAGGGAAGAAAAAGGAGAAAGTTTCTGAAACGCCTTTTACACCAAGGCTACCTTTTCCTCACAGGATGCAACAGTCCAAAGTCGATCAGCAGTTTGGTAAGTTCTTGGCTATGGTCAAGAACCTTGAGGTAACGATTCCATTCACAGATTTAATTACCCAAGTGCCTGTTTATGCCAAATTTCTGAAAGACATGATCACTAAGAAAAGAGACTTTGGTGGGGTAGAACGTGTCGCTCTTACTGAAGAGTGTAGTGCTTTTATTCAGAATAAAGCCCCACCAAAGTTAAAGGATCCTGATAGTTTCTCTATACCCTGCCATCTTGGACCTATTTTTATTGACAAGGCTTTATGTGATTTAGGTGCTTCTGTTTCTGTTATGCCATTATCTGTTTTTGAGAAACTGAATATGGGAGCACTTAAATGCACACAAATCACTTTGCAGATGGCGGATCATTCTATAAAATACCCTCTAGGTGTTTTAGAGGACGTTCCTGTTAGGGTTGGGAAATTCTATATCCCTGTTGATTTTGTGGTGTTAGATATGGATGAGGATGCCCAGATTCCTATCATCTTGGGTAGGCCATTTTTGTGTACTGCTGGTGCTGTAATTGATGTTAAGTCTGGGTCTTTAACTCTTAGTGTTGGTGATGATAAAGTGATGTTTAAACTAACCAATGCTGTTAAGGCACCTATGCTTGAACAATCTTGTTGCAGGGATGAGATTTTGAATGAAGTAGGTGTGGAGAAGACTCCAATTCCACCTAAGGTTGCCTCACCGTCTGGAGGCATAGTCAAGAACATTTGGAGAAGAAAGATTTTTGATGAGGGTGGCACTCATTGCCAAGCCCCTCCTATTTGAGAGATGGAGAATTATGGTCGTGCGGGACCTTTATAAACCAGCGCTGTGCGAGAGGCAACTCGTATTCTTTCCCTTTTTCCTTTTCTTTTCATTTTTTTTATTCTTTATTTTTATTTTTTTTCTTTTTGTGAGCGAGAGTGAGGGCACTAACATTGTTTTTCCTCTTAGAATAGTCCTTATCACCTTTTGGCATTGAGGACACTGCCAAGTTCAGCTTGGGGGAGGAGTTCTGTTTGTATTCCCTATCGCTTTTACTGCTTTCTAGGATAGATTTGCTGCTTTCAAAAATACTGAAAAAATCAAAAAAATATGGTTCCCATGACTGGTTTAGTTGCCTCCCTGTGCCCCTCGCTGTGCTCTATTTGAAAATGATTTGACTTTGTTTTCTGGATAGCTGGGCATTTGTGATCTTGAGGCTATGATTTGATGTTTGATTGCTATGATTTCGAGCATTTTTGGATTATATTAGACCACTTTGTGCTGCATACCTGAATTGGTTAGACTGTGAGGCCTCTTTGTAGCCTATTGGATTCATATTATTATCAAGTCTATTCTTGTGTGTTAGTTCCTCTTTAGTGGATTGATCTTGACTTTGACTTTGTACTTGTCTGATTTTAGATGACTTGTAGCATTTGCTGTGATAGAGGCGTTCTTTTGTCTTATTCTTGAGCTTCAGAGTGAATTTTTGATATACTTTTATCCTCCTTAGCCCCGCTGAGCCTAATGACTTGTTTCGTGTTACTTAAACCCCTATTATGAGCCCAAAGCCTTCACTTGATATTATTCCAAGCCTAGCTTGGGGGAGCTTTTGTATGGGTTGAGTTTGAGATTGGTTTGTTGGTTTAGTTTGGTTTTTGAGGAATTTAAAAGTGTATTTGCTGTGGTTTGAGAGTGGGAAAAAGAAAAGAAAAAGCAAGTTTAGAGTTGCGTGAATGAAGTTCAGAAAAATGAAAGAAAAATGAAATGGAAATTCAAAAGAATTCTAGTTCTTTCATTCACGTACGTTCATAAAGGAATATTCGCTCCATTGCTAGAAAATTGGGTTTGTTATGAGCTTTTCATTGATTTATGAGAGTTGGGTTACTTTACATGGTTTTATGGTGATTGTTGGGAGTTGTGTAGGCCATCTTAGGCCTTGTTTGAATGATTTATGCTCCCCTTTTCTTGGTTTTTCCACCACATTACCCAAAAGTATCCCCTACCTCTCACCTAAGCCCCATTACAACCCTATAAAGTCCTCTTGAGTTTGTGTCTAAATTGTTCATTTGATTGATTTCGAGTCAGTTTGTCAAAGTTAAAGAGTATTTCTGCTAATTGAGTCGACTTGACTAGGATGAGCGTCATCGAACCTTCTTAAACACATGAGTGTGAGTGGGAAGGGTATTTATGGTCGGGTTGGTGAGTGTTCAGGCAAAGTTTCTTTGCCTGCCACAAAATAGAGAGGAGTGACACCCTTGTGAGAGCCTTTTCAGGACTTGTATGCTTTGTGGATGCTTGAATTTGATAAATTGCTTGAATGATTGGTGGTTGGATGGATTTGATTAGCCAAAATTGAATTATGCTTGCTTGAACGATTCTTAGTCTTGAAAATGTTTTGAGCTTTGATTTGTTTCTATCTATGGGGTGAGGCAATCTATTCCATGTTCATGATCTGTTTGCTTGAGGACAAGCAAAGGTTTAGCTTGGGGGAGTTTGATATCACATATTTATATAGAGTTTTCTCCCTTATTTACAAGCTAATTTGTGCGTCATTGGAGCTCTTGGGAGCTATTTTGTGCTAACTATCGTATATAGTTGTGGTTTTGTGTTTTAGTGTTGAATTGCAGGTTTTATGGAGTTTTCTCCTTATTCCCGAGCCATTTGGAAGCAACCACGGCTTTACGAGATGTGACGTGGCACGTAGGAAGGCTCACGAGTTCTATGGGTAGTTTAGGAGGTCCCAAGACCCCTAAACGTGAAGTTTAGAGAGCCAAAGAGTCAAAAAGGAGGTTTCCGTACTCTGATCGGGCAAAAATGGCCCGATCGGGCGAAATACATTGATCGGGTATAAAAGTTACGGACCCGATCGGGAAAACATTGCCCGACTGGATCGGGCGAACACCATGTGCCCAGGCCCGATCGGGTGTTCACCGCCCGACCTGATCGGGTGGGCTGCTCATAGCTCTTGTTGTGATGCTGCTTGTGAGGCGAGCTTGCTGGGCTCGTTTGTCGCCTGGCCCGATCGGGTGGATGCCCGCGGCCAGATCGGGTGGGCCGTAAAATTTGGTTAATGCTGCGCTGCTGCTATACGAAGGCCCACGAGCCAAGTGGGCGATGTTTTGCACTCGGCCCGATCGGGTACTGTCCTCGGGCACGATCGGGTCTGGCGCACCTATTCGAGGATTTCGGCTTTTTGTTTCCGTTTTTAGTTAACTTGAGGGGGTATTATAAATACCTTTTTCCTCATTATTTAGAGACATCTTTTATTCATCTTTTTACTGCTTTAGACTCTAGTTTATTTCTCATTGTTCTTAGTCTAGTTTAAACACTTTAGATTAATTTAGAGGTGATCAAACCTATTTCGATTTCAATAAAAGTTCCTGCTTTCCGTCAATTGGTACTCTTTCCTACCCTAATCTCTTTTGTTATTCTTGATTGCTTAATTTATTTATTTAATCGTTCATGATGCAATTGTTCGGGTTTCATATTAGTTTTGTCGTTGTTAATTCGATCATGTCTGAGTAGTCTCTTTCTAGGGTGTTAGATAGGAAAGCCATGTTTATACCATGATTGTGATTTAGATTTCTATCAATTTCTAGGGCTTGATTAGTGTGATTGTGATGTGGTTTGTTCTTTATTGAGTAATTAATGTTATTGCGTAATTTCATTGGTTGCTTGTGGTTAATAGTTGTTTGCACAGATCCGACTTACGACTAGAGGCCTAGGACCCATCAGTAGTTCTGATTACGTTAGTGACCTTGCGGCGTATGTTGAACTATGAGCGTTGATCTTAACCATAGCTCAACATAGGCACTAATCCCCCGACTCTTGACTTAGGTTTTGGTAGTAGTTGACCCTATTTGATTGGTATAAGCATGGTGGACCGACCTAATACCCTAGGCTTTTATTCCATAGTTAATTCCTCGGTTTAATTTGTCTTCTTTAGTTTAATCATTAGTTCAGTTAATTCTTCTCTGATTTCATCTGAGGTAGCTGATTGATTGAATATTAATATAGAAACTCTGTCTCCCTGTGGATTCGACCCTGCTTCCATTGACTACCATAGTTAGAGGACTGTAGGTTTATCTTTGAATAGGTGATACGACTTTAGCCTATCAAATTTTGGCGCCGTTGCCGGGGAGACGGCTAGTTTTCTAAGTTTTTATTTGATTATTTGGTCTACTTCTCTGTACCTCATTGGAACTTCATTGTTTCAATCGAGGTACGTTTTACTACTGCTTTTTGTTTCTTTTGTATGCCCAGGTCTCAAAGAAACGGTTCCCCCATTCCAGCGGACCCCGATCTTACTAGGACAGTCAGGCGGATCCGAAAGATAAAGCAGAAAGAAAAGCAGTCTGTTCAGCTGAACACCTCTGGAACAGACACCTTGAGTTCAGTTATGTCAAAATCACTGAAGTCATATGGGGTGCCCAACCCGGATGGTCTCTCCACTGGACCTACCATGCCCACCATTGCCGCGGCAAATTTTTAGATTAAGCCTGGACTCATCAGCATGGTCCAGCAAAATCAGTTTGGTGGGCATCCTACTGAAGATCTGGCAAATCATCTGCAACGGTTTTTACAACTTTGTCGAACCGTTAAACATGCCGGCATCACTCTAGAGCAACTCAAAGTCATGTTGTTCGAGTTTTCACTGAGAGATAGAGCCCATAAATGGTTGAACGATGTGAAGGAAACCGAATGGAGTGAGATTTCTGCTGCATTTCTGAGAGAGTATTACCCACGCACTAAAACAGCAGAAATCAGAAATAAATTGGCCAAGTTTTCCCAAGAGCCTGATGAAACATTACGGGAAGCGTGGGCTAGGTTTAGAGATCTACAGAGAGAGTGTCCACACCACAATATGGACAAATGGTTCTTGACGCAGACATTCTACAATGGTCTGCAGCCTCAGACGAAGTGTATTGTTGATTCGTCTGCAGGAGGAGTGTTTTTAGACAAGGCAGTTGATGAGGGTTATGAATTCATATCAAACCTTGCAGCCAATGACCATTCATCATCTAGGAGTTTGACTAAGAAGGTACTTGAAGTTGACGCTATTTCATTGCTTACATCTCAGATGGCGCAACTGACTCAGCAGCTAATAAAGTCTTCTAGTTCGACACCTCCGCCTATGAGCATCAATGCTATGTCTGCCGTAGCACCCATTACCTCATGTTACTGCGAGGTATGTGGTGTACAGGGTCACTTTGGGCATGACTGTCAGTTCAGTCAATTTCAGATGGAGCAGGCAAATGCCTTTCAACAAAGGCCACAAACTTTTCCCCCTTCACATAACTACCAAAACCCACAAAACTATCAACCTACACCTCCACCAAACTATCCTAAAATCTGAGTCTAGGCTCATTTGGAGAATGCTCTAAACGACTTTCAAGCCAAAATGGCCCAAGTCATCCAAGAGCAGATTAAAAACAATATGCTGTTTTTCAGGATAGGCACTTAGCCAGTGTCTAGGCCTACACCTAGGAGAGGAACCTCCCAGGAGAATGTAGCTAGACCAAGCGGAGCTAGACGACCAGAGGAAGCTCAAAGGACGTCTAGGGGAAGGCATCCTGCTTGTAGTGAGCAAAGACTGGAATCTGGTGGTCACCAACCCGGTGAACAGACCAGTGGACGGTCGTCGAATGGAGAATGACGCTAGGGAACACTTGCAAGCAAAGAGGGTAGCGGCCCAACAAAGGTCGGCTACTAGATCAACGCCATACTTGCAGGACCCCAGCCTGAGGACTCGGAGTCACACTATGGAGCAAGGAAGGACTCCGTCTATCTATGAGCCTCGTCAGGACCGAATGGTAGTTCAGCCCAATGTTTACCGGAGGACTTCTCAGCAGAATGTTTATAGGCGAGGGTCCCAGGAGGTCAGTTCGTCAAATCCAGTCCTCAGGGAATGTCGGAGAGATACAGTCCCAGTTGATGCACGCTTTAGGGAGCTACGCATAGATTGGCCGACGCCTTTCTCAGCCAGAATAATGCAAGCCCCTCCCTGTGCTAAGGTTAAGCTACCAACCATTGATCCGTTCGACGTCACTACTGATCCAGATGATCATCTTTCAGCATACAAACACCAAATGTATGTCCAGGCTGTGGACGATGCTACATGGTGTAAGAACTTTCCAGCTACCCTGAAAGGGGTTGCTCGGAAATGGTTTAACAATTTACCAGCAAATTCCATCAACAATTTCACTGAGTTGAGTTACTCATTTACTAGTCACTTTGTAGCCAACATGCAGGAACATAAGACTAGTATTCATTTGGGGAAGATCTTCCAAGCCCCAAAAAAGTCTCTGAGAAGTTTTGTGAAGAGGTTTAATCTTGAAGCCCTCCAGATCCACGACTTGAATGCTGGTGTAGCATTTGATGCATTCATTCGAGGACTCCGTCCAGGAAGCTTTAAGTTTGACTTGGTCAAGAAGAAAGTAAGCACTTTTGTCAAAGATTTAAGGGAAGCCGAAGCTTTCATACATGCGACAGAGGTGTGTGTTGAAGCTAAACACTCAGAGTCTAAGAAGCCCGAGGAGCCTGTTCAAATACCTAAGAACAATCCTAAGAAGGCTGAGACCTGGGTAGTATCTTCAAGCACAACCCCGTCAAGAAGAGAGAAAAGAAAATAAAGGGCTGTGTTGGCTGAGCCTATTAAGTTTAATAAGGATCAGTACTCCATCCTTATGGAAATCAAGGATCAGCATGAACTTAAAGCCCCAGCAGAGATGAAGACACCTTACAAGAATCGGGACAGAAGCAAGGATTGTCACTTCCACAAAGATTGTGGGCATGAAACCAATGAATGTAAGCACAAAAGAGCTTTGGAGCATCTTGCAAAGCAGGGAAAGATGAACCAGTATGTATCTCGTGAAGGTTGTTTTCAGAAGAAGGATTTTCGGCAAAGTAAGAAGAAAGAAAGTGCTAGTACTGATGAATATGTAGTTTTGGTGATATCCGGCGGATTTGCAGCCGGAGGACCAACTTTGAGAGGGCACAAAAATTATGTTAGGGAGCTCGGCCAAGTGTTGCTAACAGGAAAAACCAAGGTGGACCCGTTCCCCTTGGTGACGATGAGTGAGGGAGATCGTGGTCAGATTAGAACCCCTCATGATGATCCCCTGGTCGTAGAAATGAAGATGGCCAATCTAAGAGTACGAAGGATCCTTATCGACACTGGCAGCTTGACTGACATTATTAGCGCTGATTGTTTGTCAAGACTGACTGAGGTAATGCTCTTTTGAGGATGGAATTGTACAAATTACGCATGGCTAGGGAGTTCAACAAACAGGTAACCAGACGGCCTCTTAAAATAGGGGATCTGGTTCTTTGAAAGATGGAGGCTGTAGGACGAGAAAAGGAACTGGGCAAGTTAACCCCGAACTGGAAAGGTCCTTATTTGGTGGTCAAAGAGGTTCGCAGCGGCACATTTAAGCTACAGGACTTAGATGGACGGCCCATACCACGAACCTGGAATTCCGATAATCTGAAAAAATACTATGTTTAAACCAGTTTGAAGTTTTTTACAATTTGTAAACGAAGTGCTACGGCACAGAAAAATCATATCGAAATGTATTCCATGTACCTTAGCTTAGGCTAAGCAAATTTCATATCAATACATTCTAAATTCTGGTCTATAGTTTGAGTTGCTAGATTATATATGGGTTAACTGTTGGTCAATAACTTGTTCTACCACATATTCAGCAAGGGGCATATTATTATCCAAAGCCATCTTGGGGCATTTTACCATGGCTGGACGAAAGATGGTTACTAGATAATAAACCACAAGGCCATTGTGAAAGACAGATATTACTTCCTAAAGGAAGACGTCTGCAAAAATTATCTCAGTAAGACATAACTGATGATTAAAGACTCCTTGATTAAAGGTTCTTACTTTAACAAGAAGCAATTAGTAAATCGTCTAAAAACCAAGTTCACCAAAACTGTGAAAATAGACGAACACTGCTTCCTAAAGGAAGCCGGCTAGAGAGACGTCTTTCCTTAGTAGAGGAAATCCCCGTCATAATACCTAATAATAAACAGGTATTATTTCCCAAAGGAAACCGGCCAAAATGTGTCGTCTTAGTAAAGAAGGTCTCATTACGTAAAAGAGGGGTGGACTACACTCACCTTCATACGATGCCTTCGTCTGGGAATAGACCAACAGCCATCCTACGAAGGGGGGCATACAGTACCACGTCCAGCAAAGATAGAATAATCCTTGGACGCCTTTAACCTTACATTGATACTAAACCAATAGTGAGTTCAAAAAGGAAAACGTCTAAATATTAATCCTTGAACGTCTTTCTTTGAAACTCACTTGGTATATAAACCAATAGTTAGTTCAAGAAAGAAAAAACGTCTGAAGAGCAATTCTTTAAGGAAGCCGTCAGAACATATTTATGAAATGGTTTTCGTACTCGTCCTGAAGGTTTATATTATGGCCGCCTTCCTTCGTGGCGCAACGATCGTTTATAATTAGCCAAGAAAAGGCAGGACGATTATCATTTCTAAAAGGGGTAGATAAGAGATTCGTCTAAATGTTTATTTCAGCCGAATTCCCTCATGGGGCAATGGTGGTTCATACATTTTGTCAAGCTAAGTTGAGGATCTTTTATTCTTCACTGGACGAGTTTTTTGATAACTTAGAAAAATTGAAGGTTGGAATTTCCTCATCGGAACAGTTGTTATTCGTCTAATGTATGTGACCTAGGACGAGTTATGCTGGTCATTGGCTCCTACTGGGCGAGTATGTTGACAACTAGACAAGATTTTTATGTTGAAGTTCCGCGTCTGAGCAAAGTTTATCGTCTAAATGAATTTGACTAAAGATGAGTTAAGATCGCTTAACAGTTCCCTTAGACGAGTGGATTATCTACATGGCAAAAAAAATGGCATGCTTGATGATCCGCGTCCATATAATATGTTTCCCGTCCAAAGTATTTGATCAAGATCGTCCTAGGTTGATCCTTGATCCCTCTATTAGACGAAGAAGGAATACACTTAGAAAAATTTTGTGGAATTTTGCATACATGTTTAGAACATTCTCGTCAAGAAGAGTGATTCAAGATAAGCAAGAAAGAAACGGGCAATGCCATGGACCGATCTTTAAGACAAACATTGGCCAAGTCAATTGAAAGAAGGATTCTCATTTGGGCTACTCATTCAAGTGGACGATGCCAAAGTTTACAAAAGTACAGCACCACTGAGTTTCCATGTTACTACAACAAAACCAAACGACAAAAGAAACTTCCTAATGTGATTACAAATTTAGAATTTCAGCAAAATATCCATGAAGTACAAACAAAATACTTAGTCAAAATTACAGCAAGAGGGGCGTCCTGATCTGGTTGTGGGCCAAAACTTGATAACAGTTGCATACTTCTTCAACTTGTCAAGCTGAGCCTGAATATCTTTCTTGCCCTCTTTGCTGAGCACTTGGTGCAAGTTTTCTTAGACTTGCACCAGTTCTTATAGAACCGCCCCCTGACTTCCTCACTCAAATGAGTAGCCCAAATGAGAAAGGAAGGAAGCAGGAGGACGGTTGTTTTAGACGTTGGGATGAGGAATAGAAACATCCTCCTCCATGGCAGTGTCATCCTCAACCTCTTCGTCTCCCAACTCCTCGTCCTCGTTTGTTTCCTCGAAGACAGGGGGATCTTCGCCATGCTTTTTGGCCTTGTGACACTCCTCTTGGAATTCAAGCCGGCGTTGAAAACGACTCACTTGGTCATGTTCGCCATCATTTCCATGGCTTTGATTCCCCATCCTTTGGCCGTTTCCAAAGACTCAGAGAAGGCTTGGAGCGCGTCCTGGAAGTCCAACTGAGCTTGATTCTTCAACTTATCCACTTCTGCTGTAAGATCAGAAATTTTAGCCTCAAGCTCAGCCGAGGAAGCGACAGCAACCTCTTTCTCCTTCTTCAGGTCGTCCATGAGAACATTTCGAACCAAGAACCACTCTTCCTTCTCCTTCAACAGAGCAGCGATCTTTTGTAAGTGCGGCTTGTTGGCTGACTCAAATTCAACCGACCGCTTCTCCAAGGCCTCCAGACTCTGCCTGTGATAGATGTTACTTTCCTCGATAGTGACTATGGCCTGGTCTCCGGCCTTAGTCACCTTTTGAACATAGGAAACGTTATCCTTACAGAAGTGAAATTTACCAAGTTAGCAAGATAGGTTGTAAGAAGTTTAACAAAACAACGGTGAAGAAGCTAAGGGCAGTAGCTCGGCCAAGAGTTGAGACAAGTAGCCCACGTGTCCAGCCGTGGCCCCCCTCAGACTGTCGACGTACTGATGAGGGAAGGCGTCATAGACATCCTTCTTCATTTTCTTCCTCTCAACCGAGGAGTACTTAGCAAATGAGGGGACGGCCTCGTCGGGCTCAGAAGCCGGCTCACTCACGGCTGGAGCTTTTCCCTTATCTGAAAAAGATGAAGCATCAGTTCGGCGTATAGGGATGACCACTGCAAGCTTGTAGGACGGACTCATCGATCGTCCACCAACCTGCAGCGTGCTGACAATGTTGGAATAATATAACTCACCCGACGATGCGGACTTTGTCCTTAATTGATGAGGCATTTGCCCCACTAGCCGAGCTACTGACCCTGAGTAGGCCAAAGCTTCAGGGTTAACCACGTGCGGATTTGCCAATTCATAATTCAAACCAGCCGCGTCCAACTGGTTTTCCACATCAATGGGACTGGACGACGCTCCAGCTCCCAGAGTGACGGACGGTGGCGGAAGGACCACGGGATCAGTAGGCTTTCTCCCTTTCTCGCCGGAAGGGATAGGTGCCCTTCGGACAGACGAACTCGCCTGTCCAACCTTCTTTGCCGGAACAAAGGACTTTGCTTTAGATTTTTTGGGGGATGAAGCTGGTTCCCCTGAAGCTGCAGGCCGCTTCCTCGATGAAGTCGGCTTGGCAATAGTTTCCCTAGCCGTTGGCGAATTTTCCTGCACAATTAAACAAGTTACATTAATGTTCGAAACTGAAGATGGAACCAAGAAGAAAATCGACCAGAACAACTCTTCGTCCAGAAAAGAAACCTATAGTCACCAAAGTTTGTTCAATAAAGGAAATCGTCAGGGATAAGACGTTTTCCTTCAAGAAAACATCTTCGGTCAAAAACATGTCAAGGACGAAGACAAACACCAACCAAAGGTTATTCAGTGAAGGAAGTCGTCTAAAACTCAGACGTTTTCCTTCACGAAACCACTTTCGGTCAGAAAAATTAACGGACGAAGATCAAAAGTGGATCAAAGGTTGTCCAACAAAGAAAACCGTCTAGCCTGACGTTTTCCTTCATGGACCCACCTTCGGTCAGGAAGGGGACAAAGGTTCGGACGAACACCAACCCAAGGATTATTTACAAAGGAGTCCGTCTAAGTCCAGACGTCTTCCTTCGCAAAGAGGCATTGGTTTTATGATTGACGGAGATGATTTAGAAAGAGGTCCGTCTAAAAAAAAAAAAAAACTTACTTGAGTTTCTTCTCTTTTCTTATGAGGAGCCTTTGAATGCTCCGTCCACAGGTCCTCGCCGAATTTACTCATGTCGACTTCTCCTTTCCAAGCGGTGGGAATCCTTCTTCTTGCCGGTTCTGCATAAAGAAATATTTGGTCAAGTACAGAATGGGAACATTTTAATAGGCAGTTGGGGCAAGACCAGGACAATACCTGGATCTTCGCCCTTCTTCAGTCCAGCGGCAATCAAAAATTGCTCATTGAAGAACATATCTTTGAAGGGAATCCAACCACTTGGTCCCCTCAAAGCTATCTTCTTCGGCTTTGGGCGCCCGACTTCCCCATGCCCAGAGTTAATATACTCCATGGCCGTGAAATGAGCTACCACGACATCATCATATTTGTTCTCTAACTCTAGTATTGGGGCACCCCGTCCAACATTGGTTACTGCCCGGTTGTAATACCTATAAGGCTCGGCCGTCTCTGCGTCAGGAGCTTCGACGAACAAAGATTCCGATTTCCAGTTATGCATCTTTGTTGGTTTCCCAAACACAGGCATATACCCAGCTCTATTACAGACAGTGAACCAGGTTCCTTCCTTGGCCTTTTGAACTTGAAAGACATAATGTATATGGGTGAAGGCATTAAGGGACAGGACCAGGCTCACAGGTTGCAATAAAAGTTAAAATATTGAGCCAGGCATTGGGGGCTAGTTGGTTATGTCCTATTATAGTGTCTAAGCACTTCATGGATGAAGGGATGGAAAGGAAACCTAAGTCCGGCATCTAAGGCCAGTCTATACACAACGAACTGGTTGGGTGCTGTATGGAAAATTGTATCCTCCTTTTTAGGTAGGACGAATTGGAAGCCAACCATGGGCATCTCTTTATTCAGATGACTGGCATTCGACCCAAATTTCTCCAGCCACTCTATATCCACACATACATATGCCGGGTCAGAAAGAGGACCCAGACGTTTTCTATGTTCAGCAGAAGTTGTGGAAGGATCTAACCCTTCTTCTTCGTCCTCTTCTTCCTCTCCGTCTAGGACCCTTCGAGATGGTCCAGCTTCATCTTGTTCCTCCGAAGCCCTAAAGTCATATTCGTCTAGAGGGTTAACCTCCAAAGGCTGGATCTCTTCCACTCTATCACTCTCCTGTCTTTCAGGAACTCTCTTGTTGACTCTTCCATTTTAGAACTGGATGAGGGTAGAATTAGTGAACGTCTTAGACGCGCCGTTTTCTTGACGCGCGCGAGATTACCCTGCAAAGGCAGAGTATGGGTCGTCGAAAACGGGTCTAACGTTCTTATCAAATTAAAGAAGTATCCGGCTTAGATGTGCCCAATTCTAGAAACGGCGGAGGATGAAAAAGAATCCGCCCTAGGGTTAGCATGATCCATGGGTTGGCCGGGGTTATTGGAAGAGGTAAATGACACCATTTTATTTCAAAAAAGAAAAAGAATCAAAGAATGAAAGAAGAAAAGTAAAAGGAGAAAGGGGACATACCTGACTAATGATCTGGACGGACTCTTCACTTTCTCTACAAGTCACGCCGCTCTCAGCAATGGTCAAGGTCAAAATTCCCCAAAGTCAACCTGCTCTGACAAACAAAAGACAAAGAATACTCCCACACTCAGAGTTTATCTCTCTAGAAAAACCTCTCTCTAGAAAAATTTGCAAAGTGAAAGTGAAAAAATGAAATGGGGGAGGGGTATTTATAGAGAGGTAAAAACCTTCCTTCTCCCTAAATAGTTACTTTACACGTGTTAGCACCGCATGGTGCACACGTCACTTCACATTCTTCTGATTGGAGGAAAAGTCAGTTAAACTCCTAAACAGTGCAATGAATATCTGCGATTACTCTCAGTAAAAGGGCTTTAATCAAACAAGACCCAGATTAAACCCCTTTTAGGGGCAAATGTTGTAACATATTAAAAGAGGAGATGTGGTTCAGTCAAAGGCTGCCACGTGACCCAATGGATTAGTGACACGTGGCTCCTCCTCCACATGACACTTGGCGGCATACAAGAGGATGGCGGGTGACCTCACCAATTCAGAATAAAAGAGGCCCAATTATTCCCTAAAGGAGGGAATAATCAGCCTAAATCCCCATAAGAGGAAGAAAGTGATTGGATAAAGGGCTCAAGGCAATAAGACCATGACAAGTGTCTCCCTCTCATTGCCCAACCAATCACATCCCTCTATTTTAGGGTGCTCCTTTCTATACATAGATACTATAAATAGCTCCTCATAATTAGGTAAAAGGGACACACAACTATTCTCTTAAACTTACTCTGTCAAAATTCATTCTCAGATTTTATCTGTAGTATACTGACTTAAGCATCGGAGAGGGAATCAAACTCAAACCTCCGGTTTGGTTTTCCCCTTTTTGCAGGTTCGGAAACGAAGCTACGTCTCTGCACAAGCCTCCCAATCTTATCAACCCTACACATGTCCATCATCTGGGCAAACACCGTTTACAACAAGTTTACGTAAAACAAGTAGTATGTTACTGAGCCTCGATTCATGACGTTTTGCTTTTATGTTTTAGGTATTATTGGAAATGTTACAAGACACAAGCTTAAGGAGAGTTTCGGATTCTGATCGATAATGATGTTATGAAATAAATTTCTTACTGTTTAATTTGTGGAGTTTAGTGTTACATTATGTTTTAAGGGTGACATCATGATGATTAATGGAAGGTACATTTTTTTTATTAAGGAAATGAAGTTATCGAGTTGTATTTTAAGAGAATTTTATTATGGGGTCTTAACCCACAAGCTTGAGGATGTTTCCCCTGCCGTTTATAAATAAAGTATGATTAATTATGTCCTACTTATGGTTAATTAAGGACCCCTAATTCTCGGGATGTTACAGAGTGGTAATAGAGCCAAAACCCAGCTTTAACTGCCTTGCACAGCCTAGGTGTGATATAATTGGGATGCCTAATGATTGAGTTTCGAGGAAAAGTATCAATAACTATTTGGGTTATTAGGATTGATATATGAGGAGTAGGATTTAATTTATGTGAAAGAGCTTGTTTTAATGAGATTTGTGTGATCTTAGGAACGTAAATAAAGGTAGGAAAGAGTAAAAGGAATTTGAAATATGGAGAGTAATGAGAAATGAGACGATAATGGGTTACTGAATATTAGATGTGGGAAGGCGAGGCATGAGAACTCTGAATTTTGGAAATTGGGTCGAAATTGAGTTGGTGTTATGCTTATGAATTGATAACGAGTCAAAGGAGTGGAGTTATGGAAACTCTAAGCATTAGAGACTGAGTACAAGATTAAGTCTAAGTTAGTCATAGATACATCTGTTGAGTTTATTAGCGAGTTTGAATGCAATGATCAAATGATGATTCGGGCTTCGAATATAGATTTAATAATTATGTGGGAAATATGAAGGGATCATAGTACACTAATTATGAGCATCGATAATTTTCAGGAAAATGGTTATGATAGATTATGAGAATATAAAGTTCAGGGTGAATTACAACTTTAAAATTTAAGTTATGGAAGATGAGACAGGTGAATGAGAAAACTTAAAAGACAAAAGTTATTATGAAAATGGGAGAAAGCAATTTGGCTATAGTTAAAGCTTCTTGGAGATCGCGTAATTCTATTATTATTATTATTCTCTTGGCTATGTGTTTATGAAAACTATATTTTAAATGTGATGTTGTTGGGTTTTCCAACTAAGCGAAATATGTGGAACAAAGAAACATATTATTTGAATATATGATTTTATTAAGTATAGTTGCTCAATTACTTGTTTAAAGAGTTAATAGTTGTGAACATTATCAAAGTTAAATTGAGTATGCAATGCTTATGAAGCCGTGCAATGCCAATATATGATGAAAGTGATAACGCACGGCTTGATTCTGGAAGTTGTTCAATGACGATGAATGTGATGTTATTATACATTGTTACAGCTTAATACTCTGGCGTTGGTTAAGGATTTTTGAATCTTGATATGTTTACGAGCTATGTCCCGTGAGGTTATAAGCCGAATATTTTGCAAGAGTTATCCTAGTGCTATATTGCATTGTTTGGGAAGCAACGAGATTCATGAAGGACAAATATGTAAAAAGAAATTCATAAAGGTATTACTTCATATTCGAGTATACAAAATTGACATATAATGGAAATATGATTAAGGGGAATGGATTATTATTTCCTTTTGCGGGCTAAATCAACAATACAAAATAAAATTTTAAACGTCGGGTCATAAACTTGAGAATTTAGTGAGTATGACGGTTCGAGTATTATCACTTGGGTTAAGAAAATGATGAGATCTTATGCCCCAAGTTTCGAGTACGAAACTTTTCAAAGGGGGTGAGGATGTAATACCCCGAGTTTTCAAAACCTAATAAAATATATTATTAACCTAAAAATTCCTTAATTTGAAAATTAAGGGCAAGTTAATAGAAATAAATTTAAAAGCGTTAATATCGTAGAAACGTAAACGTGTTTAATTATGTGAAGACCCTATTAGTGGCTAAAATTATTTTGCTTTAATAAAAATGAATAACTTAATTAAAACTTAAAATAAGAATGAAAACTATGAAAATATAAAACCCGTGCTCATGAAAATGTTAAAGTACAAATAGAAAAAAGGAGTAACAGTTGCACAAACAAACAAAATGCAACTTGCCAATTTTGAGAAACAAAGAAAAATAAAATAAAAATAAAAGAAATATTAAAATAACCTCTTCTTCACCCTCACATGGTGAACTCCAATTGCTCATCCAAATAAAATGTTGCAGCACAATCTTACACAAGCACTCAATTACTTCCATTTTCCGATTAAGTTAATCAATGTCTCATGAACTTTGCCTATGATTAGAGTTTAGTTCATGAAAAACCTTTCACCTACAAACTCTTTCTTTCTCCTTTTCTTCTTCCCTCTGTTTCCCCGGACCACCACCACTACACCAGAGCCGCCGGCGACGGGCCCAACAGCTCCCGCCGCTATACGCGCCGCCTGCACCCCCTTCTCCCTCTCTTCCTCCCTTCGCTGCCCCTTGCTCCACCTATTCACTACTGCGTCGAGCCTCCACAGCCAGCGGTAGGAAGCAGCGGAGCTTTGTCCTCACCGGAGCTTTGTCCTCCGTCCCGCTGCTGGCCACCATCACACCACAGTCCACAGCAGCCCTTGTTCCTTCCTCTTGCCTTGAACTTTTTTATAAGAGGTATGTTAACACTTCATACCTTCTTTGTTCTAAATAGTTAATCTTATAAGCTTAAAGCTTAATTATATAAAAATGCTAATCAACTTAAACTCTAAAATATTAAAACATTGTTAATTAAATTATTAATACTTAGGGATATGTTCTAGTTTATTTATAAATTCCAAGTATTTAATATTTATAATATATATATACTTGATAAAATAAATAAACTTGTTTTAATATGATAATTATATTATGACTAACATAAATTATTCTTGGACTATTACTAACCACTTGTTGATTATGGACTCTCAAGTTGATTAAAATGACATACCAATAACTTTTGGCTTATTTATATTAATGAAACCGTTAATACACTAATGAAAGCTAATTATATGGATGCCTATGACAAATGCATTTGGACTTTAGTGATGGACAATTATAGGGCCGATTTCTACTAACTTTGGACTCTTGGACTACTAACATGACATTAACGTTCTAATATAAGACGAAAAGTTTAAAAAGAGAAATGACTAAATTTACTATCGTTGCCCATCTAACTTTTATAATTGTTTATCTTAAGCTAATGATTATCTTTGCCAATTTATTTATTTATATTTCTAACATTATTAAAAATGTTATTTAGAACTCACCTTTATATTCATTTATTTATATTTACGCTTTATTTATATTAATTTGTTTAGAATTATGTTTTATTTATATTCATTTATAACTATGCTATATTTATATTCATCTATTTATAATTATACTTTATATATATTCATTTATAATTATGCTCCTTTACTTATACTTACGCTTTATTTAAATGGTTTACTAATTCTAAATATTGTAACTGTTCTTAAAACTATTTCTAATAATGTTAATTTTCTTATTACAAGTTCTAATTTTTAAATAAATTCTTATGACGTTATCATTTACTTTTGTTTAATTATATTTATTTTATTATCGTCAACGACTTAATTGAATAATTACGATGAATATAAGTTTGTGTTCTGTTTTAATACTAATATGAATCTCTAATAATGTTAATAGCTTTTTGTTAATAAGTTATACAATGGCAATAAAATCTATAAAGTAAATTATTAGAAGGTATTAACGAGTTATCAATAGATTTTAAATTAATGAGTTCCCCAGAATTTCTAATGAAGCGTTATCCTAAAGTATTTCAGAATTATACTAATAAGATTTTATTAACACTAATGTAGAACTCGAATATAAAACTAAATCTTTAAATTAATGTTTTCAAGATAATACTAAGTGTGAAATGTGTATGACATATGGTACATGTTTAGTAACCAAGTAAGCCAAGAATCCCGAGCTGTTAAGTTAATGGAATGAATGAACAACTGTTAAAAAGTACTCATGTTGAGAAAAAAGGAGAATAAAATAATGAGAAAACTCCTAAGAAAAGAAGGAAAAGTTTTAGTCGAGACTTGTAAGTAGTTGAAGGTTTTGTTAACCACGTTGTCATTATTGGGGATTATAGATTGAAGATTTGATACGAAATTTGGCAAATGATAAGGAGTCATAGATCATGAGGATAACTTCGAATATCAAGAATATTGGTACACGGTATGCTACCTGATAATTAAAGGAAGATGGGAAGTGACTTGAGGTAACGTCTACTGCTAACATTGTAATCCCCCGTAATTTTATGAATTTTATAAATATATTTAAAGTATATTTATAATCATTTTCAAACTTATTTTATTTAATTATTTAATTATTGATTATTTCGAAAGTTAAATGATTGTTTAAACGTTTTAAATAATCATTAATATTTATTTAGTTGCATTTAAGTATTGAATATTTTATTTAAAGGTTTTGGGTCGTGTTTATAATAATTTTAAATGGTGGTTTGAGGAGCCCCAACCAATTTGTTTAAGTTTCATGATCAACTTGAGCCCAAACCTAAGCCTAACCTAAGTGCCATAGGTTTTTAGGCAAAACCGATAAATACCTCCCAAAGCCCTTAATTGAACACTTTTTATTTTCTCTCCTCTCTCCCTCACAAACCGGCGCCCTCCCTCTCTCTTTCCCCTCCTTCGATTTTCCGGCACCGGCCACCACTCACCCTCACTCACTTTTCCGGCGAGGCTCTCACGCCACTCACCGCTCTCCCTCTCGCCTTGCTGCCGTAGCAGCAGCACCACTCCCTCTCTCTCGCTCTCATCTGCGCACAACAGCCATGGCTTTTCTTGGGGTCGGATTGATCATCGTACCCTATTTTTATTTCTAAAGGTTCCTCGATATCGTTGGTCAAGGGGTTACGGAGTCGCATCCGTAACTCGGTCTTTTGTTTTGAAGACTGGTTTTTGGTTGGACAACTCGATCCATTGTCTATTAAATTTACTAAATATTTATAATGTTGTATGTCTTGTAATCATGTCTTATTTTACGAGTTGAAGTCTGATAGTATTTTATCGAACATGTTTGGTTGTTCATTAGTATCATGATTAGGTTTCATGTTTTACTTTATTATTGTGTATACTCAGCCTTGCTGATTACGTGTTTTTCTGTGTCTTGGAGCTTAAGGTTTTATTGGCCCTTCGTGTCAAACCTATTTTTAGGCGCCTAACTAAAACTAAAACTAGCCTAGCTTTTTTTAAAGTTTTTTTATAAAGTAAGCTCCTACTTATTTATTTCTTAATTTTTTTTGAAGAGTTCGAGGTTTGATTTTGAAAAAGCTTTGAATCTTATTTTGGTGGAAATATTTTATTTCGAATTTAATTTTGAACTTATTTATTTTTCCAATTATATTTCTATTTTCTTTTATTTATATTCTCGGTTTCCTTTAGAAATTCCAAAAATTTTAATTTACTTATATTTATTAATTTTTCTTTTATCGGAAATTGGTCCGACAATTTATTTGATTTGTCTGAAAATTTTAATTATTTTTCGGTAATTATTGAGCATTTTCGAAAATTTTCAAGTTTCGGAAATTTTTTTTGTCTTGCTTATTTATATTCTTTGAGTGAATGGGTAGTTTAGGATGGGCATATAGGATAGAAATATCATATGTCTGCATTATTTTGTTGTGTTCAGTTTATTTCCTATCTGCTAATCTGTTAAGCTGCTTTATGTCTGCGAGTCTGTTCAGATAGTTTAGTATTGGTAGTTTGTTCAGTTGTTTTTGTCTGTTCAGCTACTTTTAGTCTGTATAGCTATTTTAGTCTGTACATGGTTCTTTTGATTGGTTGTTGATTTAGTTACTTTGTGGTTATTTATTTATTTGGTAATCTACGCTATGAATGAACGTTGTTCATTGTAGATGTCTTTCTCAACAATAGATGGACCGTTAGGCATGTCTGATAGTGAAGTCGATCGTGTTGGAAGTTTTTACAATCCTATTGTACTTAGTGATGACGAGTCCGACACTAAGTCAGTGCTTGAGAGCTATACT
Organism: Patellifolia procumbens; assembly: GCA_947645195.1. Taxonomy (NCBI): domain Eukaryota; kingdom Viridiplantae; phylum Streptophyta; class Magnoliopsida; order Caryophyllales; family Amaranthaceae; genus Patellifolia; species Patellifolia procumbens. Next base: position 247,291 of record CANSGD010000908.1, read on the forward strand.
AGCTTAGAGGTTGGATTACACCATATTCTGAGAGTAGCTACTGAGAGTGATGATGAGATGTTACAAGAGTTCAATCGAGCTAGAGGTCAAACCCGCAAGGATATTTATGCTGCTTTTCTCGCTGACACACTTAATGATGATACTGATAATGAAGATGAGATTGAGGACGTTGATGAACCTTCACCTAAACGTATTAGGAGGACAACTAGAGCTGAAGAGCCAAATTATAAATGTGTGATTGAGGATATGGATGATTTCGAAGACAAATTATTCACTCCTGAGAAATACAAGGAAGATAAGGATAGGAATCATGATGTTAGTCCTTAGATTTATTTTGATGTCATTTCCTTATTTATTTTAGCATTTCTTTTGAATAAGGTTGCTATGCTACACTAGTTATTTATTTTAGTACTATTCATTTGAGGAATTATATATAGAGAATTCTTGTTATGGATTGAGATAATATTCATTGTTATTATTTTGGGATTAATAAAATATTCTTTTGGTTATATGAGTTGAGCAATATTTATTTAGTACGCGAATGGGAATTATTTTTATTTTATTTCTCATGGTTGGCTATATAATTCCTTCATGATTGTGAAAGTAATGGAAATTGTTGGTGCTTGGATGTATTCCAAATAAATTTGTTTGAGATTGGATGTACTCGAAATAAATTCATTGGTGTCTGGATTTGTTCAAATTAAAATTGTCTGTACTTCGGATTTATTCCAAGTAAAACATTGTTGAACCTATTTTCTTTAGATGATCTGGTGTGATCAATTTTTTTCTATTCGATGCCTTCGTAGAATGGCAATTAGTTATGAATCGTGACCTGAATTAGACGTATGTGTTTTTCATAGGTTACGCAGTAGGATGGACAACAACGATGTCGCCCTAGCCTCTTCCATTCGTCTTTTGGCAGAGTTATTGACCCAAGAGAGAACTGAGCGTCCTGACACTGCAGGCGACATGTTCGAGAAGCGGGCTAAAGTTAAGCCGCCTTATTTTAAGGGACAGACTGACCCTACATTCTTAGAGAGTTGGATTAGGGAGTTCGACAAAATATTTGGAGCTGTGAATTGCCCTGAGGCAATGAAGGTAGATCAGGCTGTGATGTATCTGAAAGATGAGGCTGATCTTTGGTGGAAGGAAAACGAGACTAAGATTACTGCCGAGACTGATTTCAATTGGGATTCCTTTACCACTGCTCTTAGAGGAAAGTTTTACCCTGCTTTCATGAGGAAGTAAAAGGCCCAAGAGTTCATTAACCTTAGAATGGGAAGTATGACTATTTCTGAATACTATAGCAAGTTCATAGCTTTGTCTAGATTTGCACCTGAGGTAGTCGCTACTGAGGAATTGAAAGCTCAGAGATTTGAGCAAGGTCTGACTGAGGAAATTCAATTGGGACTAGGAGGTGAAACCTTTACATCCCTAGATTTCGTGTATGGGCGAGCCGCTCATATTTATGAAATGAAGACTAGGCGTGACAAGAAGCATGTTGCCCTAGGAGATAAGAGGAAAGATTTCCAAGCTAGGGGAAGTCAAGGTAGTTACAAGAGGGATACGAATGGAAATGGAAATTTCCAGAACAGGATTGGTCAAGGGTCTAGTGATGGGGCCAAGCCTTAGAGGACTTACTATTCTAAGAGATGTAACAAGAACCACCCTAGTAGAGACTATATGGGAGATCTGGTTACATGCAATTACTGTCAGAACAAGGGACATAGGGAGTTCGAGTGTTTCACGAAGCAGAAACGTGAACAGAATGCCAATGGCAATGGTCAGGCGAGGTATGGTTATAACCAAGCTAGCAACCAAGGAACGAAACCTTCGGGATCGCAAAATGGTCATGGAAGCTACACTAAGCCTGTGAATGGGAGCAATAATAACAACAACCAGAGTAAAGCTCCGGCGAAGCTGTTTGTGATGAGTCGTACTGAAGCTGAAAAGTCCGCTGATGTAGTTTCTTGTACTTTTTCTATCAACTCCACTTTAGTTAAAGCGTTATTTACTTCTAGAGCGACCTATTCTTTTGTTTCGTCGTCTGTTATTAAGAGTTTAGGTCTAGTAGACTTTGAAGTCATTGATTTTCCTATTAGTATCCCTACTGGAGAAGTTGTGAAGTGTACTAAGGTGTTTAGAAACTTACCTTTGAAGATAGGATGTTGTACTTTTCCCTCTAATATCATAGAGTTCAATTAGGGAGACCTAGACGTTATTCTAGGAATAGATTGGCTTAGTTCTTATAAAGCTAAGATAGATTGTGAAGCTTAGAAGGTAGTTTTGAAGAGTCCTTCGGGGAAGTTGATTTCGTACCGACGCTTTGGGAAACCTAAGAGTTTTGGGATCATTTCTGCTATGCAAGCTAAGAAATTGATAAGGAAAGGTTGTGAAGTATTCTTGTGTAGTGTGCGAGATATAAGCAAAGAAGTTGAGTCGGAAAATGAGGATGTACCTATTGTGAATGAATTCTTAGATGTGTTTCCAAGTGAAATTTCTGGAATGCCGCCTAAGAGAGCCGTTGAGTTTACCATAGACTTAGTTCCTGGAACTGCACCTATTTCGAAAGCAACCTACAGGATGGCACCTCCTAAAATGAGTGAATTGAAGACTCAATTGCAAGAATTGTTTGAGAATGGTTACATTAGACCTAGTGTGTCACCATTATTATTTGTGAAGATGAAGGATGGTAGTATGAGGTTGTGTATTGATTATCGTGAGTTGAATAATGTGACTATTAAGAACAAGTATCCTTTGCCTAGGATAGATGATCTTTTCGATCAGTTGAATGGAGCTCGTGTTTTCTCGAAGATTGATTTGCGTTCGGGGTATCATCAATTGAAGGTAGACGATAAGGATATACCTAAGACTACTTTTAGAACGAGATATGGTCACTATGAGTTTATTGTGATGCCATTTGGGTTGATCAATGCCCCTTCAATATATATGGACTTGATGAATAGGAATTTCCATGAATTCTTAGACAAAGTTTGTCGTGGTATTCATTGATGACATTTGGATTTACTCGAGGAATGAAGAAGAGCATGATAAGCATTGGAGAATTATTTTGGAGACGCTTAGGAGAAATCAATTGTTTGCCAAGTTCTCTAAATGTGAGTGGCGTTTGGAGAAAGTTGCATTTTTGGGTCATTAGGTGTCTAAGGAAGGAGTTTCTGTGGATCCTGCAAAGATACAAGCCGTTAGTGAGTGACCTAGACCGAAGAATGTGTCTGATATAAGAATTTTTCAAGAACTAACTGGTTATTATAGAAGGTTTGTGAAAGATTTTTCGAGGATAGCGAGACTTATTACTACTTTGATGAAGAAAGAGTCGAAGTTTGAATGGAATGAGAAGTGTGAGGAAGCTTTTCATATTTTGAAGGATCGTTTAACTTCTGCACCTGTTTTGACCCTACCCGATGGAATGATGGATTCGAAGTATACAGTGATGCTTCGAAGAATGGTCTGGGATGTGTGTTACAAGAGAATGGGAAGTTGATTGCGCATGCAACGCGTTAGGTGAAGCCGTATGAGTCTAATTAACCTACCCATGACTTCAAATTAGCTGCCATTATGTTCGCATTGAAGATTTGGGGACGTTATCTGATGTATTTCCATAGTATAGTTTTGCCTATGGGTTTTTACCTTTCACTTGAAAGGGTTTTTCCTATTTTTGGCTTAGTCTATAGAGTCTTAGATTAAATTATTTTAGACTTTAGTTAATTTAATTTAGACTTTTATTCAGCATATTATTTTCTGTTATATGGCCGAAAATATGTGATGTAATTTCGGTTATGTTTAAGTCTAGTTGAGTTGTAATCCCTTAAAGACAAGATTAGATTAGCTAAGGGATAAGGTTGATCTAGGCGTGTGAAATAAGATAGGAGAGCCGAAAATCTCTATCCTATCTTATTAGATTATCTTCCTTATCTTTAGGATATCTTTTCCTAAATTCTAGGGATTAGTTTTAAATGCTTTCTAGTATATATATAGGACCGATTAGCATTAATAAAAGGAGATTTTGAAGTATTAAAATTTCATGAGTTTGTACTTATGATTTAAGGTTGAGTACCTTGCTTGTTTAGCATTGAAGAAAGACTGAGATCGATCTTCTACCCCTTTGAACCGAGATTCAAAGGTTACTATCCCTATTTGTTACTCTCTATACTACACAACCATCACTCTCTTTAGCTAAATATCACATAAAAATCGCTCCTTTAAGTCCTATAACTCTCACTCACTCTAAACCCCTCTAAAGTAACAATCTTTGAGCCCAAAATCATATCATTATCTCTATGGAGCAATTGTGAAGATATTCACCGACCATAAGACTTTGAAGTATATCTTCACTCAGAAGGATCTCAATATGAGACAAAAGGAGATGGTTAGAGTTGATCAAGGATTATGACTTAGATATATAGTATCATGAAGGGAAGGCAAATGTAGTCGCTGATGCTTTGAGTAGGAAGATGAGCCATAACGTAAATGCGTTGGTAGTTTCCGAAGAGTTGTATCGAGATATGCAAAGGCTTAACCTTGAGATTTTGAATCCTGGAGGGATAGAAGCAAGATTGAACGCTTTGTCTTTAGGATCGTCGATTTTCGATGAGATCTTGGAGAATCAAATTGGAGACGAACATCTTGACAAGATTAAGAAAGATGAAGCAAGGAAAAGAAGTTTATTTTAAAATCCATGAGGATGGAAGTCTAAGATTCAAAGGAAGGTGGTGTATACCACAGAAGTGTGAAGAGCTTAAGAGGAAGCTTATGGAGGAAGGTCACAATACTCTGTATTATGTACCCCTGGTGGTGATAAGTTGTATAAAGACCTTAAGCAGAATTATTGGTTGACGAATATGAAGCGAGAAGTCACTGAGTTCGTGTCCAAGTGTTTGACTTTCCAGAAAGTGAAGATAGATCACAAGAGACCTATGGGGAAGGTCCAGTCGTTAGAAGTCCCTGGATGGAAGTGGGGTTCGATTTCTATGGATTTCGTGACAGCATTGCCGAAGACCAAGACTGGCAATGACACTATTTGGGTGATTGTGGATCGATTAACTAAATATGCCGTCTTTATTCAAGGAGACGTGAAAGAAGAATTGATATCACGTATTTATATAGACTTTTCTCCCTTATTTACAAGCTAATTTGTGCGTCATTGGAGCTCTTGGGAGCTATTTTGTGCTAACTATCGTATATAGTTGTGGTTTTGTGTTTTGGTGTTGATTTGCAGGTTTCAGGGAGTTTTCCCCTTGTTCCCGAGCCATTTGGAAGCAACCACGGCTTTACAAGATGTTACGGGGCACGTAGGATGGCTCACGAGCTTTATGGGTAGTTTAGGAGGTCCCAAGACCCCTAAACGTGAAGATTAGAGAACCAAAGAGTCAAAAAAGGAGATTTCCGTACTCTGATCGGGCAAAAATGGCCCGATCGGCGAAGATATTAGCATCGGGTATGAAAGTCGCGGACCCGATTGGGCAAGGCGTGCCCGATCCAATCGGGCGAGCAATCTTGCACCAGACCCGATCGGGCATAATGTGCCCGACCCGATCGGGTCCCCTCCACTTGAGCTGCTGATGTTCTACGCGTAAAAATGAAGCGTTGTTGGGCCATTTGCTGAGAAACCCGATCTCAGACCCGATCGGGTCCTGGATCGGGTTGACCCAAATTTCTGCTTCTTGTGTGTGATGTTGCGCTGGAAACGAGGAACAAAGTTGGGGCTGTCCCGATCGGGTCCTGTGCTTAATTTCGCGACCTTCGTCGTTTTAATTCCGTTTTTAGCAAGACTTGAAGGGTATTATAAATACCTTTTCCTCATTATTTTAGAGACATCATTTTTTCATTAGCTATTACTCTAGTTTATTTCTCATTGTTCTTAGTTTAGTTTAAACACTTTAGATTAGATTAAAGGTGATCAAACCTATTCGATTTCAATAAAAGTTCCTGCTTTCTGTCAATTGGTATTCCTCTTTGCTCTAGTCTCTTTCTTTATTCTTGATTGCTTAGTTTATTTATTCAATTATTCATGATGCAATTATTAGGGTTTCATATTAGTTTTGTTGTTGTTAATTCGATTATGAGTGAGTAGTTCTCTTTTTAGGATGTTAGATAGGAAAGCCATGTTTATACCATGATTGTGATTTAGATTTCTATCAATTTCTAGGGCTTGATTAGGGTGATTGTGATGTGGTTTGTTCTTATTGAGTAATTAATGTCAGTGTACAATTTCATTGATTTCTTGTGGTTAATAGTTGTTTGCACAGATTCGTCTTACGACTAGAGGCCTAGGACACGTCAGTAGTTTTGATTACGTTAGTGAGCATGCGGCGTTTGTTGAACTATGAGCGTTGAGTCTTAACCATAGCTCAACACATGCTCTAATTCCCCGACTCTTGACCTAGGTTTTGATAGTAGTTGACCCTATTTGATTGGTATAAGCATGGTGGACCGACCTAATACCCTAGGTTTTTGTTCCATAGTTAATTCCTCAATTTAATCCGTCTTCTTTAGTTTAATTATTAGTTCAGTTAATTCTTCCCTGATTTCATCTAAAGTAGCTGATTTGATTGAATATTAATTTAGAAACTCTATCTCCCTGTGGATTCGACCCTGCTTCCATTGACTACCTTAGTTAGAGGACTGTAGGTTTATCTTTGATTAGGTGATACGACTAAAACCCTATCAAATTTTGGCGCCGTTGCCGTGGAGACGGCTAGTTTTCTAAGTTTTATTTGATTATTTGGTCTACTTCTCTGTACCTCGTTGGAACTTCATTGTTCCAATTGAGGTACGTTTTACTGCTTCTGTTTGTTTCTTTTGTATGCCCAAGTCTCAAAGAAACGGTTCCCCCATCCCAGCGGACCCCGATCTTACTAGGACAATCAGGCGGATTCGAAAGAAAAATCAGAAAGAAAAGCAGTCTGTTCAGCTGAACACCTCTGGAACAGACACCTTGAGTTCAGTTATGTCAAAATCACTGAAGTCATATGGCGTGCCCAACCCAGATGGTCTTTCTACTGGACCACCAATGCCCACCATCGCTGCTAACAATTTTGAGATTAAGCCTGGACTCTTCAGCATGGTTCAGCAAAATCAGTTTGGTGGGCATCCTACTGAAGACCCGGTAAATCATCTGCAACGGTTTCAACAGCTTTGTCGAACCGTCAAACATGCCGGGGTCACTCCAGATCAGCTAAAAGTCATGTCGTTCGAGTTTTCATTGAGAGATAGAGCCCAGAAATGGTTGAACGACGTGAAAGAAACAGAATGGAGTGAGATTTCTGCTGCGTTTCTGAGAGAGTATTATCCACCTACCAAAACAGCAGAAATCAGAAACAAACTAGCCACGTTTTCCCAAGAGCCTGATGAAACATTACGGGAAGCGTGGGCTAGGTTTAGAGATCTACAGAGAGAGTGTCCACACCACAATATGGACAAGTGGTTCTTGACGCAGACATTCTACAATGGTCTGCAGCCTCAGACGAAGAGTATTGTTGATTCGTTTATAAGAGGAGTTTTTCTAGATAAGGAAGTGGATGTAGGCTACGAGTTTCTATCAAACCTCGCAGCCAATGATCATTCCACTTCCCGAAGCCTCACGAGGAAGGTACTGGAGGTAGATGCCATTGCATTATTGACTTCGCAGATAGCGAAGCTGAGTCAGCAGATTAACACCTTCAGTTCCTCTTCCTTAGCAGCACCTCCTTTGAGTATCAATGCTTTGTCTACCGTAGCACCCATTACCTCATCTTACTGCGAGGTATGTGGTGTTCAGGGTCACTTTGGGCATGACTGTAAGTTCAGTCAACTTCAGATGGAGTAGGCAAACGCCTTTCAATAAAGACCACAAACCTTCCCCGCCACATAACTACCAAAACCCACAAAACCACCATCCTCCACCTCCACAAACCCATCCCAAACCCTCTTACTACCAAACCCCACAAAACTTTCAGAGACCCCATCACAAAACTTCCACAACCACAATAATTTCCAAACTCCACAAAATTTTCCCACCCACCTCCACAAAACAACAACCCACAAGAGCCTTCCATATCTGAAGTGATGAAACTAATATTGTCTATGCAAAAGACAAATGAGGAGGCACAGAGAGCTCAAGAGAGACAGTTGTTGGCTATGCAGACTATGCAGAAAGCCAATGAGGAAGCACGGAGGGCCCCATAGAAGCACATCAAACTTCTCGAGGCTCAAGTTGCTCAATTGGCAGAAACTAATGCATAGAGGCGTCAAGGAGAATTGTCAGGGCAACCCGTCCAGAGAGAACATGTGAATGCCATTACTGTTAGTAGTGGTATTGCATATGATGCCCCTCCGTTGCCCATTGATGAGGTTACCCCAACTGCGGGGAAGAAGAGGGTGGTAGAGGAAGGAAAAAGGAAGAATTCGACGTCTGAAGTCGATTTGTCTGTAGAAGCTGAACAGAAATGGAAGAAAAAGAAGAAGGTTTGTGAAACGCCTTTTACACCAAGGCTACCTTTTCCTCACAGGATGCAATAATCAAAGGTCGATCAGTAGTTTGGTAAGTTCTTGGCTATGGTCAAGAACCTTGAGGTAACGATTCCATTCACAGATTTAATTACCCAATTGCCTGTTTATGCCAAATTTCTATAAGACATGATAACAAAGAAAAGAGACTTTGGTGGGGTAGAACGTGTCGCTCTTACTGAATAGTGCAGTGCTTTTATCCAAAATAAAACCCCACCAAAGTTAAAAGATCCTGGTAGTTTTTTTATACCCTGCCATCTTGGACCTATTTTTATTGATAAGGCTTTATGTGATTTAGGTGCCTCTGTTTCTGTTATGCCATTGTCTGTTTATAAGAAACTGAACATGGGAGCACTTAAATGCACACAAATTACTTTACAGATGGCGGATCGTTCTATAAAATACCCTCTAGGTGTTTTAGAGGACGTTCCTGTTAGGGTTGGGAAATTCTATATCCCTGTTGATTTTGTGGTGTTAGATATGGATGAGGATCCCCAGATTCCCATTATTCTGGGTAGGCCGTTTTTGTGTACTGCAGGTGCTGTCATTGATGTCAAGTCTGGGTCTTTAACTCTTAGTGTTGGTGATGATAAAGTGATGTTTAAACTAACAAATGCTGTTAAGGCACCTATGCTTGAACAATCTTGTTGCATGGATGAAGTTTTGGATAAAGTAGGTGTGGAGAAAGTTCCAACTACACCTAAGGTTGCCTCACCGTCTGGAGGCATTATCAAGAACATTTGGAGAAGAAAGATATTTGATGAGGGTGGCACTCATTTCCAAGCCCCTCCTATTTGAGAGAGGGAGGATTAGGGTCGTGCGAGACCTTTATAAACCAGCGCTGTGCGAGAGGCAACTCGTATTCTTTCCCTTTTTCCTTTTTCTTTTCATTTTTTTTATTTTTTATTTTTTATTTTTTCTTCTTTTTGTGAGCGAGAGTGAGGGTACTAACATTGTTTTTCCTTTTAGCATAGTCCTTATCACCTTTTGGCATTGAGGACACTGCCAAGTTCAGCTTGGGGGAGGAGTTCTGTTTGTATTCTTTATCTCTTTTACTGCTTTCTAGGATAAATTTACTGCTTTCGAAAAACTCTGAAAAAAATCAAAAAAAAAAAAAGGTTCCCATGACTGGTTTAGTTGTTTCCCTGTGCCCCTTGTTGTGCTCTATTTGAAAATGATTTGACTTTGTTTTCTGGATAGCTGGGCATCTGTGATCTTGAGGCTATGATTTGATGTTTGATTGCTATGATTTCGACCACTTTGTGCTGCAAACCTGAATTGGTTAGACTGTGAGGCCTCTTTGTAGCCTATTGGATTTATATTATTATCCAGTCTATTCTTGTGTGTTAGTTCCTCTTTAGTGGATTGATCTTGACTTTGACTTCGTACTTGTCTGATTTTTGATGACTTGCAGCATATGATGTGATAGAGGCGTTCTTTTGTCTTATTCTTGAGCTTCAAAGTGAGTTTTTGATATATTTTTATCCTCCTTGCCCCGTTGAGCCTAATGACTTGTTTCGTGTTACTTAAACCCCTATTATGAGCCCAAGGCCTTCACTTGATATTATTACAAGCCTAGCTTGGGGGAGCTTTTGTATGGGTTGAGTTTGAGAATGGTTTCTTGGTTTAGTTTGGTTGTTGAGGAATTTAAAAGTGTATTTGTTGTGGCTTGAGGGTGAGAAAAAGAAAAAGCAAATCTAGAGTTGCGTGAATGAAGTTCAGAAAAATGAAAGAAAAATGAAATAAAGGTTCAAAAGAATTCGAAGTTCTTTCATTCACGTACGTTCTTAAATAAATATTCGCTTCATTGCTTGAAAATTGGGTTTGTTATGAGTTCTTCATTAATCTATGAGAGTTGGGTTACTTTACGAGGTTTTATGGTGTTGTTGGGAGTTGTGAAGGCCACCTTAGGCCTTGTTTGAATGATTTATGCTCCCCCTTTCTTGGTTTTTCCACCACATTACCCAAAAGTACCCCTACCTCTTACCTAAGCCCCATTACAACCCTCTAAAGTCCTCTTGAGCTCGTGTCTGCAGTGTTCATTTGATTGATTTTGAGTCAGTTTGTCAAAGTTAAAGAGTATGAATGCTAATTGAGTCGACTTGACTAGGATGAGCGTCATTGAACCTTCTTAAACACATGAGAGTGTGAGTGGAAAGGGTATTTATGGTCGGGTTGGTGAGTGTTCGGGCATATTATTTGCCTGCCACAAAATAGAGAGGAATGACACCCTTGTGAGAGCCTTTTCAGGACTTGTATGCCTTGTGGATGCTTGAGTTTGATAAATCGCTTGAATGATTGGTGGTTGGATGGATATGATTAGCCAAACTTGAATTATGCCTGCTTGAATGATTCTTAGTCTTGAAAATGTTTTGAGCTTTGATTTGTTTTTATCTATGGGGTGAGGCAATCTATTCCATGTTCAAGTTCTGTTTGCTTGAGGACAAGCAAAGGTTTAGCTTGGGGGAGTTTAATATCACGTATTTATATAGACTTTTCTCCCTTATTTACAAGCTAATTTGTGCGTCATTGGAGCTCTCGGGAGTTATTTTGTGCTAACTATCGTATATGGTTGTGGTTTTGTGTTTTAGTGTTGAATTGCATTTTTGAGGGAGTTTTCCCCTTGTTCCCGAGCCATTTGGAAGCAACCACGGCTTTACGAGATGTTACGGGGCACGTAGGATGGCTCACGAGCTTTATGGGTAGTTTAGGAGGTCCCCAAGACCCCTAAACGTGAAGATTAGAGAGCCAAAGAGTCAAAAAAGGATATTTCCGTACTCTGATCGGGCAAAAATGGCCCGATCGGGCGAAAATATTAGCATCGGGTATGAAAGTCGCGGACCCGATCGGGCAAGGCGTGCCCGATCCAATCGGGCGAGCAACCTTGCACCAGACCCGATCGGGCATAATGTGCCCGACCCGATCGGGTCCCCTCCACTTGAGCTGCTAATGTTCTACGCGTAAAAATGAAGCGTTGTTGGGCCATTTGCTGAGAACCCGATCTCAGACCCGATCGGGTCCTGGATCAGGTTGACCCAAATTTTTGCTTCTTGTGTGTGATGCTGCGCTGGAAACGAGGAACAAAGTTGGGGATGTCTTGTGTGTGGGCCCGATCGGGTGGCCTTTGGCCCGATCGGGTCCTGTGCTTAATTTCGCGACTTTCGTCCTTTTAATTCCGTTTTTAGCTAGACTTGAGGGGTATTATAAATACCTTTTCCTTATTATTTTAGAGACATCTTTTTATCATTAGCTATTACTCTAGTTTATTTCTCATTGTTCTTAGTTTAGTTTAAACACTTTAGATTAGATTAAAGGTGATCAAACCTATTCGATTTCAATAAAAGTTCCTGCTTTCTGTCAATTGGTATTCCTCTTTGCCCTAGTCTCTTTCTTTATTCTTGATTGCTTAGTTTATTTATTCAATTATTCATGATGCAATTATTAGGGTTTTATATTAGTTTTGTTGTTGTTAATTCGATTATGAGTGAGTAGTTCTCTTTTTAGGGTGTTAGATAGGAAAGCCATGTTTATACCATGATTGTGATTTAGATTTCTATCAATTTCTAGGGCTTGATTAGGGTGATTGTGATGTGGTTTGTTCGTATTGAGTAATTAATGTCAGTATACAATTTCATTGATTTCTTGTGGTTAATAGTTGTTTGCACAGATCCGTCTTACGACTAGAGGCCTAGGACACGTCAGTAGTTCTGATTACGTTAGTGAACATGCGGCGTATGTTGAACTATGAGCGTTGAGTCTTAACCATAGCTCAACACATGCTCTAATTCCCCGACTCTTGACCTAGGTTTTGATAGTAGTTGACCCTATTTGATTGGTATAAGCATGGTGGACCGACCTAATACCCTAGGTTTTTGTTCCATAGTTAATTCCTCAATTTAATCCGTCTTCTTTAGTTTAATTATTAGTTCAGTTAATTCTTCCCTGATTTCATCTGAAGTAGCTGATTTGATTGAATATTAATTTAGAAACTCTGTCTCCCTGTGGATTCGACCCTGCTTCCATTGACTACCTTAGTTAGAGGACTGTAGGTTTATCTTTGATTAGGTGATACGACTAAAACCCTATCAAGAATCAACTTGCAAAGACTTATATCAAGCACGTCGTGAGACTCCATGTTGTGCCGAAAGATATTATTTCAGATCGTGATTCAAGATTTCTCTCGAAGTTTGGGGAGAAAGTTCAGCAGAATCTTGGAACTACGTTGAAGATGAGTACTGCTTTTCGCCCTGCGACAGATGGTCAGAGTGAGAGGACTAATTAGACTATGGAGGACATATTAAGAGCATTTGCGACAGATTTTCAAGGAAGTTGGGAAGACCAGTTACATTTGATTGAGTTTTCATACAACAATAGTTACCATGCGAGTATAAAAATGGAACATTTGAAGCTTTGTATGGACGGAAGTGTAAAGTCCTATCAGTTGGAATGACTTTAGTGAGAATATAGTCCTAGGACTGAATTCAGTGAAGAGACCGTCAAGAATGTGAACTTGATTCAAGCTAGAATCCAAGCTGCCTAGGATAGGCAAAAGAGTTACGCTGATTTGAAGAGGCGTGGAGATGAGTTCGCCGTTGGCGATACAATGTTTTTAAAAGTTTCACCGACTAAAGGTGTTATGAGATTTGGTAAGAAAGGCAAGTTGAGTGCCAAGTACGTTGGTCCGTATGAGATTTTGCAACGAGTTGGTAAGGTAGCCTACAAGTTGTCTTTACCGATGAAATTCGAGAAGATGCACGATGTGTTCCATATCTCGCAAGCTAAGTGGTATATTCCCGATGAGAATCATGTTCTGGAACCCGAAAGAGTTCAGATTTATAGTAGCCTTACGTATGAGGAAAGACATGTGAAGATTTTGGACAAGAAAGTGCATAGTACACGCAATAAGGATGTGAGCATCGTCAAGGTACTTTAGTCTAACTATGAGTCCGAGGAGGCAACATGGGAAGCCGAGGATGATATGAGGAAGAAGTATCCTGACTTGTTTGTTGAGGTGAGTTACGAGGGCGTAACTCGTTTTCTTTAAGAGGGGTAGAATGCGATAGAATTTCGAGCATTTTACCTATTTTATGGTAGTTTTATGCATTTTTATGCTTATTCTTTTTCGATTTGCACATGTTCGTGCAAAATGACGTGTCCATGAGTGACATATTTGAGATTGGGTTGGTAAATTGTGCACATGTGTGATACAAGCTTTTCCGAGTTTTCAGTTTTGAAAAGTTTAAGTATAGAATTTTCCAAACAATTTAGTTTTTCGTGCAAAGTTTCGAGTTGAAACTTCTTTTAAGAGGGGTAGACTGTAATCCCCGTAATTTATGAATTTTATTAATATATTTTATATATATTTATAATCATTTTTATATTTATTTTATTTAATTATTTAAGTATTGATTATTTTGAAAGTCAAATGATTGTTTAAACGTTTTAAATAATCATTAATATTTATTTAGTTGCATTTAAGTATTGAATATTGTATTTAAAGGTCTTGGATTGTGTTTAAAATAATTTTAAATGTTGGGTTGAGGAAACCCAAACCAATTTGTTTAAGTTTCATGATCAACTTAAGCCCAAACCTAAGCCAAACCTAAGTGACATAGGTTTTTAGGCAAAACCTATAAATACCCCCAAACCCCTTAATTGAACACTTTTCATTTTCTCACCCTCACTCACTTTTCCGGCGAGCCTCCCACGCAACTCGCCGCTCTCCCTCTCGCCTTGCTGCCGTAGCAGCAGCACCACTCCATCTTTCTCGCTCTCGCCCGCGCACAGCAGCCAGCACGCAGCCCAGCCGCACATGCTGCACACGCGCCTCCCTGTCATGTGCTTCTCCTTCGTGTTTTCCGATTTTCGCGATTTTCTTCGGTTATTTCTTAACCCTTATCTTCTACTTCAATGTTTAAATTATATTTTAATGTTAAAGTTATAGTTTTTATGAATTTTATATGTTTTTAATTAAAGTTGAAAACTTTATTATTTGAATTGTTAAAAATCTAATTTTTATTTATTGTGAATATAAATTATAAACTCCGCCTGTGAGTGTCTGTGTGATATTCACTGCCGGTCTCAAGCCCGGATAAAGGAGGAGAGTTGCGGTAGATTTGGGGCGGCCAGCGTAAAACATAGCCCCATATCATGACATGAATCGACAAATGAAAAACGTGGGGGCGTTCCCTTCATAGACCCGGGTGTAGTGATAAGTATGCAAGGGTTTCTAGGTCGTCGCCCGAAAGAGGCGTGCCATCCCGGTGCTCGGGGGTGGTGTCAAATATGCAAGGGTTCCCGCATCAGGGAAGGGTGCGTGTAAAGAAGCTAGTCCATGGTAGTGGTAGGGGTAGGGGTAGTAGGATGCGCTTTGGGACATGGAACATTGGCTCTTTGACGGGAAGATCGACGTAGGTGGTGGAGGTTATGAGGAGGCGAAAGATTCACATAATGTGCCTTCAAGAGACTAATGATCGACACACAGAAAAACACGTAATCAACAAAGCACAAAACATAATATGATACTACTGAACAATAAAACATGATCAATAATAATACTCTACAATTTAACTCATAAGATAAGACTTGACTTTACAAAACATACAACATGATAACTCATTTTAATAAATTGAATATCTATGGATCGAGTTGTCCAACCAAACCAGCCTTCAATACAGAAGATGATAATGGGCGCGACCTCCGTAATCCCTTGACCAACGATATCGAGGAACCTTTAAAAATAAATAGGGCACGGTGATCAATCCAGCCCCAAGAAAAGCCATGGGCTACCTGTAATACCCCGAATTTCTAAACTATATTATTAGCTTTAAAACGTATTAATTACGTTATAAATTATATTATTAGCGAAAATAAGTGTTAATTCAAAATTTTGAGTTCTATTAAAGCATTGAGTCTATTATGATTTTTAAACTCACTAATTATTTTTGATATAAATTATTCTCATTTAAATATTTGATAAGTTATTTTATTTAATAAATACTTTTATTAAATTTGATACAATTGAGTTTATAAAATATTTGATAAACGTGTATATTGAAATACATTTATGATTGACATTTGCTTATAAATTTATTGAATTATTTTCTTTTGAATTTTACTTGTAAAATTAGCTATCTTGTATCCATCTATCTAGTACATATTTAAGCCAAACTATTTAAGACTCAAGCCCAATTAAAAGACCATTAGCCATTTAATAGTTTAACCCAAACAAAAACAAAAAGGAAAAAAAAAAACAAATAATAGAATGAGAAAATCAGACATCTTCTTCCTCTCGTCCCCTATCACATGACTCTCCAACAATGGAGTCAAATTCAACCATCTTAATTAATTTAGTCAGAATATCATTGCAAAATCAAGCTAAAAACTGAGCAAATCAGAAGAATTCAGACTATAGTCAAAAAGCAAATCTCAAAGTTCAACTCTCATATCTTCACCATTAATGGAACTTGATTCCAAGCTCAAAAAATCTGACCCAATTTCTCTATAAATACTGAGCTATACCCATTCAATTGCTCAAGCAAACCACACTTTCAAGGTTTGCTTCACTCTCCTCTTCAATCTCCTTCTTTTCCATTTTAATTTCTGAATTCCTGATTTTGTTTTGGAAAAAAAAGTTTTAAAACCACCACCACCGGACCACCAAACGACCACCAACTCCAACCACCGTGCGCTCCTCCTCGCACCACCACCTCTCTCCCAGAACCAACCCAACCACCCTCACTCTTGCGCACCACCAAGCAACCCTATGATGCGTCCCTCGTCCCAACCACACGAGCAGAACTCCCTCTCCCCTGCTCGCTGCTCTGTCTCCACGAACCACGTCCCTTCGCCTAAAACCGCCCAGCCCCCGCTGCCCTCGCCAGCTCGCCTGAACCGGCCGCCTGAATCGCCCCCTCGCCGGCGACCCCAAACTCGCCAGCGAGCCACCACCCTTCTTCCTTCTCCTCCCCTGTTTTCCTCTATTCTCCCTTCTTCTCTTAAACTGATCCAACGAATCAGTTCCCCCCCCCCTTCCCTTTTTGTATTTATCTTCTTTCGTTTTGTTTTTCTTTAAAAAGGGATTTATTTACTTATTTAAACTTAATTGGTTGCTTAATGATGTTTGACTTTGTCTTTAATGACTTATACCTATTTCTTATGTTTATAAAATAAAGTTAGTTTTCTATATTTAGAATAATTGTTTAAGTTAATGAAAATTAAAAGTGAAAGTAATCTCTAAGTACTTAAAATAATTTTTATAAATAATTTGAAACCATAAACTTTGATTTATGAATTCTTTTGAAGTAATTAATAAATTTTATTTAAGTTATTTAAATTATTCAAGTTGTTCATTTATAAAATTATAAGGGGTTATTTAGGTAACTAATTTTAGATCTCGTTTAATTATAGACTCCGATTACGTAGACGAGGATTTCCAAGAGTGTTGATTCGTTCGTGATTTAGTTTTCAAGCACACTTCAAGAGGTAATTACCAGTGTTCATCCACAAGTAGATTCCGTAAAATAAAATGATTTAAACTTGAGATTATGTGAATTAATTACGTGACTATGTGAATCGAAGTATGACTATGAATTTTAAAGGAGGATTATAATTATAGATTTTGAATATGGATTATTAGTATGAAATCTATTTACGGATTATGAGTATGAATCTTGGATTATGGATTACGAGCTATGAACGATAAATTAATACAACAATAAAATGATTGTTACTGTTATTGTTATTGTTATTGTTATTGTTATTGTTGTTGTTATTGTTATTATTATTATTATTATTATTATTATTAAAGGATATTATTATTAAAGGATATTATTATTAAACGATTATTCATATAAGTGAAGTTATTATTATTATTCTTATAGTTGTTGTTGTTGTTGTTATTGTTGATTACTCTATTATTCTTATGGTATTATCAATATGGATACATCATAAATGGAAAATCGAAAATTATGACTATGTGTAAGAACTTATGACAACTAATTAATGTATGGATTGTTGAAATGGAACCAAGTGTGGTTGTAATTAAAAATGGGATGTTGAACCAGTGTGTGAATTAAAGTTATGACGTTGGATTGACCATTATTGTGATAGGTGGTTAACAGGACAAGTGCCGGCCTATACACACATATTCTGTTATAAAGATAGGTGGATAACAGGACGAGTCCCGGCCTATACTCACTCGTTCTGTTATTGTGATAGGTGGATAACGGGACGAGTACCGGCCTATACACACACTTTCTATTATTGAGGTAGGTGGATAACGGGACGAGTCCCGGCCTATACTCGCACCTCGTGTTATTGTGATAGGTGGATAACGGGACGAGTCTCGGCCTATACTCATACATATCTTGTTTGTTCTTATAGTAAGTGGATAACGGGATTAGTCCCGGCTTACTAGCATTATCTTCCTTCTATTTAAGTAATTGGATAATATTGAAATCTGAAGTTAGTGTTACTTACGTGCTTATTAATTGTACATACGTGTTATGCTTTTCAACTTGACTCATATATTACTTTCAACTATTTTAAGCTAAGTATTTTTACGGGATGAAGTTGGAATGACCCAGTTTATCTGATTTTTGGGAGCTTGTCTCTTTTCAATGTTTCTTTGCAGGTGGGTGATCGAGGGGAACAGTGTGAGATCAGCTAGAAGTGCCATCCACCTAGTTTATTATTTTGCTTCCGCTAGAACTCTGAAACATTTAGTATTTAGTACTTAACGAACAAGCTTAATTTGGTTGTAAGGATGTTTAACTAAGTTTGGAATGAATATGTTTTGGTTACTTAGCCTTGAACTTAATTCCAAGGAGTTGAGTGCGGAGGTAACGCTCCGTCCGAGTCGAACCCTAGTTGATTTCCCCTCAAACGAGTTTTATTAATATAATAAGGGTTTGGTTTGGGCGGGGTGTTACACTACCACCATGAACTCCAACTCATACTAGTCTAAAAACGTGCACAAGTCTAAAGCTATTGATATTCTCTTTTCACTATATTTGTTAATATGTTATTCAATGTTGGACTCTTAACAAGACAACTAACACATAACATGGATACAACAAATATTCTACTTTTATCTTAGGATTAAATGACATGACCAAACAATTCCAATTGACCAAAAATTAATCCTCAATTTAATTGTTGGCTTAAATCAATAATCGAATGTATAAAGACAATAAATATACATACCCTTCAAAGCCCTCGGTCTTTGCAAAGTAGGAAAATAATATTAACAATAATAGTCCAACTTACCAACAAAGTCCTCGGCCTTTGAGAAGTAATAAAATATCCATTAAGGGAAACAATACCAAGAATCCAATAAACATATTTATAAACCCCTCATACGAATTTATAAATAAACTTCCCTTCACAAAATGCTTGAATAAACGTCCATTCAATCATGTAATTAATATCATAGGCAATTAGCATGCTCAACAAGACGTAATTCCAATATCAAAACCACGTATGAACCATAAAAAGGGTTCCCTATACATGATACTATAAATAACCCTATCCGTGGGACATGATACTGGTCTAACAATTCCAATTGACCACTTTAAAACACTAGAAGTCGCCAAAAGTAAATTCTCCGCCTGTCAAAATAATAACATAACAATGAATTAATATCCTAATTAATTCGCAACAATATAATTTATTTTAAAACTCTTCAAACCTCAATTTAAAATACTTTAAAACTATTAAAGTTCCAACCTTTATATACCTATAATATAATACTATAAGTCTAGGCTTTAAAAACCTCAAAAACCATCACATTTATAACTAAAACCAACTTTAAATATAAGCTAATAAATCTGAAAGTATAACTCATATTCATAATTTAAAAAAATCTGATTTTTAATTATTCAAACAAGAAAGTTTCCATCTTTATTTATAAAACATATTAAAATTCATAAAAATCATAACTTTAATATTAAAACTGTAATTATACCTTAAAATAGAGGATAGGGGATAAGAAATAACCAAAAGAAAAACACGAAAACCAGAAACAAGGAGGAGAAACACACGCACGGCGGAGCGTCGGTCATGGCTGGGTGGTTGGCAGTGCGTGCACGCTACCCGCGACCTGCTGTTGTTGCTGCTGCTCGCATGGCGAGCAAAGAGAGAAGAGGGTGAGTGACGGTGGTGCGGTGGCAGCATGCAAATCGAGGAGGACGAGTGATGGTGGTGTGACTCGCCGAAAAAACATGAGTGAGTTGAGTGTGGTGGTGGTGGTGCACGGTGGCACAAAAAACGAGGAAGAGAGGGAGAGGGATCGGATTAGTGAAAGGATAGGAAAATAGAAAGGAAAATAAAAGTGTGCAAACTTGGGGTTTGGGGGTATTTTATAGGTTTGCCTAGAAACCTATGACAATTAGCTTTAGGCTTTGATTTGGGCTTTGGTTGATCATCAAGCTTAAGTAAACGGTTTTTGCTGCTCAATCTAATATTAAAATCCAACTAAACACAAGCCAAAATCTTTAATACATAAAAGTTTGACCCAATAAATATTAATGATTATGTAAACCGTTTAAACAATCGTATGAATTTCAAAATAGTCAACACTTAACTAATGTAATGAAATAAATATGAAAATAGTTCTAAATATACCTTAAAAATATTTATAAAATTCATAAAAGTACAGGGGATAACATCCAAAATGTACTTTTTTAGTAGTTCCTTAATATATTTTTGTTGATGGATGTAGATTCCTTCTTCCATTTGTCTGATTTGTAGCCCTAAGAAAAAAGAGCTCACCCATCATACTCATTTCCGATTCTTTTTTAGATTAGCAAAGTCCTTACACCAAGATTCATTAGTGGCACCAAATACAATATCAGCAACATATATTTGAACTACTACTAAATATTCCCTTTTGATTTCAAAAAGAAGGTGCTATCGAGTTTTCCTCTCTTAAACTCATTTTCAAGAAAGAACTTTGAAGTCTTTGAAATTATGCTCTAGGAGCTTGTGTTAACCCATAAAGAGCTTTGTCAAGCATAAAAACATGATTCGAAAATTCTTTATTTTCAAAACCAGGAGGTTGTTCAACGAAAACCTCTTCATTAATATAAACATTTAAAAAGGCACATTTCACATCCATTTGATACAATTTAAAACCCATGAGAGTAGCAAATGCAATAAATATTCTAATAGCTTCCAATCTAGCAACATGAGAAAAAATTTCTTCATAATCAATACCTTTTTGTTGATTGTATCCTTTCAAAAACCACTTGAGTGTTTAATTTTCGAACTTATAGAATATATTTAAGTCCTTTGCTTTGGGTTCTTTGATTATTTTCTCTATTTAGGAACGCAATCTCATAAAGTGGTATCAGATTTTCCGGGTTGGTGCTACTGCTAGCGTGAATAAGTTACAATGTTCGATGCTTTTTCCATTCTTTTTCGATCTTTTGAAAATTATTTGATGATAATATAAGTGTTACAGATTCAGTTTCTTGTGGAGTCTTGCAGTGTTTTTTATTGACTCTTTTCTTAATCTTGAAAATGTTTCATTATGGAGATGGAGGAAGTAAGAAAAGCTTTAGATGAAATAAGAAAGATGACATTTGATATCCGTCATAAACAACAAGACATTAATTTAAAATTAAGTGAAGTTGAATGAACAAATACAAATGCTTTGAGGGCTTTGACTGAAATTATGGCTAAAAAGTTGAACCCTAATCATGTGGAGTACGTTGGGTCTGATTATGATGAACATGGTTGTAAACCTGTAGTTAAATCAAATTTTCTTGAGGATAAAGGGCTAAAAATGGATTAGACAGCTAGAAAAAGTCTGCGAAATCAGGGAATTGGATGATATGAAAATGTTTAAAATTGTTGTTGTCAGACTAATTGAGTATGCGGGAATATGGTATGATAATATTAAGGAAAAAAGGGTAAAAGAAGGAAAAGGAAAACTTAAGAGTTGGTTAAAGAAGAAGTTGTTAGAGAAGCTTTTGCCTGGTGATTATGATCAAAGAAATTATCTGAAGATGAATTTTCTGTTTCAAGATTCCATGTCTCTGAATGGGTATACCCATGAGTTTGAACGATTATGTCGAGTTTGTGATGTTGTTGAAACTTATAAAAAAAAGGCTGCTAGATACATAACGGGTCTAAATAGATGTATTGGGAAGAGAATTTAAGTGTCTCTTTTTTGTTGTTTTTAAAGACGCCTGTTGACTAGCTGAAAATTTTGAATCCCATGACAAGGAAGATAAAAAAAGGAGATTTAGGGGTAATAAAAATCAGTTTAAACCTAGCTTGTCTTATTCTGTTGCTAAGAGTTCTGATATGGCGGAAAAGATTGTTGTTAGCAAAGATGAACATAAGGAAAAACATAAAGTTTTTGTTCCTAGAGATAAATTTAAAGAGAATATAAAGTGCTTTAAATGTCAGGGTAGGGGACATATTGTCCAAATAGAAAAGCTATTCTGTGAAAATCTATATAGAGTTAGATGTTGATGATGAGTCGTATGAGTTTGTTCCTGAGGATGTCATTGTGGAGTAAAAGGAGGAAGGGGAGTCTGTTGTTGCTTATGTTGAACTTGCTAATGGAAATTACTTGAGTGTTGTTCGAAGAGTTATTCATGTAGAGTGTCCCCCTATCGAGGAACAAAGGGAGAATTTATTTCATACTGTTGGTGAGTTTATTTGCAGTATGATTATTGATAGTGGTTCTTGTAATAACGTTGTTTCTTCTGATGCTGTAGAAAAGTTAAATCTGCTTACTAGGGATCATTCAAGTCCTTATAAGTTGAGTTCGCTTGATGGTAAAGCTGGCCTATCTGTTAAGAAACAAGCTTTTATTTCTTTTTCTGTTGGTGCTTATAATGATGAATTATGGTGTGACATTTTGCCTTTGAGTGCTTGTAGTATTTTACTTGGTAGACCATGGCAATTCAAAAGAAATGTAATACATGAAGGGCATACAAATATTTATTCTGTATTAGTTGGCTCGAAAAGGGTGAATTGAAAACCCTTAGCACCTTATGAAATCGTGCCCAAGAAGAAAGAAGCACCAGCAAGTTATGTGTCTAGTGCTTTGAGTGATGCTCTACAACCAAACAAGAAGGAGAGGCGCCAGCAAGTTATGTGTCTAGTGCTGTGTGTCTAGTGCTTCGAGGTTGGTGACTATGTATTTCTGAGTTTGAATGCCCAAAAGGTGTTCAACAATTCAAAGGGGAAGACGAAGAATATTGAAGAAGGTCCCTTTGAGGTAGTTCATCAAGAAAATTATGACACCTTTCAGATCTTACTTGGTGAAGGTATGTGTGCGTCGATCAAAGCTGCTGACTTGGTCCCTTGTACTTGGGATGGAACTTGAGGACAAGTTGATTTTTAAGAGGGAGGTCTTGATGTGTATTGTCCATCCATTTAATCCCTTTCCTAAAATAGTTTTTTTTTGGTAAATGAAAGATATATAAAGATCACCAAACACAAATACACTTACTCAAAGATGATGACAACCCTTCTAGGAAGGCTGCCCAACACCTAAGAGTAAACAATTACATTTTGAGCTCATCTAGCCAAGATTGTATCTTAGTAAAGGCCTTTGAATTATAGACTAAATTAATCCTAGTCCTAATTACAAATTTGATGGAAGAAACAAAGCTAGCAACACTAGGGACACAATTACTCCAAAGAGACACTACTACAAAAACACCCTATGGAGTCGCCCCTTTAGAGTCGCCTACTTTAAAAGTCCGACACAATAGCTTTTAGAGTCGCCTATTTCTAAACAGGCGACGCATTAGGTCCTTGGCAAAAAGAAAAAGTCGACTAGAAGATTTTATGTGTCGCCTCTTGATTAGCAGGCGACACAATAAGTTTTTGCGTCTAATATTTGCTTGCGAAAGACGTATTAAACACTATCTATCGTGTCGCTTAATTTATAATAGGCGACACAATAGCCTTAGGTGTCATATCTTGTTTTGAGGCGACGCAATAGCCTTAATTCCACTCTTGGAAATTACAAAAAGAATTGAATGAAAATCACTATAACCCAAAACAAACAAAAAAAAAAATTGGTTATGAGTT
Source organism: Patellifolia procumbens (assembly GCA_947645195.1). NCBI lineage: Eukaryota > Viridiplantae > Streptophyta > Magnoliopsida > Caryophyllales > Amaranthaceae > Patellifolia > Patellifolia procumbens. Next base: position 270,853 of record CANSGD010000908.1, read on the forward strand.
CTAACTCTTCCATCATCATCGATCCATAAACACCACTACACCGCCGTTCTGTCACTGTCGCTCTCTCAGATTCACACCGACTAGCCGCTCTCACTTTCAATTCGTCGACAACCCACCCAAGAGTGCTACAGAGCCCTAATTTTACTGATACTCATCCACGAGAAGGATAACCCGAACCCTAATTTTCGGATCCGCAGTTTTGGGTCAGTTTTGGATCTCTCTCAACTTTGAATTTATTTCTTTTTCTGCTTCTCACTATTTAAAGATCGAACATCTCTGCCATGGTTGCCATCAAAAGTAACAAAGCTAGGCAGCTCTACAACAGTCGTGGTAATCCTACCTTTGAGGTAGCATCTCTCTCTATCTCTCTTACATTTCTTTTCTGGTTTTCATCGATTATCGATCTACATTAATCTGATCCATCTCCATAATTTTTCATCATTTTTCACTGTTTTTTTAATTTCCTAATTGCATTGAATCGTGAATCGATCATTTTCTACATTAATGTTTGCTAGATTAAGATGTTCTTAGTGTTCTGCATACATTTGATTTATCACTATCGTCGATTACAATATATCTTCGAATTCGTTTTGTTCTTAAGAAAATTTTATTTCATAATACTGCAAATCTGTACATTATAGATGATTGGATTGCCTTCAAACAAAGTGACGATTCAGCTGTTTGAAGAATTGTTTGATACTTTTTGATTCATTAGACACAACAGAAACTAATGATTTGAGTGATTTATGTGTTTATCAATTAGAAAACCCAGAAAAGCAGACTAATTACAGTAGCGTTGTGGCAAATTTTACTTCAGAATTGGCAAATTCAACTAATTCTCAACTTTGTCAACGAAACATGATAAAAGTAGTAATCGAGATGACGCCGTTTCAGGGGAAGTACAGGAGCAGGGGAAGAAGATTTTGATTGATTCATTGCTTGATTGTGATCTGTATGATGGTGAATGGGTGAGAGATGATTCATACTCGCTTTATAAACCCGAATCATGTAAAATGATAAACGAATACAATCTAGCTAAACTAAACAATAATAATTTTTCTTCAAGTTTAATGATCCTAAAACAAAGGTATAACAAATCTCTATTTGCATTGTTGTTTGTAAAGTCTAATATAAAACTTTAATGTGATTTTGTAAATCTTGTTTCCTGAAATTTCAATCTCCCTTGAGTTTAGTTTTGAACACACTAATTTAGGGTGATAGTTATACTTTTAGTTATGTGTTGACTCTCCTTTATTGTTGTCAAGTGGACTTGAAAAAGTCTGCGGAAGTATTGAATTGCTTAATGACATTCTGGTTCCTCTTTTCCTATATGAGCTTTTGGTGTTACTTCTACTCATTGCCAATGATGATTTATTCTTCTCTATATAGAATGAATGGAAGGCGAATGCTGAAATTATTAAAGGAAAATATCTTGTTTCTATTGAAGATTCACTAAATTGGAACATGTGGAATTGGTTTGCATTCTTAAAAGCTCGGTCAAAAACCCAAAGAATGTTTATGTAACTTTTTGGTAGGCATTCATTCCGGACCGAAGTTTCTTACTCTTTTGTATCCAAAGTAAGATTGTGCACCTTTAGCTTTGATTATCGAGTCGTTGTGTTCTGAATCTTGTGTTTAATAAACTTACTTTTGCCGCTTATGTAGGATTATAATTGTACAGAAGAGTTCTTTGTAGCTCCTTTGTTAGTTCGACAATGGGATTTTAAAGATAAGAATGGAACCACCAAGAAAACTCTTCGACTCGATCTTGTCGTTAGAGACTTTGTTCATTTTCAAAATGCGGACTTTGTAGTTTTTAATGCTGGGAATTGGTGGACGCATGAAAAGACATCCAAGGGGTACTATAGTTTTCTCTTATTTCTAACTTAATTATTCATTGCTTATTTTAGATGGATGACTAAAGTGCTTTATTTTGTTGACAGGGAAGATTATTATCAAGAACGCAGCAATGTCTACAAATAATTGGACGTAAAGGAGGCATTTCAAAAAGCCATTACAACTTGGGGGAAATGCGTTCACGCCAACATTAATCATCAAAGAACGCATGTATTTTTTCGTGGCTATTCTGAAACACATTTCAGGTCTGATTGCACCAAACGTTATTCATGATACGTAATGTTTTTGTATATGTTGTAGCCATTTCATGATTTGTTGCTCACATTAAATTGTACGAGTATTGTCAATAGTGTTCGGTTTGATCAGTTTGGAATGTGTATGAAGATAGTTAACAACTAATAAGTTACCAACTAATAAGTTACCAGCATTGCCTGCTTTGGATCAATAACTGCCCCTAATGGATCTTTCTATGAGCAGGATCTCAAAAGTTCTAGATGAATAACTTGACGTTAACTCATTAGCAAAGGGCAATAATTCTAGTTTGTTCAAAGTGTGAAAAGCATTGCACACCCATTATTGAGCCAGTATTCTGCTCATAATTTTTTTCCTTTCCATGTACCTAGAGTGTGATCAAGAAGAAATATGGTCAAGATGCCACCAATGTTGGTGATGAGGGTGGATTTGATCCTAGTATCCAGGTGACTGATAACATTCACTCTCTTTACTGTTGGTGTTGTGGTCGAGTTTGTAATGCTTTTTCTCTTAATAGCCTGCCTTTGAATTTACAGGAGAACAAGGAGGACCTTAAGTTGCTGTAGACTGCCAAAGGCTTTACTTGTTGCTTATAGGCTATACCCGGATGCTCTTGGGATTCATTCTGTTGCTCTTAGACCTAAGTCGTCTCGGGATGGCTTCGTTATTGTTCCTAACAAATACACCGGTCCTCTTTCCGAGTTTGTTCTTCATCGATCAGTGATTGTAGTTTTGAACCTTGAGTTCAAGGGTGATCGTTTTTTTTCCATTTATTTGCTAAACTTTCAATGTTATTAAGATTTATCAATCAATAGGTGGATTCTATATTGTAACATATACACTTTTTTATTATGATATGGAGGTTGTGAAATTATTGGTTATTTTATTTTTTGACTTTTAATATCTAACATTTACAATTAATGTTGTTGGACAAAATTAATACTTTATATAGCAAAAAAAATTACAAAGAGGTTTACGCGTCCCCTGCTAGATTGTAGGCGACATGATAGCTTATCTATTGTGTCGCCTCTTAAGAAAGAGGCGATGCATAAACTAGTTTGTTTTTGTACAAAGAGGACCTATCGTGTCGCCTCATTTATAGTAGGCGTCGCATTAGCTTATTATACGCGTCATGTATTATGTAGCAGGCGACGCATAAGGGTAAGTTCTTTGTGGTGAAATTGACCTATAGTGTCACCTCCTATCTAAGAGGCGACGCAATTGGTTGCTTTATGTGTCGGTTCTCAGGCGACACCATAGATATAGACCTATTGTGTCCCCAGCAACAGAGTCGCCCTCCAGCGACGCGATAGCCTGTTTACAGGCGACACGATAGGGTGTTTTTGTAGTAGTGAGATCTATTTCTAGCTAACCAGATATTGTAGATCACAGCAGCAACCACATCAAAAATCACTCTTCTTCTTGCTTGAGACAAGCCACCCCTCCTGCTGATCCAAGCCAAGTAGTTAGTAATTTCAGTCCATCTTTTCCTGATCATAATCCAGTCCAGGCAGTCTCCCCATACCATCCTGCTGAACTCACATTGAAACAGAAGGTGATCCATACTCTCAGTGTGAGAGCCACAGATTGCACAGGTATCATCTATACACACACCATACCTACTAAGCCTAGCTCTTGTCATAAGTCTTTGCTGAGCTGCTAACCACAACATGAAGCTGTGTTTGGGGGTATTAAGTCTATTCCGGACCACCCTATCCCAAGTAACCCTAGTATCCATATCCTGAGCTTGTTATAGCATTTTCCAATTGTAAAAACTTGGCCAGGCTGAGGCAACCAAGCTGCTTGTATAATTTGCTCCTTTACTTTGCAAAAATAATTCCAAACCCAACTAGCAGTAGATCTAGGGTGATATTGCCACCAGTTTTCATCATGGATATAAACTGAGTTAACCCATCTAACCCAAAGAGTGTCTTTCTTTTTAGCAATAGCCCATACTTGTTTACTAACTGCCAAAAGATTCCAGAGTTTGATGTCCCTCACTCCCACGCCTCCATATTTCTTCTTGCTGCACACTTTCTCCCAGGTTACATAGCCAGGCTTCATGTATTTGTCATTTCCTTGCCAAAGGTAAGTTCTGCATACTTGATTAATCCTCTTGATAACTGCCTCTGGCAAGATAAAGATTTGCATCCAATAGTTGCAGATACTCATCAACACAGAATTGACTAGCTCACGTCTTCCAGCAAAAGAGAGGTTTCTATGTTGCCAAGATTTGATCATGTAGAGAATTTTATCACCAGCTTATTGTACAATCACTAGTTTTCAGTTTCTTTGTGCTTATGGGTGCACCAAGATACTTAAGAGGCCAACTATCAGCTCCAAAACCAGATAAAGTGTGAATTCTTTGCACATCAACTTCTTTCATATTAGCCTGAAAGATTTCAGACTTTTATTTGTTAGCAGCCGGACTAGAGGATCTCTCAAACAGCCTCAAACCTTGAAGCATCAGGTACACACTCCTATAATCACCTCTGCTCAAAATCATCAGATCATCTGCAAAGCATAGGCTATTTAGTTGCAGAGCTTGGCATCTAGGGTGAAAATGGAAGTCCTGTTTAGCACCCTGATATTTTAAATTGTCAAATACTCCATGTAAATTACAAAAACAAGGGGAGAAATAGGATCTCATTGCCTTAACCGTCTCTTTGCTTCAAATAGGTCTGTACAGGAACCATTAAAGAGTATAGTGTATCTAGTAGTTGATATACACTCCATAAAGACTACAATGAACTTCTGGGGGAAATTGAGAGCGTATAATAAGCCATGCACAAAACTCCACTCAATACTATCATAAGCCTTTTGAAGGTCTACTTTCATCAAGCAACTCCTAGCAGACTGCTTCCTTGTATAAGTGTTTTATAAGATCCTGACAAACCAGGATATTATCTATTATACTTCTACCTGCCACAAAAGCACTTTGACTTTAGCTGACCAAACCTGGGAGAACTCTTTTCAGCCTTGAACACAACAGCTTGGAAATTATCTTGTGTATGACTGTACAGCAGGCTATAGGCCTGTAATCACCAACATGAGAGGGGCATGCCACCTTAGGTATCAAGGTGATTGTTGTAGTGTTAATTGCTTTTAGCATTATGCCAGAACTAAATAACTCTTTCACTGCATCAGTTACATCCTTTCCCACCACTTCCCAAGCATCTTTAACAAAAACTACTCCCATATCCATCAATCCCAGGTGATTTGATGTTAGGAATAGACCAAAGAGCTTGCTTGATCTCCTCATCTGAGAAATAAAAGTTAAGTAGAGTATGTTGGCTATTCAACAAGGTAGGACCTTGTTGAATAATCCTACTCTTAATAGGCAATATCTCATCTCTTGTATTATTTACAAATGTTCTAAATTGGTTTACAAAAATGCTCTTAAAAATATCATGCTCATACATCCAAACATCATATGTGTTCATAATAGCATTAATTCTATTTTTTTGAGCTTTGAGTTTAACACTATTATGGAACATCATAGTATTACTATCTCCATCAATAAACCAATCTCCCTTAGCTTTTTGTTGCAAAAAGGAATGATAGTTTACCTGAGCCTCTTTTAGCTTTTGATGTGCATTAAACTCTTCATGAGTTAAGCTAGAATTCCTGGGATCCAAGTGCAACTGTTCTCGACATCTCCTGAGAGCAGCAACTGCTTGTAAGTAAGCTGCTTCAACATCCCCAAATCTATCTTTATTGAGTTGTTTTAAGCCTTATTTCAAGTTCTTTAGTTTCTACCAAACTTGAAACATTTTATAGCCAGAAACCTGTCCCTGCCAAAACTCTGTCACTACATCTAAGAATTTCTCACAGTTGCTCCACATTGAAAAGTATCTGAATGGGATCTTCCTTGAGGTATAGAGAAACATTTGATCAAAGCAGGTGAGTGATCAAAGTATCCTTCAGGGAGAAAAATCACTTCAGCTGCTTGGAAAAGAGATAACCAACTAGCATTAGCAACAACTCTATCAAGTTTAGCTAGTACCCTATCTTCATTATCCTGCTTGTTATTCCAGGTGTAAAACCTACCAGTGGATTTCACATCAGCCAAGTTACAGTAGTTTAGACACTTCTGAAAAGCCTCTATTTCCCTTCTTGTAACTGTAGCACCAATTCTTTCATCACTAGTCAGCACATTGTTGAAATCCCCCATCATAACCCAAGGGCCAACTAGACCACTTCCAATCTTTTTCAAATCCTTCCATAAGATGCACCTATTAGCATTATCATTATGTGCATAGATCACTACACAAGCAAAAGTGACCTTAGAGCTACAAGAGCTGATAATACAGTGCACTAACTGATCAGTACATAGCCTTATATTAACCTCAAAGGCTCTAGGGTCCCAAGCAATGATTATTCTACCTCTACCATTCCAAGGAAACCTGGACATAGATTAAGATACAAGGCTCCAAGTTTATTGGCCCTCATCTTTGTTTCCAGGAGGCAAACAAGTGTAGCTTGGTGTAGAGAGATTAAAGATTTAACCTCTTGTTGTTTAGCTTTCTTGTTTAGCCCCCTGACATTCCAGCAGAGAATGTTATCCATTAATAGTAGGGGTGATCAGCCCCTTATCAATCATCTCCTCTTCACCTCTGTCACCATCTCTAAGAGAGCTATCATCTGCAACATCAGGAATCACATCATGTTGTTGCAATACCTGAAATCTCTTAGGACTGCTCTTTCCAGTTTCATTAGCTACAACAATCAGATCTTGGTGCTTTTGCTTAAACCTACTACTAACTTGTCTAAAGCCATCATCATCCACCAATAGGTCTTTATTCACCTTAGGAGCATTCACAACTTTAGGTCTCCATTCTTTCTTCCTCTTGACTGCCCAGCAATCCTCCCCTTTTTGGCCTATCTTCTTGCAATGCACACAGATCTCAGGCTTCCATTCATACTCAACAATCTGATTTTCAATCACACCATGCTCATTCCGGAAGGATATATTGTCAGGGTATGCCTGATCCACCAAAACTTATACCATGACTCTAGCATACATCAACCTATCCCTCTTTGCAGTAGCTTGGTCCACTTTTAAAAAGGCACCCAAAGACTGCACTATTTTAGTTAAACTTCTGTCTCCCCAATACTTAACATTAAGCTTAGGGAGTTTAATCCAAATAGGGATCTTCATAACCACCTAATTACAGATATTTACATCAATATCCCAGGATTTAACCACCACAGGTTTCGAATCAAAACTGAAATGGCCATTTAGAGCCATATCTTTACCTCCCATATCATTGAATCTCACCATAATACTCCCTCTCCCTACTTGAGCAATTTTGTCCATGCCCATTTTCCCCCAAACTCTCTTAAGGAATCCCTCCATTACTGGAAATGGTGGATTAGCACCAACAACATAACAAAATACAGCAGTCTGCCAGTAATCAATCTCCTCAGCAACATCCTCGATGTCTATTTTAGGTAGATGATCATTTAAGGGGTTATGATTATGCTCCTCAATCACATTCATGACATTCAAATCCTGCTTTCCATTTCTCATTTCAACACTGACAGCAGAGCCAAAAATGATATGTTTGCTTGGATTACTATATGTAAACTTACCTCTGAAATTCGAAGTATGCTCCCCAGGGTTGGATTTGAGAGCTGAAACCCACTCACAGAATCTTCTTTGAGCTTTAGGATTTACCTCATCCCCTTCTGAGTGAACAATAGGGGTATCTGGAGGCATCTCCTCATCACTCGTAATTTCCATATCAGTAATATCATCTTCATCCTCATGTAGTTTCCCTTTCAATTTCAAGTTAGCTTTAGAACTACCAGCTCCAGATTCAGTCACACTCTTATTCTTGCCATTTTTCCTTTTTGGGGCCCTTCCTCTTTTACCCCCTGCCATGGCTCCACAAAGAGTGCAGGAGCAAAGAGAATCTCCCTTGGGAAGAGAGAAAACAACTTTTTTCAGTTTTCAGTGAAACCCTTTTTTTTGGGGGGGTTCCTAAAATAGTTAGTTGAGTCTGTAATGTAGAGTTTGCCTACAGGTTTTTACCTTTTCACTTGAAAAGGGTTTTTCTTATTTTAGGCTATTTTCTGTCATTTTATTTATTTAAATATTGTAATTTAAATTTCTGTTGAGTCAAAGTAGAAAAATCTAGAGTCAAAGTTATTGAGCAAGATGACAATATGGAAGGAAAAAGGAAAGTCAACACAAAAGAAGGAAGTCAACATAAGTGTGGTGCCTAAAAGATAGAGTTTGGAAAATAAGATAAGGTAGTTGCTAAAAGATGAAGCTTGGAAGAAAAGATAAGGTGGTTTCTAAAAGACAAGATTTGCATCAAATTTTGCTAACTATTTGTTAAACTATAATTAAAATAGGATAAGGAGATATTAGGCGCATATCTTAAGGTTTTCCTAATTGTTTTCGGTTTTTTAAGGGTTGTGGGTGTACTATAAATATGTCATATGATCAATAAAGTTTAGAATGATTATTCAGAAAATCAACCTTTTAATAATTTTTAGGAATGTTAATTATTGAGAGTGCAAAATACTTAGGTTCAGGAATGTTCTAAGTAGTTTTGTTATTTAATTTGTTGCTTCAAGATTGTTGGCATAAATTAAAATATCCTGTTATTTGAGTATTTAATTTTCGGACTTGTAGAATAAATTTAAGTCCTTTGCTTTGGATTCTTTGATTGTTTCCTCTATTTGGGAACGCAATCTCATCAGGTATGCTGCATGGTTTATATACATCGATGAAAACAACAATGGTGACTTTAAAACAGAAGCATACTATGATCAGTTACTGCCCATATGCTGAGTAATATTAAATGGTGACTAAAGCATTCTAGCAACAAAACAACAATAACTTGAAAGTGTAAACATTATTTAGCCTAGCTGTAATATGTTGAATACCAACAAAAACAATTGCAGCAAAGTATCCTTATAAAGTTAAGAGAATTGTCAAGATAAGTTCAAATTGAGGTATGTACTATGTTCACTCGAAGTGCAGGGCTAATCTCAGTGATGATAAAACTCATAGTGTATCAAACAGTTGACTAGAGCTTCTTTTACCTACCACTTTTAAGTAAGTAATGCAATTTCTAGAGCATGGACTATCAAGGAAAATGTAATTTGAATGTCAATTCAGGCAAAATAATTTTAGACATTTACTTACTTGTTTCAGAGATGGAGAACAAAACCTTTCATTATGATTATTGGTAGTGGAAGGAAAGTAATTTATAGAGTATGGACTCGGAGGGAAATGCAATCTTACTGTCAATTCAGGGAAAACTTTTCGTCTTAACCAAACCTCAATGGGTACTTACAGAGTTACAGAGGGACGAATTTGAAGATATATTGTGTACTTTGGCACTTGATAGAAGTCAGATTAAAGATGCAATGAGATTTTCTTTGGATAATGCTGATGCTGCAGGAGAGGCATGTAATGTGTGTGTGACTTTTTAATATATTTGTGACATTACTTATGTTCAGACGAGACAAAGGTAAAGCGTTGGTTGATGTTAGCAATATCCGGGAGCAATCAGTATTCATATAAGAGTGTAGCACAAACTCCTTAGCAACTAAAGTTCATAGTTTTAGCCTTTTTTCTTTCTTGTATCTTTTCCTTTATTATTCCTCCCCATTATCTCAGAAAATAAAAGAGTCAAGGCAATGTGACTAGTGAAGAAGAGTGGTGATTCTAACTTTAGTTTATATCATCTTTCTATGCTATATGAGCAAGAAAGGATTCTTGGAGGGTGGTGCTCAACGGAGGTGGATCTTGATGTGATTCTACTGATTGGACGGATACTAATTTTGTGGGGGTAGGTGAGATTGATTGCATCAGCTTATGTAATATTGATGAGACGATCTTCTTTCCATCCCTTGAATAGATTGAGCTAGACTATTTGCGAAAGTTGAAGGGGCGGTGGAAATCAGATATGGAATCAGGCAGGGGTAAGACGGAAACAAGCAATGGGGATCCTGTAATTAATACTGACAATAATGAGCAGCAATAGCAAAAACGATTCTCAAATGTAGGGATGCATACATATTCATTTTCATTCCTTAGGATGTCATATGCAGATATAAGAGGTTGTCCTGAGTTGACAACTTTTCCTCTCTGTCCGAAATTGGAAACATTACTGTTATAGAAGGAGAAATAGAAGGAGAGCGTAAGGAAGATATTCAACCTCATCAACAGCATTGCTCCAACTCCCCGTTCACACAAGGATGGGCAGGTCAGACTCTAATTTAACCAAGCACAAAAGGAAAAAGTAGTTTACCAAGCAGAAATTGTTGAGAAATAAAGTTGTGAGGCACACACCTTAATAGGACAACTTTATGATTCGAGATATTTTATAGCTTCAATGTTTCTAGAAGATAAAGCAACATTATCCTTCTCACGATTGAAATCCAACAACAAGCAGGAAACAAAAACAAGGCAAAAATCAGCTAAAACATAGGATTACTACAAGAGAATTTCAAAAATATTTAATTACATACGTGAGTGAATGAAGATTCACTGATGCTTTATCTTTTTCCTGCTTCTGCCTGATTTTGGCAAGATGATCCTCCTTCGCAAGATAGGAGTGCTGCAAATACATACGTATGTACCTGATAGTCAAGATGGATGCAGTAGCAAACTTCACATTGCAAATTATATGTGACAAATATGGAAGCTACATTATGCAGGTTTTGTCCAAAACGAAATGATATTGTAAGTTAAATTTCTATTAATAAGAGACTCTAGGTAGCAGTGCCTTCTTTTCAAGTAGCTCTAAATAATAAATATCGACCAACAAACGGAAAACTTGATGCACCATAAAAATCATATCAATTATTATAAACATAAACCATATAATAACTATTGGTAAGATATAAGGATCAAAACATCCTTTTCAAATGTATGCACAAGCATCCTCAAATTCATACATAAATCATTAACTAACAAAGTTGTAAGTCTTGCCCTCCTAGGACGGTTACGAACAATCTTCCAGTACTGCAACAATGAAAATAACATAAATATATTATATAAACTAAAGCTAAGATATATATATATAATTTTTACACCATATCTATATTATAAATTATATCGTTTTTCATTCGTCATCCGAACGTTCAGGTGGATTATCACTTTCAGTATCATTTTCTGATCCAAAAACTATAATGTCACTATCAAATCCATGAATATTAGACTCGGTGTCGAACTCCTCGCCTTCTTCATCATTGTTTTCGTGAATATGATACGTTTCTTATATCACTTGAGCATCAAATAACTCTGGTTCAACATCATTTCTAACTAAAGGAGTCTTATCCTCATTAATCACCTCCGGTAAATTTCCAAGATTTATGACCCTCGAGGGAACACCATGCCATAATGCTTCATTTTGTATTCGGTATCTTCATCATTTAGGAAATCAAAAAAGTTGCGAGGATTGGCCTTAATAATAAGAAATCTCCATCGTCGTTCATTGTGAGAGGGTACATAGAAAACTTGCTCAACTTGATATACTAATGCAAAAGGTTCATTGGTTTTTGATCTTCGAGTAACATTAAGAAGTATTGCCCCAAGCTTGTCCTTTTTAATCCCTCTTCCCTCATCATATACATCAAACCAATCACACCTAAATAACACCACCATAGGACTCGTTCGATTTTTCAAGGCATCAAACTCTAGTACAACAATCTCTTGTAATAACCCAAAATAATCTTTCTCTCAATTTTGCTCATCTCCTTTCACTATAACACCACTATTTTATGTTTTTCGATTTCTTTGACGTTTTTTAGTATGAAACCGAAAATCATACTAATATACCCGTCATAAGTGACAACTCTTTTCATTGGACCTTGAGCTAGACACAATAATTCTTCCGTTACTCTAGTATCCCCATCATTCCAAAGCTTTATAATCTATTGTTCAAAAACATAAATAAAAACTTCTTATTTGTTAGAGTTTATTTTTTTAATGAAATAGTAATAATACTTTCAGTTACTTTGTTCTCAAAACAAAAACCAACCTTTTCACGATCTATCTTTCTTTCATATTAACTTAAAAAACAATATAATACGTATGATATATATATGTTTTTATCATATGTATATTTGAGTTTTGACAATACTTACTCAAAGAAAGGTTTCACTTCATCAGAATTTTTCAAAACATAGATTCGAGCTTCTCTCCATTCATCAATAGTTAATTGCATTAGATTTATCTTCCCCGACGGCTTGCCAATTACAGAGAAAACCGATAAACTATGAAGTTGTGGATGGTCATTGTCTTCATTTCGATCTAAACGATTAAATTGTGTTTCAATCTTGGACAAATATCACAAGCAAACTTCAAGACAATCGGCTTCAATATACCCATTTGCAATTGACGCTTCAGGATGAGCTTTATTACGCACATACAATTTAAATGTTCGCATCGCCCTAAAAAATGAAAAGTTGTTGTACTTGAATTTAAAATATAATATAGCTAATTAGTTTAGAGTTCATGTTACCTTTAGAAACGGTACATCCAACGATAATGCACAGGCCTAGAAAACTTTGCTTCAGTAGCTAGGTGTATCGGAAGATGTAACATCACATCAAAAAAAACCGGGAAGAAAATACGCTCTAGTTTGCATAATGCGATAACTATATTTGTTTCAATTTTCTCAAGATCATCTACATTCAAAGATTTAAAGCATAATTGTTTGAAAACCAAACTAAGCTCTCTTAAAGGCTTTACGACCCTTTCGTCTAATACACCTTGAAAATCCGGTGTTAGCAAATCTTGCATGAAAACATGAAAATCTTGAGATTTCTTCCTCAAATTTTGCCATCTTGCAAAGAAGCACATCTGGAAAATCCAACTTTGATGTAAAGGTGACTATTTTCGTCCTTTCATTCAATGTCAATTTGTAAGGTGCTTTTGGAATATGATATTTATCTCCCACTAACTTCGGTCTCAGTTCATCATGCATCTTCATTGCTTCTAAGTCCCATCGAGCATTTAAGGTGTCCTTGTTCTTTCGAGGTAAGCCAATAAATGTGCGTAATATGCTTTCACACACATTTTCCCCAGAATGCATTACATCCAAATTGTGTCTTATTAAAAGATGTTTCCTACAAGGTAATTGGAAGAAAATACTTCTCTTTTTCCATTGATGAACCATATATCGGTCTCCTTTCTTAAATTTTCAAGTGTTCCCTTTTCCAAACTCCACACCTAGTTATCCACTTAGTTGCTCCAAAATATCATATCCCGAAAGTGGATCTGGAGGATGACCCCTTTTCACCTTCCTGCCAAACGAACTCCTATTTAGTATCCATTTATCATAAGGTTGTAGAAACCTTCAATGACCCATGTAGCACCATTCGTGACCATGACGCAACTTGTCAGATTGTGTGTCTGTATGACAATTAGGATATGCAAGGAACCCTTTAGTGATCCACCAAGACAGATTGGCATATGCAGCAAAGTCATTGATTGTCCACAACAAAGTTGCTCGCATATTAAAAGTCTCCTTGGCGTGAGAATCCAAAGTCATTACCCCATTCTCCCATAATTCCCTAAGTTCATCTATTAAGGGTTGCAAAAATAAATCGATATCACTGCAGGGAGATTTAGGTGCGGGAATTGATAAAGATAACATCATGCTGTCACTCTTCATGCACATCAAGGTTGTAAATTATAAGGGACCAACATTACCGGCCATATGTTGTATCGACTACTCATGTTAGCCCCCGGATTAAACCCGTCGCTAGCTACTTTAAACCTAATCGGACATTACGTGCATCGAGAGCAAAGTCAGCATGAAAATCCTCCAAAGTTTTCCATGCTTCTGAATCTCGTGGACGTTTCATAATCTTGTGGATCTTTTTCGGAGACTTCCTTCTTATGCCATCGCACATGACATACTAATTTTGAAGACATAAACATGCTTTGGAGCCTTGGAATTAATGGAAAATGACGCAAGATTAATTTTGGTATCCGTGTTTTCCTCTGTCCGTCTCCATCGTCATCATCTGAAGAATCATAACCTTGATTAACTTTTTCCTTCCATCTAAGGGTCAACCATTGAGGACATTGAAATTCATTTGCATACTCTTTTAGAAATAAAATACATCGGTTGACACACGCATCAATCTTAACATAGTCATATCCCAACGCCTTTCTATACTTTTTTACTTCATAGGAACATGAAGGAAAACTTTTGTCATAATTAAATGCCATATGTAATGTGTTCAATAACATCGAAAAAGACTTGTCGCTCCACTTGCTGATAACTTTAATGTGCAACAAACTGAGAAGAAACTCTAATCTCTTGAATGTCTTACACCCTGGATACAACTCTGCCTCTATATCTTCCATCAATTTTAGGAATTCCATATGAGTCTCATCATTGAACTTATTTAATCCAAGCTCGCTGGATATCTCATCACAACCCGCTAACGGACTAGTTGTGAAATTCCATAGATTAGTCGCGTCAAAAACTAATGGAGCAAATTAGCAAAGGGCATATCATCATCATCATAACTGTTTGAAACTTGTGTTGTATATCCTTCTTCATCAATAGTATCATTTATCTCCTCACATTCTCCGTGAATAACCATAGATTATAGCTACGATCTATGCCATATACTAGTAAGTGACATTGCATACTTTTACGATCTTGGGACAAAACCAATTTACAATTCAAACAATGACATTTCAACGGTGTATCATTCGTCTTTTCCGTAAATGCAAACTCTAGAACTCATTAACACCAACGATATACTTCGATTTTTGTCTATCCTTTAACCCATTGTGAATTATTCAACTTTGATTTGTATTCATACTTAATATCGAAATAAACGAAAATAATTAACAAATGGGACATTTAAATGAAATATTTTGCAAGGAACTATTAGTACAATACAACGCTGAAGGTGGTATAATCAAAGCAAAAGTATGAAACAAAGAGCGCATATATCCTTCCTAAATAGAATGAGAAGGTAGTTTAATCAAAGAACTATGTTACATTAAATCAATACCTATAGACATGCTTCGCAAAAAGCGTTACACGCTCGACATGTAGCTAGACCTAACAGGTCATTCGAGACTTATTTTAAGTTGATAAGCTTGTTTATTTTAGACCTAACAGATCACTCGAGTTTGTTATCTTCGAACCTAACAAGCACTGGCCTTGTCAAAGAGGCAACGCGACTCGTCGACTTTGCATAACTGGCACCATATTAGCCAGCCTTGTCGAAGATTAGACCGAACATTGAAGTTACCTCAAGTTTAGTGGACACAAATCTCCAACTCCCCAACAGGGGCTACGTATTAGAGTGGCACACCTCCATTTCGCTAACACGGGCTACGTCGAGTACATGGGAGCATCTCCATCTCCTTAAACACTATTAATTCAATCTTTCAAGAACACCCTCAACATCCAAACATGAATCGCTTTGAAAGGGTTCAAATTCGAAAAGCTATCAGGGCTCATGAGCCCCTAAAGAGGACATTCTTCGATTGGAATATTGTGAAATATTTTCCAAGTATTAAAGACCTTTACACAAGGCACCTACCTCGAGAAAAAAAGTGAGTATGTCAGTCATTAGCCCTCACTAGGCTTCCTTGAGAAAATGAAGCCTTTCACATAAGGCACCCACTTTGAGCAAAATGAGTAAACACTCATTATCCCTTACTAGGCACCCTCAAAATAACGAAGCCCCTCTTATAAGGCACCCAACTCGATTCGTACTAGGCTCATTAGCCCTGGATGTGGTATCTCGACTAAGCTCAGTCGAAAAATCATGCTTATACATCATTCGAACTTTCGTATATGTCAAAGTTTGCAACCATTCAAAGTGTCGTGTTGATTTGAAGTCAATGAACTAGGTCATTCGAAGTTAACGAGCTAATCATGGGTTATCAAAATCAAGATTTAAGTGTTAAAATCTTACGAATTTACGATCTTAATTTGCAAAACGATTTAAATCACAACTAGAATCTTAATCAGTTAAAATCTTAATTAGAATCTTAACAAATCATTAAAATCTAAAAATCGTCATTAGAAACTTACGATTTTAATGATTCAAAGTGTCGTGTTGATTCGAAGTCAATGAACTATGTGTTTCGTGATTTTATCGTCTAAAGGATTTCAAAACAGGGTATTGTTTGCTACTATTCCCATAATCAAATATGGAAATATGAAACCATCACTACCACTTATATTATTAAATATGGAACTGAGTTCGAACCCGAATTATTCACTCAACTTTACACCCCCAAAAAGAAGGGAGAAGGACCATCTCCAAATCATATACTTTATTTTTCACTCTCCGTACATAATCATCTCAATACACACCACTTCCAGAGACATAATCCTCTAATGGCAATCCCTCCAAACTACATCAGTTCAATACACACTACTTTCATTAACCAACTCGCAACTATTAGAACCATTATTCCAATTCATGTACCTAGAGAATTGCGCCATATCACTACCCTTTTTTCGTCTTTGACCTTCCTTATGACGTCATGCCTCGTGAAATTCAGAATATCTTCCGACGTTGTTCTGGGTTCGATTCTTGTACGCTCAAGTTCATTGGTCGTGAAATCAAGTGAGTTCTTATTTTCTTCCTTTGCAATTCTATAATTGTTGGGTTTTTGAATAAAAAAATATTGCTGATAATATTGATTATTAATTCTTACCAATCTATGGGCGTTTGTTTTTGCTATTTTGTTGATTTGAAGAGTGCTTGTAGCAGTTGTTGGTTTGAGAGTTGTTTTACTATGTTAATCAGCAAATTCTGAATTGCAATCAACGATTCAAGTCACTAAAATATTAATTTACCAAAGTAAGTAAATCAAAATAACTTTAATATAATCAACTCAATCTACCATCATTTTGGGACGACTAGTTATTAAATTTATCAAAATAGATATAAAGGAATACAATAAACCTGCATGTGCTTTAAATTTTAATAACAAAGATCATTGCTATCAGCAAATTGGTGAAAGAACAACAACAATATATATACTCAAAATCGACCAAAAAACTTGTAAACCCATAACAATATGTAAATTAATATAGAGAACTGACAAGAAATTAATTTACCAGATGAGAAGAATACCCAAGCATCATACCCAAGCATCAGAGATTGCCGCCGGCAGAGAAAATGCGGTTGAGGAAGATGACTCCAACCAGAAGAAGGGGATATGCGGTTGACGTGAAAACCAATTTACAAATGAAGGGATAGTGGTGATCAGTTGAGTCGTGGGAAGAACCGAAGAAGTGGGGGTATTTTTTTTGGTGGGATAATGTTTCCGTCAATTTATCCGGGATAAGGGCAACGAATTTCTATCTCCCTAGCCCATTGTTGTTTAGCTTGGGCAACCAACTGCTAAGTACGTGGGCCCAAAGATAACAAAATCGATGCATATTTAGATTTATGGGCCACAAGACTGTTAGTCGTCGCCCAACACAAGATTCGTGCAACGAAATTCAACTAGTTGTTATAACTCTGTACATTGGGCAACAAATTTGATTATTGTCGCACAAATGAAGAGTCCCCGTTGCATAGAGTCGATTTTTCGTGTAGTGTTTGCAGGAACGCAATCGACAAACCTTAAAGTGTAATTTTTGTCTACCCTAAGCTGGACTTGGATTCCTTCGAATTACAAATTCACTGTGTTTCTTGAATGCTGAAACAGTTGTTGTTGTCTGTGGGGATCCTTTCAAAATAACTACAATTCGAATACCATTACACGAGGATACAACAACCGAGGTACAACGTTTCCAAGGGCACCATCTAAGACGACCCAAACTCATCGAGCCAATCACGATGAGGTGGTCTTTGAAGATCAACGTCCCCGTTGTAGGAAGTCCTGTCAACCTGCCTCTTGAGCTACAACCACAGAACCACCACCAGTGACGTATACCGATTTGCAGCAACTAGCACATCAGATGAATATGCATATCACGGTTGTGATGAAGCAGTTGTTCAAAGGACTAAAGGGCACCCAACCTACTCCCCCTAACCGAGGGATAGCTTGGACCAAGCTGAAGCTTGTGAACAATCAGCTCCAACAAAACGTGCCTAACCGAGCACGTACCTGGTCCGTCGAAAAAAGCCTGAGCTGCGTCGAAGGACAAGTCCATCATGCCACCATATAGGGAGGATGCTCGAGCTATTATAATGGAGAAGAAGATGAGGAACAAAAACTTTGATGCACGTCGAATTATCAAAGAGAGAGAAGAAAGTCTCAAGCAGGAGACTCGAAGTACCTTAAAGTCACACGAAACTCATGTATGTCGAACTTACAGCTTCACTAGCACATTACAAGACTATACATCGAACATCCCATCGGGCGATATGAAGAAGTCGTTGAGTTAGGCTATCGAGCTGGCTCAGCAATCTCACATTTATCTCCCTTCAGTCGACACATCATGGAGACCCGTAACCCGAGAAAAATCAAAATCCTAATGATTGAGCATTATTCGAAGACTACTGACCCAACTGATCATCTTGCAGCCTACAAGGCCCAGATGAGTGTCCAAATCTTCTGTCAATCAACCTGGTGCAGATACTTCTCGGCCACGTGAAAGGTTTGGCTCTAAACTAGTTCACTGGTCTTCAACCTGATATCATCACAAATTTCTCAACTCTGTTCCCTCAACACTCCATCGCGGCCAAACGCCACAAGATGACAAACATGCACTTTATGCCGGTCTCGTATAAAAAATGAGAAGGTCTAACCTGCTACATTAAGATCGAGGTTCAATAAAGATTAATTGAAGGACTTTGACCTCCAAGACGGAGTGGTTGTTACAGCTCTGATGAATGGCCTACACACTGGGCGATTCAAGTGGGAATTAGCCATGAGGGAGACTCTGACGCTTCCTGATGCAATGAGGCAAGCGCAAAATTTCATTCAAGCATCGTACATCTGCAAGTCCACGCAAGACGAAGGAAGAAGCAGGGAAAGAATGAGCCATCGAACTCTAAGGATGGCATGTCTGATAGGTCAAGAGACATATACCATTAGATGGAGGTCATGACCCTCGTTACAACTCCAATCGACGAGAATTATATCTCAACTTGTAGGAGAAGTCTTTGCTTCCCAAACCCACTCCCATCAAGACGTTGAATTTTGGGATAAATGAGAAGTTATGGTACGAGTACCGTCGAGAATATGGTCATACGACAAAAGATTGTCGTGAATTGAAGAGAGCCCTAAACAAGCTTGTTGATGAGAGAAAGTCAAACAAATATCTAAAAAAACCCACGGGATGAGCGTCAAACTTAGAAGAAAAGAGAACATGAATCAAATAGCAACGGGACCGAATGGTACGTCTCCTGATCATCGACCGCTGAAACAGGCACATTCAGGTTTGCCAACATGGACAGAGATCTCCTCGCTCAATCATGGAATATCGATAATAAGAAGTGTGTGTAGCACAACAACAGATTTCAGGGGCAAAGAGTACCTCGACCTTGTCGGTCAGACAGGATATCGAAATATTTTATGATGAATTTCTTCCATAGACGTAAAATGGCTTGACCTTGCCGGTAAAAAACAACCTTGTAAATAACCAAGTTATGAAATGAAACACGACCTAACAGGTCATTTGAGACTTATTTAAGGTTGATAAGCTTGTTTATTTTAGACCTAACAGATCACTCGAGTTTGTACTCTTCGAACCTAACAAGCCCTGGCCTTGTCAAAGAGTCAACGCGACTCGTCGACTTTGCATAACTGGCACCATATTAGCCAGCCTTGTCGAAGATTATACCCAACATTGAAGTTACCTCAAGTTTAGTGGACGCACATCTCCAACTCCCTAATAAGGGCTACGTATTAGAGTGGCACACCTCCATTTTGCTAACACGGGCTACGTCGAGTAATATGGGAGCATCTCCATCTCCTTAAACATGACTAATTCAATCTTTCAAGAACACCCTCAACATCCAAACAGGAATTGTTTCGAAAGGGTTCAAATTCGAAAAGCTATCAGGGGTCATAAGCCCCTAACGAGTTCATTCTTCGATTGGAATACTGTGAAATATTTTCTAAGTATTAAAGACCTTTACACAAGGCACCTACCTTGAGAAAAAAGAGTGAGTATGTCATTCATTAGCCCTCACTAGGCTTCCTTGAGAAAACGAAGCCTTTCACATAAGGCACCCACTTCGAGCAAAATGAGTAAGCACTCATTATCCCTTACCAGGCTCCCTCGAAATAACGAAGCCCCTCTTACAAGGCACCCAACTCGATTCGTGCTAGGCTCATTAGCCCTGGACGTGGTATCTAGTCTAAGCTCAGTCGAAAAATCATGCTTATACATCATTCGAACTTTCGTATCTATCAAAGTTTGCGACCATTCAAAGTGTCGTGTTGATTCGAAGTCAATGAACTAGGTCATTCGAAGTTAACGAGCTAAGCATGGGTTATCAAAATCAAGATTTAAGTCTTAAAATCTTCCGATTTTACGATCTTAATTTGCAAAACGATTTAAATCACAACTAGAATCTTAATCAGTTAAAATCTTAATTAGAATCTTAATAAATCATTAAAATCTAAAAATCGTCATTAGAAACTTACGATTTTAATTATTCAAATTGTCGTGTTGATTCGAAGTCAATGAACTATGTGTTTCGTGATTTTATCGTCTAAAGGATTTAAAAACAGGGTATTGTTTGCCACTATTCCCATAATCAAATATTGAAATATGAAACCAGCACTACCACTTATATTATTAAATATGGAACCGAGTTCGAACCCGAATTATTCACTCAACTTTACACCCCCAAAAAGAAGGGAGAAGGACCATCTCCAAATCATATACTTTATATTTCACTCTCCGTACATAATCATCTCAATACACACCACTTCCAGAGACATAATCCTCCAATGGCAATCCCTCCAAACTACATCAGTTCAATACACAATACTTTCATTAAGAAACTCGCAACTATTAGAACCATTATTCCAATTCATGTACCTAGAGAACTGCGCCATATCACTACCCTTTTTCGTCTTTGACCTTCTTTATGACGTCATGCCTCGTGAAATTTAGAATATGTTCCGATGTTGTTCTGGGTTCGATTCTTGCACGCTCAAGTTCATTGGTCGTGAAATCAAGTGAGTTCTTATTTTCTTCATTTGCAATTCTATAATTGTTGGGTTTTTGAATAAAAAAATATTGCTGATAATATTGATGATTGATTCTTACCAATCTATGGGGGTTTATTTTTGCTATTTTTTTGATTTGAAGAGTGCTTGTAGCAGTTGTTGGTTTGAGAGTTTTTTACTATGTTAATCAGTAAATTCTGAATTGCAATCAACGATTCAAGTCACTAAAATATTAATTTACCAAAGTAAATCAAAATAACTTTAATATAATCAAGTTAATCTACCATCATTTTGTGACGACTAGTTATTCACTTTATCAAAATGGATATAAAGGAAAACAATAAACCTGCATGTGCTTTGAATTTTAATAACAAAGATCATTGCTATCAGCAAATTGGTGAAAGAACAACAACAATATATACTCAAAATTGACCAAAAACTTGTAAACCCAGAACAATATCTAAATGAATATAGAGAATTAACAAGAAATTAATTTACGAGATGAGAAGAATACCCAAGCATCATACCCAAGCATCAGAGATTGCCGCCGGCAGAGAAATGCGGTTGAGGAAGATGACTCCAACGAGAAGAAGGGGATATGTGGTTGACATGAAAACCAATTTACAAATGAAGGGAGAGTGGTGATCAGTTGAGTCGTGGGAAGAACCGAAGAAGTGGGGGTATTTGTTTTGGTGGGATAATGTTTCCGCCAATTTTTCCAGGATAAGGGCAACAAATTTCTATCTCCCTAGCCCATTGTTGTTTGACTTGGGCAACCAACTGCTAAGTATGTGGGCCCAAAGATAACAAAATCGATGCATATTAAGATTTATGGGCCACAAGACTGTTAGTCGTCGCCCAACACAAGATTCGTGCAACGAAATTCAACTAGTTGCTATAAGTCTCTACATTGGCCAACAAATTTGATTATTGTCGCACAAATGAAGAGTCCCCGTCGCATAGAGTCGATTTTTCTTGTAGTGTTTGCAGGAACGCAATAGACAAACCTTAAAGTGTAATTTTTATCTACCCTAAGCTGGCCTTGGATTCCTTCGAATTACAAATTGACTGTGTTTCTTGAATGCTGAAACAGTTGGTGTTGTCTGTGGGGATCCTTTCAAAATAACTACAATTTGAATACGATTACACGAGGAAACAACAACCGAGGTACAACATCTCCAAGGGAACCATCTCAGACGACCCAAACTCATCGAGCCAATCACGATGAGGTGGTCTTTGAAGATCTCAACGTCCCCGTTGCGGGAAGTCCTGTCAACCTGCTTCTTGAGCTACAACAACAGAACCACCACCAGTGACGTATACCGATTTGTAGCAACTAGCACATCAGATGAATATGCATATCACGGTTGTGATGAAGCAGTTCTTCGAAGGACTAAAGGGCACCCAACCTACTCCTCCTAACTGAGGGATAGGCTTAGACCAAGCTGAAGCTTGTGAACAATCAGCTCCAACAAAACGTGCCTAACCGAGCACGTACCTGGTCCGTCGAAAAAAGCCTGAGCTGCCTCGAAGGACAAGTCCATCATGCCACCACATAGGGAGGATGCTCGAGCTATTTTAATAGAGAAGAAGATGAGGAACAAAAACTTTGATGCACGTCGAATCATCAAATAGGGAGAACAAAGTCTCAAGCAGGAGACTCGAAGTACCTTAAAGTCACACGAACCTCATGTATGTCGAAGTTACAGCTTCACCAGCACATTACAAGACTATACATCGAACATCCCATCGGGCGATATGAAGAAGTCGTTGAGTTAGGCTATCGAGCTGGCTCAGCAGTTTCAGATTTATCTCCCTTCAGTCGACACATCATGGAGACCCGTAACTCGAGCAAAATCTAAATCCTAATGATTGAGCATTATTCGAAGACTACTGACCCAACTGATCATCTTGCATCCTACAAGGCCCAGATGAGTGTCCAAATCTTCTGTGAATCAACCTGGTTCAGATACTTCTCGCCCACGTGAAAGGCTTGGCTCTCAACCAGTTCACTGGTCTTCAACCTGATATCATCACAAATTTCTCAACTCTGTTCCCTCAACACTCCATCGCGGCCAAACGCCACAAGAAGACAAACATGCACTTTATGCCAGTCTCGCATAAAAAATGAGAAGGTCTAACCAGCTACATTAAGATCGAGGTTCAACAAAGAGTAATTGAAGGACTTTGACCTCCAAGACGGAGTGGTTGTTACAGCGCTGATGAATGGCTTACACACTGGGCAATTCAAGTGGGAATTACCATGATGGAGACTCTGACACTTACTGATGCAATGAGGCAAGCGCAAAAGTTCATTCAAGCATCGGACATATTCAAGTCCACGCAAGATGAAGGAAGTAGCAAGAGAAAGAATGAGCCATCGAACTCTAAGGATGGCATGTCTGATAGGTCAAGAGACATCTACCATTAGATGGAGGTCATGACCGTCGTTACAACTCCAATCGACGATAATTATATCTCAACTTGTAGGAGAAGTCTTTGCTTCCGAAACCCACTCCCATC
Source organism: Patellifolia procumbens (assembly GCA_947645195.1). Lineage (NCBI taxonomy): Eukaryota > Viridiplantae > Streptophyta > Magnoliopsida > Caryophyllales > Amaranthaceae > Patellifolia > Patellifolia procumbens. The sequence continues at coordinate 294,584 of CANSGD010000908.1, forward strand.
ATGACGTTGAATTTTGGGATAAATGAGAAGTTATGGTGCGAGTACCGTTGAGAATATGGTCATACGACAAAAGATTGTCGTGAATTGAAGAGAGCCCTAAACAAGCTTGCTGATGAGAGAAAGTTAAAAAAATATCTAAAAAACCCACGGGATGAGCGTCAAACTTAGAAGAAAAGAGAACATGAATCAAAGAGCAACGGGACCGAAGGGTACGTCTCCTAATCATCGACCGCTGAACAAGGCACATTCAGGTTTGCCAACATGGACAGAGATCTCCTCGCTCAATCATGGAATATCGATAATAAGAATTGTGTGTAGCACAACAACAGATTTCAGGGGCAAAGAGTACCTCGACCTTGTCGGTCAGACAGGATATCGAAATATTTTATGATGAATTTCTTCCATAGACGTAAAATGGCTTGACCTTGCCGGTTAAAACAGCCTTGTAAATAACCAAGTTATGAAATGAAACACGACCTAACAGGTCATTTTAGACTTATTTAATGTTGATAAGATTGTTTATTTTAGACCTAACAAATCACTCGAGTTTGTACTCTTTGAACCTAACAAGCACTGGCCTTGTCAAAGAGTCAACGCGACTCGTCGACTTTGCATAACTGGCACCATATTAGCCAGCCTTGTCGAAGATTAGACCCAACATTGAAGTTACCTCAAGTTTAGTGGACGCACATCTCCAACTCCCTAATAAGGGCTACGTATTAGAGTGGCACACCTCCATTTTGCTAACACGGGCTACGTAAAGTATTATGGGAGCATCTCCATCTCCTTAAACATGACTAATTCAATCTTTCAAGAACACCCTCAACATCCAAACAGGAATTGCTTCGAAAGGGTTCAAATTCGAAAAGCTATCAGGGCTCATGAGCCCCTAACGAGTTCATTCTTCGATTGGTATACTGTGAAATATTTTCTAAGTATTAAAGACCTTTACACAAGGCACCTACCTTGAGAAAAAAGAGTGAGTATGTCATTCATTAGCCCTCAGGCTTCCTTGAGAAAACGAAGCCTTTCACATAAGGCACCCACTTCGAGCAAAATGAGTAAGCACTCATTATCCCTTACCAGGCTCCCTCAAAATAACGAAGCCCCTCTTATAAGGCACCCAACTCGATTCGTACTAGGCTCATTAGCCCTGGACGTGGTATCTAGTCTAAGCTCAGTCGAAAAATCATGCTTATACATCATTCGAACTTTCGTATCTTTCAAAGTTTGCGACCATTCAAAGTGTCGTGTTGATTCAAAGTCAATGAACTAGGTCATTCGAAGTTAACGAGCTAAGCATGGGTTATCAAACTCAAGATTTAAGTCTTAAAATCTTACGATTTTACGATCTTAATTTGCAAAATGATTTAAATCACAACTAGAATCTTAATCAGTTAAAATCTTAATTAGAATCTTAATAAATCATTAAAATCTAAAAATCGTCATTAGAAACTTACGATTTTAATGATTTAAAGTGTCTTTTTTATTCGAAGTCAATGAACTATGTGTTTCGTGATTTTATCGTCTAAAGGATTTCAAAACAGGGTATTGTTTGCCACTATTCCCATAATCAAATATGGAAATATGAAACCAGCACTACCACTTATATTACTAAATTTAGAAGCGAGTTCGAACCCGAATTATTCACTCAACTTTACACCCCCAAAAAGAAGGGAGAAGGACCATCTCCAAATCATATATCTTATATTTCACTCTCCATAAATAATTATCTCAATACACACCACTTCTTGAGACATTATCCTCTAATGGCAATCCCTCCAAACTACATCAGTTCAATACACACTACTTTCATTAACAACATTTCAACTATTAGAACCATTATTCCAATTCATGTACCTAGAGAACTGCGCCATATCACTACCCTTTTTCGTCTTTGACCTTCCTTATGACGTCATGGCTCGTGAAATTCAGAATATGTTCCGACGTTGTTCTGGGTTTGATTCTTGCACGCTCAAGTTCATTGGTCGTGAAATCAAGTGAGTTCTTATTTTCTTCATTTGCAATTCTATAATTGTTGGGTTTTTGAATAAAAAAAATATTGCAGATAATATTGATGATTGATTCTTACCAATCTACGGGGGTTTGTTTTTTCTATTTTGTTAATTTGAAGAGTGCTTGTAGCAGTTGTTGGTTTGAGAGTTGTTTTACTATGTTAATCCTCAAATTCTGAATTGCAATCAACAATTCAAGTCACTAAAATATTAATTTACCAAAGTAAATTAAAATAACTTTAATATAATCAACTCAATCTATCATCATTTTGTGACGACTAGTTATTTAATTTATCAAAATGGATATAAAGGAAAACAATAAACCTGCATGTGCTTTAAATTTTAATAACAAAGATCATTGCTATCAGCAAATTGGTGAAAGAACAACAACAATATATACTCAAAATTGACTTAAAAACTTGTAAACCCAGAACAATAACTAAATTAATATAGAGAATTGACAAGAAGTTAATTTACCAGATGAGAAGAATACCCAAGCATTATACCCAAGCATCAGAGATTGCCGCCGGCTGAGAAAATGCGGTTGAGGAAGATGACTCCAATGAGAAGAAAAGGATATGCGGTTGACATGAAAACCAATTTACAAATGAAGGGAGAGTGGTGATCAGTTGAGTCGTGGGAAGAACTGAAGAAGTGGGGGTATTTGTTTTGGTGGGATAATGTTTACGCCAATTTTTCCGGGATAAGGGCAACGAATTTCTATCTCCCTAGCCCATTGTTATTTGACTTGGGCAACCAACTGCTAAGTATGTGGCCCCAAAGATAACAAAATCGATGCATATTTAGATTTATGGGCCATACGATTGTTAGTCGTCGCCCAACACAAGATTCGTGCAACGAAATTCAACCAGTTGCTATAAGTCTCTACATTGGCCAACAAATTTGATTATTGTCGTACAAATGAAGAGTCCCCGTCGCATAGAGTCGATTTTTCTTTTAGTGTTTGCAGGAACGCAATCGACAAACCTTAAAGTGTAATTTTTGTCTACCCTAAGCTGGACTTGGATTCCTTCGAATTACAAATTGACTGTGTTTCTTGAATGCTGAAACAGTTGGTGTTGTCTGTGGGGATCCTTTCAAAATAACTACAATTTGAATACCATGACACGAGGAAACAACATCCGAGGTACAATATCTCCAAGGGCACCATCTGAGACGACCCAAACTCATCGAGCCAATCACGATGAGGTGGTCTTTGAAGATCTCAACGTCCCCGTTGCGGGAAGTCCTGTCAACCTGCTTCTTGAGCTACAACGACAGAACCACCACCAGTGACATATACCGATTTGCAGCAACTAGCACATCAGTTGAATATGCATATCACGGTTGTGATGAAGAAGCTGTTCGAAGGACTAAAGGGCACCCAACCTACTCCCCCTAACTGAGGGATAGGCTTGGACCAAGCTGAAGCTTGTGAACAATCAGCTCCAACAAAACATGCCTAACCGAGCACGTACCTGGTCCGTCGAAAAAAGCCTGAGCTGCCTCGAAGGACAAGTCCATCATGACACCACATAGGGAGGATGCTCGAGCTATTATAATAGATAAGAAGATGAGGAACAAAAACTTTGATGCAGGTCGAATCATCAAAGAGAGAGAAGAAAGTCTCAACCAGGAGACTCGAAGTACCTTAAGGTCACACGAAACTCATGTATGTCGAAGTTACAACTTCACCAGCACATTACAAGACTATACATCGAACATCCCATCGGGCGATATGAAGAAGTCGTTGAGTTAGGCTATCGAGCTGGCTCAGCAGTCTCACATTTATCTCCCTTCAGTCGACATATCATGGAGACCCGTAACCCGAGCAAAATCAAAATCTTAATGATTGAGCATTATTCGAAGACTACTGACCCAACTGATCATCTTGCAGCCTACAAGGCCCAGATGAGTGTCCAAATCTTCTGTGAATCAACCTGGCGCAGATACTTCCCGCCCACGTGAAAGGCTTGCTCTCAACTAGTTCACTGGTCTTCAACCTGATATCATCAAAAATTTCTCAACTTTGTTCCCTCAACACTCCATCGCGGCCAAACGCCACAAGAAGACAAACATTCACTTTATGCCGGTCTCGTATAAAAAATGAGAAGGTCGAACCTGCTACATTAAGATCGAGGTTCAACAAAGAGTAATTGAAGGACTTTGACCTCCAAGACGGAGTGGTTGTTAAAGCTCTGATGAATGGCCTACACGTTGGGCAATTCAAGTGGGAATTAGCCATGAGGGAGACTCTGACGCTTCGTGATGCAATGAGGTAAGCGCAAAAGTTCATTCAAGCATCGTACATCTACAAGTCCACTCAAGACGAAGGAAGTAGCAAGAGAAAGAATGAGCCATCGAACTCTAAGGATGGCATGTCTGATAGGACAAGACACATCTACCATTAAATGGAGTTCATGACCCTCGTTACAACGCCAAACGACGAGAATTATATCTCAACTTGTAGGAGAAGTCTTTGCTTCCCAAACCCACTCCCATCAAGACGTTGAATTTTGGGATAAATGAGAAGTTATAGTGCGAGTACCGTTGAGAATATGGTCATACGACAAAAGAATGTCGTGAATTGAAAAGAGCCCTAAACAAGCTTTTTTATGAGAGAAAGTTGAACAAATATCTGAAAAACCCACGGGATGAGCGTCAAACTTAGAAGAAAAGAGAACATGAATCAAAGAGCAACGGGACCGAAGGGTACGTCTCCTGATTATCAACCGCTGAACCAGGCGCGTTTAGGTTTGCCAACATGGACAGAGATCTCCTCGCTCAATCATGGAATATCGATAATAAGAATTGTGTGTAGCACAACAACATATTTCATGGGCTTAGAGCACCTCGACCTTGTCTGTCAGACAGGATATCGAAATATTTTATGATGAATTTCTTCCATAGATGTAAAATGGCTCGACCTTGTCGGTCAAAACGGCCTTGTAAATAACCAAGTTATGAAATGAAACACGACCTAACAGGTCATTCGAGACTTATTTTAAGTTGATAAGCTTGTTTATTTTAGACCTAGCAGATCACTCGAGTTTGTACTCTTCGAACCTAACAAGCACTGCCTTGTCAAAGAGGCAATGCGACTCGTCGACTTTTCATAACCGGCACCATATTAGCCAGCCTTGTCGAAGATTAGACCCAACATTGAAGTTACCTCAAGTTTAGTGGACATACATCTCCAACTCCCTAACAGGGGCTACATATTAGAGTGGCACACTGATAAGTGGACTTTAGGTTCACTTATTTGCATGTAGTTTTAGTGCATTTAGATGCATTTTAGGCCATTTAGTTTCCTTTTCTTTCCCTTTTTCATCATTTCTTGTAATCTCATGTTTAGCATCTAGTTTAGTTCATTTGCATATAGTTAGGGTGCATATAGGTTGTTGCATTTGCATATGCATACCCCCTCCCCATCTAATGTTTGCTTGGAGTGTTTTGAAGATATACATGCAAGAATGAGGCTCTAAACAGGGGAGCGGGCGCTCCAAAAGAGGCGGAGCGGGCGCTCCGTCAAAGAAAAAGTGAAGAAAAGAAGCAGCAACTTGGAGCGACCCTGGAGCGTTCCAGGAGCCGGCGCTCCAAGCTTGGACCTGTCGCTCCACTTTACAATGAGCGGGCGCTCCATGCCCCGATTTTGGTATTTCGGTTTCGGTTTTGTATCGGTCAATTTCGGTTTTGTATCGGGTTTTTTCGAAGGTTTCAGTTTTGTGTTTTATGTTTTTGCCCTTAGTACTTTGGGGTATAAAAACCCATTTTTGTAATAATGATGGGAGAGCTTTTAATTTCAGATTTTAATTAGAGAGAGAAGTAGAGTTTAGAGAGATAAAGTAGATCTAGAAATTGTGAATTGAAGATTTTGAGGCTATTTCCATGGAGTTTTGCCATTGATTGTCATCTATTATTGAGTACTTCTTCTATCTCTTTTCTTTATTTGCTCTATTATTTGCTTTATTTAGTTTTAGCCTTTGATTAGTATTGATTAGTTGATGTTTAGCTCTTCTATGATGATTTTCACCATTGTTGATTTACAAAAGTTGTTTCAAGCTTTTTACTTTACCTTGTTCATGGCTAGAGAGTAGTTTCTAGCTAGTGGAAGGGGATGACCTAGGATGATCATGAGTTAACCTCAAAAGTCAAGTTAGGGGGTTAGATTTAGGTGAAATTAGGTTGTCTAGCCTATTTATTTGCTTGTTTAATTGCTTGATCATCAATTAAACTTGATTTGGGGATCAAAAGTGAAGGATTGAGAGATGAAGCTTTTGATGGACCTTAGACTAGTCAATAGGTTGACTTCACCATGAGAATAGGTGTTAGGCTTCTTAGGACCCTAATTGAATCGCTATGAGTTGTGGAAATACTTGATTGATTAATTTTACCATGAGAATAGGTAAAATTGGTTGATTAGGTCCTCCTAATTAGCTCGTGAGAGTAATTAGGAAACATATGAGTGACTTAGTCCCTTAGTTGACCCTAATGAATCCATGTGGCTTGACAATAGGTTAGCAATTGGTTAACTAGTGATTCCCCTATCCCTAGTTTCCTCTTATTATTGTTAAACCCAATCATTTAGTTTAATTGTTAGCTAATTCATTCTTAGTTTCTTAGTTAATCAATTAATCTCAAAAATCACTAAAAATAGACTTAGCTCCCTTAATTACTTTCAAACCTTGCTAATCCTTGCTTTCTCGTGGAATCGACCCTTTCTTGCCCTAATCTAGGCTAAGTTAGGTTATTAATTTGGCACGTGCAACGACCGTGTCACACACCTCCATTTCGCTAACACAGGCTACGTCGAGTAATATGGGAGCATCTCCATCTGCTTAAACATGACTAATTCAATATTTCAAGAACACCCTGAACATCCAAACAGGAATCGCTTCAAAAGGGTTCAAATTCGAAAAGCTATCAGGGCTCATGAGCCCCTAACGAGGACATTCTTCGATTGAAATAATGTGAAATATTTTCTAAGTATTAAAGACCTTTACACAAGGCACCTACCTCGAGAAAAAAAATGAGTATGTCAGTCATTAGCCCTCACTAGGCTTCCTTGAGAAAACGAAGCCTTTCACATAAGGCACCCACTTCGAGCCAAATGAGTAAGCACTCATTATCCCTTACCAGGCTCCCTCAAAATAACGAAGCCCCTCCTACAAGGCACCCAACTCGATTCGTACTAGGCTCATTAGCCCTGGACGTGGAATCTCGACTAAGCTCAGTCGAAAAATCATGCTTATACATCATTCGAACTTTTGTATCTGTCAAAGTTTGCGACCATTCAAAGTGTCGTGTTGATTTGAAGTCAATGAACTAGGTCATTCGAAGTTAAGAGCTAAGCATGGGTTATCAAAATCAAGATTTAAGTCTTAAAATCTTCCGATTTTACGATCTTAATTTGCAAAACGATTAAAATCACAACTAGAATCTTAATCAGTTAAAATCTTAATTAGAATCTTAATAAATCATTAAAATCTAAAAGGAAAAATTGCTTCTAATAAGGCAACCTTTGGGCGATTCGCAAATAATAATGCAACCTTTCGATTATTCTGGAATAATGCAACCTTAATACCCCATTTATGTTAGATAAGTTAAAACCGGATAAAATTAATTATAACCTGAAGAATAGGTTTAGTGGGACACGTGTCGGCTAATAATTGGTTCTAATAAACAAATTAAAAATATTTTAAAAAAATAAAAGAAAAATATAATTACCCCCTCCCCTAACCCGTGCCACAGATTTCCCACGCCACCCATCCCCTAACCCCTCTCTCTCCTCTACCCACCCTCCCCCCCAGCCACTACCGCCCCCTCCAATTCCCCGGCGGCGGTTCTAGTGTTCTGCATTCACCACAACCGACGGCCGCCGCTTCCTCCTCTCTCCTTCTTCTTTCCCCACCTTCAATACATCCTCCTCTCTTCTCCACCGAGTTGAATCGAACGAGTTATTGAGTTCTTTCCAGAAGAGGTCGGCGTCGGTGAGTTCATGATCGGGGAAATCGGTGGAGGAAAGAGGAGTAGAGAGAGTTTAAAGGCTGAGAAAGCGGTTGGAGAAGGTGATTTCGTGCTGTTTAATGGGAGAGGGGCTGTTTCGTGGGGTGGGGGGAGGCGGTGTTTCGTGTGTGGCAGTGATCAGGGGGAGGGGTGGTTTAGTGGGAGGGAAAGGGGAGGGGGATTGGTGGTTGTAGTGGGTGGGTGGTGGGTTGGGTCGGATGCAGTGGGGTGGAGGTGTGTAGGTTGGTGGGGGTGGGTTGGGTTGGGTTTAGTTTAGATTTTTTTAAGTTTATTTAATTATTAATTAAAATTAAGAATTTTAATTAAAAAATTACCGGTTATTCAGGTCACGGGTCACCTGACTTATTTAAAATAAATGGGGTATAAAGGTTGCATTATTACAGAATATTCTAAAGGTTGCATTGTTAATTGCAAATCGTTAAAAGGTTGCATTATTAGAAGCAATTTTTCCAATCTAAAAATCGTCCTTAGAAACTTACGATTTTAATGATTCTAGACGATTTTATCAAACTTCGAGATTCCATTAAAACAATGGGCCACGCCTATTATTATAATGGTTATCTCTTTCTAGATGAGTAAGACTTACATATCCAGTATAAATTTTATTAAACATACTCAATTCACTTTCACAAATTAATCAAACTCGTATTTTTCATTAACAATGATATTAGTAGCAGTTCTTTAATACACGATTGGTGACCTTGCACTTCTAATCTTAACCATATATAATGATTAATCGTATAATAGACGGAACAAATAACTAAATAATATTATTTAAAGTCATTTTATGATAAGAAAAAACAGCTAAATAAGTGTTACAATGCATCATAAAACTCCATTTTCGCAAACATGTAGAATCTTACGATTTTACGTTTCGATTCTACGATCCGATTTTAACATGCCATTCCGATTCAAGTTAGAATCTTGATTTTCACAATCTTGGAGCTAAGTCATTCGAAGTCAACCAGTTAAACCACTCAGAGTCAAATACCTGAGCTATGTCGAAATTAATCAAGTTAGCCTCTGCACAAGCAAGATCCTCATTCGAGTTTTTATATCACTCGAAGAAGCTATGTATACATCGAACTACTGATACACATGAACCAATTTCTTTTTTTAAAAAATGAAGTCATTTGAAATCATATATGGACAAACAAGAGCATCTCGAGTGAGGTCACTCGAAATCTAACACTCGGAGTGTCCATTACGTAAGGCTACGTCGTAGTTAATAGATAATGATTGAACAAAGAGCATACCCATTCGAAGTCTAGGCCACTTGAGTTTGAGCCCACTCGAAATTGAAGCCATTAGAATTCTGTCACTCGAGGCAAAATTAGGCCTTCTGATCAAGGGTACGTCGAGTAGAAGAAGTAAGGGCATTCCACTCCACATCAGAATTTCATCAAGATCCCAAACTCCGACGTAGACCGTGGTACTAATGATGGGACCCAACATGGTCCTTTGTCAAAAATAAGGCCAAGATACAACTTGACCAGCCACTCCCATACTTGCTAGGCAAGCAACGCCAAGAATGGCACGACTCCGTCTCTCACAAGGGTGATTCGGTTCGAGTCAATATACATCGAATGAAACGATCATTTCTTAACAAGCATCGACTGAGGTCAATATATGTATGTACTTCCTCGACCAATTTTTGGTGGAGGCAATTTGTTGATCGATGACTAAATGACACAAGTTGATCGAGGACCAAACAAATGAAACAAGTTGATCGAGGACCAAATGTCCTATTTTGGGACGCAAAATAAATATTCTGAATGTCAAATATATACGATGGCATACCCTTGGTTCATTAGTTCGACAAAAAACACCCTCCTCAACCTAATTGGACCCTTATACAAATATCTAAGGACGTATACATTTACTGGGGGCATAAATAAAGAAATGTCTCGTGTGTGGAATAAGAGCTTGGCCTCACCTTTTAATTAAAATTCATTTTTCTAATAAATCTTTACCACAAGAAGGTCCAAGAACCTCGAGATGCTCTTTAAGAATATAGCTCGGGCAACAATAACGGGGTTACTTTCATTTTTGCTCTACTCGGTCACCCTTTTTGGCTCGGATAGAGCCACCTCAAACTACCTCTCTTGCCACGCTTTGGACTGCTCTTCATTGGCTCTCGGACTGCATTACCCCAGCATGCTCGCCATTTTTATGAGTCGACCTACTAATAGTGTTTCAATCAACTTGTATTCCTTGTTTGTACCTCGGTTTGTTAGTTTGTCCCTCGGATTATAAGAGATCATAATAGAAGAAAGAACTTTGATCAAGTGTTAGCATAGACTTCGATCGAGTGTCTTGGTCATGGACGAGCTTGGGATAGGTGCATTGGTTATGGGTCAAGTATAAAATAAAGAACTTGGTTCAAGCTATTGCTTAAGGAATATGGAAGATAGCCTCAAGCGTACATCATCATCACCACATGATGGAATCACATGATCATCATTACATATATCGGGTAGATTTTCGTGAAAATCATCATTGCATGATCACCCCGCATAATAAATCCATTCGAACACCCATTCGAACATCGATTAGCCATTCGAACAGCCATTCGAGCATGTGTAACACCAATATCACACAAGCAAGCCATATGATCATCATAGAATGGTTAAAACTTCGAGTATAGCTCATCATCATCATTTGATCGAGTCACGTGATCATATTTCCTCATGATCATCACTTGTTCGGATCATATGATCATCATTCCATGATCATGTCAAGATCGAGCATGAACAAGGGAACGTACGTCGAGCATAGTTGGGGCGTGAGAACTATTACGTACCTCGAACTACTATGCGGGAGAAGTATGAATGCATGAGGAACAATAAATTGCAAAACCAACTGTCAAAAGTGCCTCGAGGTACTGAATAAGGAGTGAATAGAAACTCACTCTTCGAATAGGCTCATTCGAAGTTTGAAAGTCAGGGTACTTGAAGAACTCATCATTGATTGTTGTCATTCGTAAGATAATAAACTGGTGGACAACGGTACGTCAAAATATCCATGGTGTCCTCAAAGTATTGAAAATGTTTACTTTAAACTAGCGCACTTCTCATCATGTGCGACTCTCCCAACACGACTTCCGCTATGCTCGCCTCACCACCACACCTCACACCACCCTAAACTTATCTTTAGTGCCTCATCAGTTTACACATTTTCTCTCTAACACCTACTGCCAACTTAGACCCCACTCCCACACCTCCTGCCTCACCACCTACTGCAGACTAGAACCCAACACCCCTGCCTCACGCACAGACCCTTCCAACGTATCCCTTGCTGCTCACCCAAAACCCCAACTCAACCCTCTCCCTCAAACCCTATTCCTAACCCACTTGCAACCCGTGCTCACCCTACCCGTGTTGTCACTCGCTCCCAAAACATTATCTTCAAGTCCATTCGAAAGCTCAGCTTAACACCACCCTTCAACCCAAAATTACTAAACCCACAACGGTCAAGCAAGCCTTGGTAGACTATTTAAAGATATAAAGGAAGTTACTTGTTGGCACTATAACAAACAAGTAATATAACATTAAACATTGTATAAATATAAATTAATCATGTAAACATATGTCATGAACTAAACCACATAAATAACCGAACATAACTTAATCATGATGACTCACATAACATATAACACTTATTAAGATTCCATATCTCACATCATTAAACTTGGTTACTAACAAATATAGCCTTGCAGGATGCCTCCCACCTTGCGGTACCCCTTCCGGGCGTACGGCTCATGACTTGCGTTTTTATTCGCTATAAATGCCAGGAAACTCTTTCACTTTCGATTATCATGTTCGTATCTTTTATTAACTTGTCTGATACCACTCTATAACGCCTCGAACTCGGGTGCCTTAGTTAAACATCATTAACACTAATTAATCACATGTTTTGCGGAAGCGTTTCCTCAAACCTCTGGGTTATGGCCCACCAATAATATAATATTCTTACAAAAGTCTCACCATTTCATAACTATACTAAGACCTTAAATACTTGCTTAATCTCACTTCTTGAAATCCATTCCTAAGCACTTGCTTTCACGGATCCATGCCAATCCTTCTTTCCCAACCTGGGCTTCGTTCAGAAGAAAAACATAGAGAAAAAGAAAAGACATAAAACATTCCAAAGTGAGGGGAAAACTCGTAACTTTACTCCAACTCGTAAGAACGATTTTGTTTAAAGTAATTAAAAATCTGATTTTTATTAATTTTATTAATTATGAATTTAAGTTTTAATTTCAGATTTACTAGTTTATATTCAAAGTGAGTTTTAAGTATAAAAGTAAGAGTTTTTAAGGTTTTTAAAGCCTAGACTTATAGTTTTATATTATAGGTTGCTAAGGTTGAAACTTTAATGTTTTTAAAGTATTTTAAAACGAATTTTGAAGCGTTTTAAAATAAATTATATTGTTGTGAATTAATTAGGATATTAATTCATTGTCGTGTTATTATTTTGGTAGGCGGAGAATTTACTTTAGGCGTCTTCTAGTGTTTCAAAGTGGCCTCTCATTCCGTCTACGCAAGATATGTAAATTTCCTTATGTGTTAGACTAGTATCATGTCCTAAGGATAGGATTATTTATAGTATCATGTATAGGGAACCCTTTTATGGTTCATTGACAGGCTAAAGTCGTATCACCTAATCAAAGATAAATCCTAAATTCCTCTAACAACAATAGTCAAGGGAAGTAGGGTCAAATCCACAGAGAGACAGAGTTTCTATGTTAATATTCAACTAAACAGCTACTTCAGACAAGATCAAATAAGAATCAGCTGAACTACTATTTAGACTAAAGAAAACAATATAAAAGAGGGATTTAAACTATGAATTACTGGTTTAGGAAATAAGTTCGGTCAACCATGCTTATACGAATCAAAAGGGTCGAATAACTATCAATACCTAGGTTTAGAGTCGAGAGATTAGAGCACGTGTTAACCTATGGTTAAGTCCTAAACCTCATAATTCAACATATGCCGCATGTTCACTAACATAATTAGAATTATTGGTGTGTACTAGGGCATCTAAAAGTAAGACAGATTTGTGCAAACCATTATTAACCACAAGCAATCAATAAAACTGCGCAATAAGATTAATTACTCGTTAAGAATAAATCACACCGTAACCAATCTAATCAAGCCCTAGAAATTAATAGCAATTCAAAATTAATTCATGGTGTAAACATGGTTTCCCTCACCAAAACCCTATAAATAAGACTACTCAAACATAATTGAATCAATGATAATAAAACTAATATAAAACCCTAATCTATGCATCATGAAACAATTCAATAATCAAACTAAGTAATTAAGAAAAAACTAAAGAGATTAAGAGAAAAGAATAGTACCAATTGACAGAAAGCAATAACCTTTATTCAAATAAATCCAAGGTTCAATCACCTTTTCAACTAATCTAAAGTATTTAAATAAGAAAGCAATTTAAAATTCTAAAACTAATTGAAAGCTAAATTAAACTCTCCACCAATACTAATTAGAGCTAAATTTGTGAATAAATTCCCAAAGTCCCACTAAAATAAAATGTATTAACTATTTATACTCAACTTCCAAGAAACCCAATTAAAAGAAAAAATAAAGAAATAAAACAAAGTGCAAAGATCGATTTTGTATCAGTCCAAATTGCCTTGCACGCATAACAAGTCCAGCACACGTATTTGCGCCGCGTGCAGCAAATTAAAGGTCCAAAACTTCTTTGTCCCCTGGCGAACACATTAGCGACATATATGTGGGCCTACCCGATGCTGGCAGTTAGCAGCGCCCTATCTAGCAGATGTAAATCTGGCCCAGTTTCACTCTTGCACGCGACAGCACAACAACCCATGAAGCAAAATGGCTCACTCGACTGGATCGGGCCACAAGCGCCCGATCGGGCTGGGCTTAACTTTTGTCAGCTTGTTTTCTTCTTTTCACACCCAAATAACATTACATAAATGAGCCTCGCCTGATAGGGTCGGGCAATGGCTGCCCGATCAGGCCCGAAACCCATCACCTGGTCATATAATTCTTAGCCCGATCGGGCCATATTCTGCCCGATCAGAGCACGGGCAACTCTTTCTTGGCTCTTTAACACTTAATTCTTCACGTTTAGAGGTCTCGTGACCTCGTAAATTGTCCATTAGGCTTGTGATGACTTCTACGTGCCTCATAACAACTCTTAAAGTCATAGTTGCTTCCAAATAGCTCGGAAATAAGGAGAAAACTCCCTAAAACCTGCAATTCAACAGTAAAAGACAAAACCACGACTATATACGATAATTAGTATAAAATAGCTCCGAAGAGCTCTATTGACGCATAATTTAGCTCATAAATAAGGGCAAAAACTCTATATAAATACATGATATCAAACTCCCCCAAGCTTAAACCTTTTCTTGTCCTCAAGCAAATAGAACATGAACATGGAATAAATTGCCTCACCCCATAGATAAAACATTCAAAGCTCAAAAACATTTTCAAGACTAAGAATCGTTCAAGCAGGCAAAATTCAAGTTTAGCTATTCAAATCCATCCAATCACCAATCATCCAACCAAACCATCAAATTCAACTTATGTACAAGGCATACAAATCGTGGAAGGTCCTCATAAAGGTGTCACTCCTCTCAATTTTGTGGCGGGCAAAGAATATGCCCGAACACTCACCAACCCGACCATTAATGCCCTTCCCACTCACACTCTCATGTGTTTTATAGGGTTAAATGACGCTCATCCTAGCCAAGTCGACTCAATTAGCAGACATACTCTTTAACTTTGAAAAATTAAGTCGAAATCAATCCAATAAACAATGTAAATACGAGCTCAAGAGGACTTTATAGGGTTGTAATGGGGCTTAGGAAGGAGGTAGGGGATATTTTTAGGAAATGTGGTGGAAAAACCAAGAATAGGGGAGCAAAGATCACTCAAACAAGGCCGAAGAAGGCTGAAACAATTCCCAACAACACCATATAACCGCAAAATACATCCCAACTCTAATGAATTGATAAAAACTCACAACAAACCCAACTTTCAAGCAATATAACAGATTTTTCTTTACAAACCACATGAATGAAGGAACTTTGAATTCTTTTTAACATTTATCTCTTTTTTCTTTCATTTTTCGAGCCAAACATTCACGCAACTTAAACTTTTCTTTTTCTTAAACTTGAAACCACAACAAATACACTTCCATTCCCTAAATCACGCAAACCATAAAAACCAATCTTAAACTCAACCCATACAAAAGCTCCCCTCAGCTAGGCTTGGAAAAACTATCGAAATAAAGGCCATGGGCTCATAATAAGGGTTTAGTAACACGAAACAGGTCATTAGACTTAGCGGGGTTAAGGAGGATAAAAGTATATAAAAAAATTCACTCTGATGCTCAAGAATCAGACAAAAGAACGCCTCTATCATAGCAAATGCTACAAGTCATCGAATATCATATAAGTACGAAGTCAAAGTGGAGATCAATCCACTAAATGGAAACTAACACACAAAAACATACTGGATAATCATATGAATCCAATAGGCTACAAAGAGGCCTCACGATCAAACCAATTCAGGCATGCAGCACAAAGTAGTGTATAATAGTCAAAACTCGCTCGAAATCATAGGAATCAAACATCAAATCATAGCCTCAAGATCACAAATGTCAACCTATCCAGAAAACAAAGTCAAATCATTTTCAATAAGAGCACAACAAGGGGCAAAGGGAGGCAACTAAACCAGTCATGGGAACCTTTTTTTTAGTGTTTTTCGAAAGCAATAAATCTATCCTAGAAAGCAGTAAAAGAGATAGAGAATACAAACATAAATACTCCCCCAAGATGAACTTGGCAGTGTCCTCAATGCCAAAAGGTGAACAAAGGACGATGCTAAGAGGGAAAACAACGTTAGTGTTCTCTCACTCTGTCATTAAAAAAAATAAGAAAAATAAAAAGAAAAAGAATAAGGGGAAATTACGAGTTGCCTCTCACACAGCGTTGGTTTATAAAGGTCTCGCGCGACCGTAATACCTCCATGTCTAAGATTGGAGGGGCTTGGCAGTGAGTGCCACCCTCATCAAACATCTTCCTTCTCCAAATGTTCTTGATAGTACCTCCAGACCGTGAGGCAACCTTGTGCATTTTGAACCTTCTCTACACCCACCTCATCCAAAATATCAGCCCTGCAACAAGATTATTCAAGCATAGGCGCCATAACGGCATTGGTTAGTTTTAAAATCACTTTATCATCACCAATACTCAGAGTTAAAGACTCGGACTTAACATCAATAACAGCACCAATAGTACACAAAAACGGTCTACCCAGAATAATGGGAATCTGGGCATCCTCATCCATATCAAGTACCACAAAATCAGCAGGGATGTAAAAATTTCAGACACTTACAAGAACGTCCTCTAAAACACCTGGCGGGTATTTTACAGAACGATCAGCCATCTGTAAAGTGATTTATGTGCATTTAAGTGCTCCCATATTAAGTTTCTTATAAACACACAAAGGCATAGCACAAACAGAAGCACCTAAATCACACAAAGCTTTATCAATAAAATAGGTCCAAGATGACAGGGAATAGAGAAACTACAAGGATCTTTCAACTTAGGTGGGGTTTTATTCTATATAAAAGCACTACACTTTGCAATAAAAGCGACACACTCTATCCCACCAAAGTCTCTTTTCTTATTGATCATGTCTTTCAGAAATTTGGCATACACAGGGACTTGGGTAATTAAATCAGTCAAAGGAATCGTTACCTCAAGGTTCTTGACCATGGCCAAGAACTTACAAAATTGTTGTTCGACCTTTGATTGCTGCATCATGTGAGGAAAAGGTAGCCTTGGTGTAAAAGGCGTTTCAAAAACCTTCTCCTTTTTCTTCCCTGTCTGTTCAGCTTCTTTAGATAATTCGACCTCAAACGTCGAACTCTTCCCTTTTCCTCTCTCAACCACCTTCTTGCCCTTAGTCGGGGCAGCATCATCAGTTGTCAATGTAGGAGCATCATAAGCAATACCACTACGAAGAGTAATGGCATTCACTTGCTCCTTCTGAATGGGTTGCCTAGGCAATTGTCTCTGCTGCCTCTGAGCATTGTTTCCTGCTAATTGGGCAATTTGAGTCTCGAGAAGTTTGATGTGATTCTCTTGAGCCAGATTATGCCTCTCTTGAGCTCTTTGGGCCTCCTCGTTGTTTTTCTGCATGGCCAGCATCACCTTCATCAATTCAGATGTGCTAGGCTCTTGCAAGATTATTTGTGAAGGTGGGGTTTGAATATTTTGTGGACATTGGAAGTTATTAGGGTGATAGAAGTTTTGTGGTGGGGGTCTCTGAAAACAAGGGGGGTTTGGTAGAATGATGATTTGGGGTTATTTTGTGGTCGTGGGTGAAAGTTTTATGGATTTTGGTAATTATGTGGGTGGGAAACTTTTGTGGTCTCTATTGGAAGGCATTTACCTGCTCTATCTAATGCTTACTGAACTAACAATCTTGCCCAAAATGACCCTAAACACCACATACCTCGCAGTAAGATGAGGTAATGGGTGCAATGGCAGACATAACATTAATGGTCAAAGGCGGGGGTATCGAGGTAAAGATTTTAAGGTGTCAAACTTCATATTCAATTTCGCCACTTGCGAAGTAAGTAATGCAAGGGCGTCTACCTCCAATACCTTCTTTGTAAGGCTTCGGGAAGTAGAATGATCATTGGTTGTAAGGTTTGACAAGAAATCATAGCCTACATCCACTTCCTTATCCAGAAATACTCCTCCCTCACACGAGTCAACAATACTCCTCTTCTAAGGCTGCAAACCATTGTAAAATGTCTGCGTCAAGAGCCATTTGTCCATGTTGTGATGTGGACACTCTCTCTGTGAGTCCCTGAACCTAGCCCACGCTTCCTGAAGTGTTTCATCAGGCTCTTGGGAAAACGTGGATAGCTTGTTTCTGATTTCTGCTGTCTTTGTAGGTGGATACTATTCTCTCATAAATGCAGCAGAAATGCCACTTCATTCAGTTTCTTTCACATCGTTCAGCCACTTCTGTGCTCTATCTCTCAATGACAACTCGAACGACATGACTTTTAACTTGTCTGGAGTGACGCCGACATGTTTGACGGTTCGACAAAGCTGTTGAAACCGCTATAGATGATTTGCCGGGTCTTTAGTAGGATGCCCACCAAACTGATTATGCTGAACCATGTTGATGAGTCCAGGCTTAATCTCGAAATTGTTAGCTGCGATGGTGGGCATTGGTGGGCCAGTGAGAATGCCGTATGAATTAGGAACCCCATATGAATTCGACTATTTAACCATAACTGAACTCGAAGTGTCTACTTCAGAGGTGTTCCGCTGAACAAACTGCTTTTTCTTTCTGAATTTTCTTTCGAAGTTGCCTGTTTGTCTTTGTAAGATTGGGATCCGTTGAGATGGGGGAACCGTTTCTTTGAGACCTGGGCATACAAAAGAAACAAAAAGAAGCAGAAAAACGTACCTCAATTGGAACAATGAACTTCCAAGGAGGCACAGAGAAATAGACCAATTAACCAAATAAAAACTTAGAAAACTAGTCGTCTCCCCGGCAACGGCGCCAAAATTTGACAGGCTAAAGTCGTATCACCTAATCAATGATAAATCCTAAATTCGTCTAACAACAATAGTCAAGGGAAGTAGGGTCGAATCCACAGAGAGGTAGAGTTTTTAAGTTAATATTCAGCTAAACAGCTACTTCAGGCAAGATTAGACAAGGATCAGCTGAACACTATTTAGACTAAAGAAAATGATATAAAAGAGGGATTTAAACTAAGAATTAAGGTCTAGGATATTAGTTCGGTCCACCATGCTTATACCAATCAGTAGGGTTGAATAACTATCAATACCTATGTCCAGAGTCGAGAGATTAAAGCACGTGTTAAGCTATGGTTAAGTCCTAACGCTCATAATTCAACATATGCCACATGTTCACTAACATAAGATGGATTTGTGCAAACCATTATTAACCACAAGCAATCCATGAAACTGTGCAATAACATTAATTACTCGTTAAGAACAAATCACACCATAACCAATCTAATCAAGCTCTAGAAACTAATAGCAATTCAAAAGTAATTCATGGTATAAACATGGTTTCCCTCACCA
Organism: Patellifolia procumbens; assembly: GCA_947645195.1. Classification (NCBI taxonomy): domain Eukaryota; kingdom Viridiplantae; phylum Streptophyta; class Magnoliopsida; order Caryophyllales; family Amaranthaceae; genus Patellifolia; species Patellifolia procumbens. The sequence continues at coordinate 313,766 of CANSGD010000908.1, forward strand.
AAACCCTAGAAAGGAGACTACTCAGACATAATTGAATCAATGATAATAAAACTAATATAAAACCCTAATCGATGCATCATGAAAGAATTCAATAATCAAACTAAGCAATTAAGAAATAACTAAAGAGATTAAGAGAAAAGAATAGTACCACTTTACGTAAAGCAATAACCTTTATATTCAAATAAATCCAAGGTTCAATCACCTTTTGATCTAATCTAAAGTGTTTAACTAAGAAAGAAAAATAAAATCCTAAAACTAATTGAAAGCTAAATTAAACTATTCACTAATACTAATTAAAACTAAATTCTTGAACAAATTCCCAAAGTCCCACTAAAATAAAATGTGTTAACAATTTATACTCAACTTCCAAGAAAACTAATTAAAAGAAAAAAAAATTAAAAAATAAAACAAAGTGCAAAGATAGATTTTGGATCAGCCCGAATTGCCTTGCACGCATAACAAGTACAGTGCACTTATTCGGGCCGCATGCAGCAAAAAAAAGGTCCAAAACTTCTTTCTCCCCAAGCGAACACAACACCGACATATATGTGGGCCTACCCGATGCTGGCGGGCAGCAGTGCCTGATGGGCAGATGTAAATCTTGCCCAGTTTCACTCTTGCATGCGGACCACCACAACAACACATGAAGCAAAATGGCTCGCCCGATCGGGCTGGGCTTAACTTTTTTCAGCTTATTTTCTTCTTTTCACGCCCAAATAACAACATTACATAAATGAGCCTCGTCCGATCGGGTCGGGCAGTGGCTTCCTACTATCACGTATTTCTATAGAGTTTTCTCCCCTATTCTGAGCTAGTTCTTGCGTCATTTGAGCTCTTCGGAGCTATTTTTCTACTACTTATCGTATATAGTCGTGGTTTTGTGTTTTAGTGTTGAATTGCAGGCTTTAGGGAGTTTTCTCCTTATTTCCAAGCTATTTGGAAGCAATCACGATTTTGCGACTTGTTACGAGGCACGTAGGAATGGCCATGAGCTTAATGGATGGTTTAGGAGGTCCTGAGACCTCTAAACGTGAAGAATTGAGAGTCAGAGAGTCAAAAGGAGCTTCCACGTACTATGATCGGGTGGTAGGGTTTGCACCCGATCGGGCAAAGATTTATTGATCGGGTGGTAGGGTTTACACCCGATCGGGCGGACATCACCCGACCAAATCGGGTGAAGAAGCGAAGAAAACGAGTTAGGCAACATAACCCAACCCGATCGGGCAAGGATACACCCGATCGGGCAGACCCATTTCAAGTTCATGGTGTTGCTGCTGCGAGCGTGAAAGAGAGGGAGTGCTAGGCACCCTTTGTGCACGCGGTCCGATCGGGTGGCCTTTGGCCCGATCGGGTGAGGCCCAATTTCCCTTGTCTTGGTTGTTGCTGCTACTGTTCACGCCAAAGGAGAGCTGGGCCATTTTTATGGACCCTATCCAGGACCCGATCGGGTAAGTTATGGGGTTGGTCCACGATATTGTTGGCTGATTTATTTGAAGAGAACAAGAAAAGTGGGGGCTATTTTAGTGTGGGCCCGATCAGGTGGCCCATTGCCCGATAGGGTCCCGTATTCGGTTTCGCAGAAATTCTATCTTTTATTAATTCGTTTTTAATTATATTATGGGGGATTATAAATAGCTAACCCTCATTATTCTATAGACATCTTTTATTCTAGTTTTATTTCCTTTGCTCTTAGTTTAGTTTTTAGAGAGTTTTATTAGATTAAACACTTTAGATTAGTTGAAGGGGTGATTGAACCTCGGATTTGATTTCAATAAGGGTTTTATATTAGTTTTATTATGGTTGATTTAATTATGTCTGAGTAGTCTATTTTCTAGGGATTTCGGAAGGAAAGCCATGTTTATACCTTGATTATTTTGAAATGTTATTAGTTTCTAGGGTTTGATAGATAGGTTATGGTGTGATTTGTAATTTGTTGAGTAATTAATGTTATTGCACAGTTTCATTGATTGCTTGAGGTTAATAATTGTTTGCACAGACCCGTCTTACTTTTAGAGGCCTAGTACACATCAGTAATTCTGATTATATTTGTGAACATGCTGCATATGTTGAATTATGGGCGTTGAGACTTAACCATAGCTTGACACGTGCTCTGATCTATTGATTCTTGACCTAGGTTCTGATAGTTGTTTAATCCCTTGATTGGTATAAGCATGGTGGACCGAACTAATTCCCTAGACCTTTATTCCATAGTTTAAAATCTCCCTTTATATTGCTTTCTACCGTTTATTTAGTAGTTCAGCTGATTCTTCCCTGGTTTTGTCTAAAGTAGCTGTTTAGCTGAATGTTAACTTAAAACTCCGTCTCTCTGTGGATTAGACCCTACTTCCCTTAACTATCATTGTTAGAGGACTTAGGATTTATCTTTGATAAGGTGATACGACTTTAGCCTGTCAAACTTTGGTGCCGTTGCCTGGGAGACTTTAGAGGACTTAGAATTCAACAATTTAGTTTTTGTTTTGTTATTTGGTTTACCTCTCTGTGCCTCATTGGAACTTCATTGTTCCAATTGAGGTATGTTTTACTGCTTGTCTTTGTTTCTTTTATATGCCCAGGTCTCAAAGAAACTGTTCGCCCATCCCAGCGGATCCCAATCTTACAAGGACACTCTAGCAATTTCGAAAGAAAATTCAGAGAGAAAAGCAGTTTGTTCAGCTGAACACCTCTGAACCAGACACTTCGAGTTCAGCTATGGCCAAATTGTTGAATTCATATGGGGTGCCCAATCGGGACGACATTCCTACTGGCCCACCATCGCCGCTAACAATTTCGAGATCAAGCCTGGACTTATCAGCATAGTTCAGCAAAATCAGTTTGGTGGCCATCCTACTGAAGATCCAACCAATCATTTGCAGAGATTACAACAACTCCGTCGAACTGTAAAGCATCAAGGATTCACACCTGAGCAATTGAAGGTCATGATATTTGAGTTTTCACTCAGAGACAGAGCTCAGAAGTGGTTCAACGACATCAAAGTGTCTAAATGGTCGGAAATTTCTGTTGCGTTCCTGAGAGGGTATTATCCACTTACAAAGACAACAGGAATAAAAAATAAACTAGCTGTTTAGCTGAATATTAACTTAGAACCCCGTCTCTCTATGGATTCGACCCTACTTCCCTTGACTATCATTGTTAGAAGACTTAGGACTTATCTTTGATAAGGTGATACGACTTTAGCTTATCACTACCCGATCGGGCCCGAAACCCCATCACCCGATCATATAAATCTTCGCCCGATCGGGCCATATTCTGCCCGATCAGAGCACAGGTCAACTCTTTCTTGGCTCTTTGACACTTAATTCTTCACGTTTAGAGGTCTCGGGACCTTGTAAATCGTCCATAAGGCTCGTGATGACTTCTACGTTCCTCATAACAACTCGTAAAGTCGTGGTTGCTTCCAAATAGCTCGGAAATAAGGAGAAAACTCCCTAAACCCTGCAATCCAACACTAAAACACAAGACCATGGCTATATACGATAATTAGTATAAAATAGCTCTGAAGAGCTCCATTAACCCACGATTTAGCTCATAAATAAGGGGGAAAAGCTCTATATAAATACATGATATCATTCATACCTGGTTTTGATATTGGAATTACGTGTTGTTGAGCATGTTGATTGCATATGATGTTTTATTACATGATTGAATGGATGTTTGATACAAGCATGTCTGGGAAGGGAATTTTATTTATAAATTCATATGAGGGGTTTATAAATATGTTTATGGATTTTTTGGTATGGTTTGCCTTAGTGGATATTCTATTACTTCTCAAAGGCCAAGAGCTTTGTGGGTAAGTTAGACTATTATTGTTATTATTATTTTACTACTTTGCAAAGACCGAGGGCTTTGTAGGGTATGTATATTTATTATCTTTGGACATTCGATTGTTGATTTAAGTCAACAAATAAATTGAGGATTAATTCTTGGTCAATTTGAATTTTTTGATCACGTTATTTAATACTAAGATAAAAGTGGAATATTTGTTGTATCCATGTTATGTGTTGGTTGCCTGTTTAGAGTCCAACATCGAATAACATATTAATACTTAAATTGAAAAGAGAATAACATTGGCTTTAGACTTGTGCACGTCTGGAGTTTTGGACTAGTATGAGTTGGAGTACATGGTGGTAGCCTATGGCTTTTCTTGGGGTCGGATTGATCATCTTGCCCTATTTTATTTTTCAAAAGGTTCCTCGATATCGTTGGTCAAGGGATTACGGAGTCGCGTCCGTAATTTTTCTTCTATATTGAAGGCTGGTTTTGGTTGGACAACTCGATCCATAGACTATTCAATTTATTGAATGAATTATCATATTGTATGTTTTGTGAAGTCAAGTCTTATCTTATGAGTTAAGTTTTAGAGTATTATTATTGATCATGTTTTATTTCTTAATAGTATCATGTTAGGTTTTTGTGTTTTGTATTATTATGTATATACTCAGCTTTGCTGATTACGTGCTTTTCTGTGTGTTGATCATGGTTGTGCCTATTGATCCTGTGATGACCTTTTATTGCGAGCAGTCTTCAATTTAGTATTTGCCTACAACTTTGGAAGATATGATGCATCATCACATTTACTCATTTGGGATTTGGGAGGCAATGATGAGAGATCGCTTTCTCACTTTTATTGCTTCTTACATTTATGTTACTTTTATTATGTTACTTTATGAATTATTTATCTCAAGTTCTTTAAGTTGGTTTTAAATTACTTTCAAGGTTTGGATTAAGATTGACAGTTATTATGGTTTAAGTATTTAATGTATGTTTTCCACTGCAAAACTCTGCGTAAGCCGATACGTTATCACACGGGCGATAATGCCTAGATAATTCTCTGTTTTGAAAAGAGAGAATGTCGGGGTGTTACACTCTTTGTTTGACAACTATAGTAAATTAGGGCCTTTCTAAGCACCTCAACTTTCTCGAATAGTTGCCCTAGCTCAATTTGCACGGATCCCTATGACGTTTTAGGATCATCGAACGATGACTTGCATTTTTTATCAAAATCCAAATTCTTATCATCAACACTAGGGTTATGCAGACCCTCATCATCAGAATCCCTTTCACAAAATTTACCATCATTTTCAATAAACTCGAAGTCGTTATCATCTTCTCCCCAATAATCATCTTTTACTCCTTTTGCTCTCTCATCTGGTACAATACCAACCTTTGTATTTTTTATTTGTGTCTTTCCCGATATCGTTTCTCTTGGACATCCACCCCCTTTTCTTTTCTTGTACATTAATAAATTCTTCATTACTAATACCACCTTCAGCATTGATAAGCACTTTATTTTGACTAATTATGCTTCTTTTTTAGTGTCTTTGCATTTAGTATAGAGCATTTTAGTCTAACATTGCATGGATTTTGTCACCATTGGGTCATATTGTTGCTTCATTATCCGTTTAGTTGTTTTTGGATGATTTCCAGGCTAACTAGCAGGTTTTTGAAGTAGTTTGGTCGTTGGAAGAATTTTGGTGGAGGCCTTGCCTTGGAAGTGCGGAGAAGCAGGTCTACATGGTTGTGTTGTTTTTGACACGGCCGTGTAGCCTTTTGATGAAGGAAGTAGTGGAGGCTGATTTTGCTGACTGATTTGGTGTTCTAAAGAGGACACGGGCGTGTAAATATTGCACGCCCATGTTGAGTTTTTTTCCCCTACGAGTAGTTTCCAAGCTGCCTTTTGCTTCTTTGAGAAGAGTAGGCCAACACGCCCATGTACATATTGACACGCCCATGTTGGCTAATTTCTACGGAGGCAATAAATTTTGTGAAGACTTGAAAATTCTGAAGAGCAGGTCTACACGACAGTTTCGTTTTGGATACGCCCGTGTCGACCTGTATTCAGGTTAATTTCCTGATTTTTTGTCTTCTTTTATGGATTATTATAGATAGGTTATTGCGTTTTTATTTGTATTGACTCGACTCGTGGACTCCAATTACTTAGTTTTTATTCTCTCAAAACACTATAAACCCTTATCTCTTACATTGTGACATTCATTGAAGATTCAATTGTTCAATCAATCCAAGTAATTTCCTTTCAATCTCTTTTCTCTATTTTCATTGCTTTGTTAATCATGTTTAATGTTGTTTATCTCTTTTGCTTAGAATCCATGAATAGTGAGTAGTTCATTATCTAGGGTTTGGGCGAAAGTATGAATTAAGGGCTTAATGTAGATTGTTAATGTTTTGACACCCTAAGATAGATCTTGATCATATTTATGCAAGGGCACTTAGGGTTTCTATTATTCTTCATTGAATTTTGATCCCTTTTGTCATTCCCATGTTTCGACATAATTTCTAGGACAAGGGATAGGGTAGGAATTAAGGGGATCCTTTAATTAGGGGTTTTCCGAACTCATTGAATCTTTTAATCAATTGACCAAAGACCATTCGAGAGAGGATTTGGTTGATTGATTAGTCGATTACTCTTAAGGACCATTCGAGAGAGGATTTGGTTGATTGATTAGTTGATTACTCTTAAGGACCATTCGAGAGAGGATTCAAGTAATTTAGAGGGTGACTTAACCCTGTATATTCATCGTTCTTGAATCGCTATTGTGTTAATTATCGTTGTCCGACCCGAGTTCATACTAGTAGCCTGAACTCTAGTGTTTGCTTTATTATATTTATCTCTCATACTTGATCGTTAGTTGGTATTCGTTAGCTAGTCATTAGTCGATAGTTAAATCATTCATTCACACCCCTAAAGTATCCTTCACTTAGGTAGTTTTATACTTAATAGGCCTTAGTCCATCCCTATTTCCTTGTGGTTAGACCCTTGACTTGCCATTGCTACGTTCATAGTAGCTGCTCGTTAGGATTATAAATATTGTTTGGAAAGCGGTTGTTAGTGTCCTAATGACACACTAAAAACCTCTTATCAAAATCGTACCTTGCAAAAGCTTCGGGCTATTGATTGAGGTTTACTTGAGTTTAGTATTGCTTAAGTGATTTTTCGTTTATTTATGATTGTGTTGTTATTCTCTAATCCTCTGCTTAGCTTTGTTGTGTTACATGAGAAGGAGAGCTCACGGCTCGCACATCTTGCCTTTAGATCCAGAAATCAATCGCACCTTGCGAAAGCTTTGGGGCGGTTTGGAACGGTTGACCATGAGTTCCGAACCAGCTTCACCAATCTCAAGTACAGTAAGTGAAAGTGAATCAGACATGAGAGGCGATAATGCACAACTTTTCAGGAATTTCATAAATCCGGGGTCCTATATTTTACAAGGTGGAATTCGACTCGCTACAACCACTACAAATTTCAGCATTCATCCTCAGTTCACACGTATGGTGAAAGCAGAGCAATTTTGTGGAGGGTCGGATGAGGATCCATTTGATCATCTTGATCGGTTTTTGGAGATTTGTGCTATGATAATAACAAATGATGTCTCTACAGACAATATCTAGATGCACCTCTTCCGGTCTTCTCTTTCCGAAAGGCAAAGTCTTGGCTCAAGAGCTTGCCATCTAACTCCCTCACTACTTGGGAGCAAGTTACATTGGCTTTTCTGAAGAAGTATTTCCCTGAGTCAAAAGCCGCAAATATTAGGAGGAAGATCTCCTCATTTGAGCAAGAATGTGATGAGACACTTGCGGAGGATTGGGAACGGTTTAGGGAGTTGATTCGTTCATGCCCTCACTATGAGTTCAATAAAAATTTACTCATGAGGTTCTTCTATGATGGTCTTGACCCTATGTCACGTGCAAACCTTGATGCTAGAGCGGGAGGTCAACTTTCTAACATCCCGCAAGACCAACTTGAGTCCACCATATAAGAAGTGATAAAGAACTACTCATGGGGTGGAAGAAGGAGAGGTGCTCAACCTAAGAAGGGTGGCAAGTTTGATTTGGACCTAATGGATCAACTTGACAAGAAGCTCTCTAAGATCACCTTTGCATCATCAAATCCCTCATAAGTGAATGCTTTATCTTGTGACATATGTGGTGGTACAAACCACGATACCTCTTATAGTGGAGGATCTCAGTCGGAGCATGTCGCGGCAATGAATTCTAGAGGAGAAGGTTATCAAGGTAAACAAAGGTATCGAAGAAATCAACAAGGAAGTTGGAAACAACCTCAACAAGTTTACAACCAACCTCAAGGTTATAATCAAGGCTTCAACCAATCTCAACAAGGTTGGAATCCACCTCAACAAAGCTATAATCAACCTCACCAAGATGGGTCCTCCTCTCAAGGCTCTAATGTCTATGAAGCTCATCATCAGAGATCCAACATTCAAAAATCCCCTCTAAATCCCCCAGTTCCTAAACCAAATCCCGAACCTACTCCATCCTCCGATCCTACCTCCCAAAATCCAACAACTCCAAACCATCACCCAAACCCTTGATCTTCAATGCCAAGCTCTTCAAAGTCATGACCAAATGTTCCAAGAGCTATAATCTTACACCAAAATTCTTGAGACCCAATTAGCTCAAGTGGCCGAGAAGAAACCCTCTAACCCCACAAATCAACTTCCAAGCCAACCTATTCTCAACCCCAACCTACATCAAGCCAAAGCCATCAATTTGAGGTTGGGAGAAAACTATGAAGGCCCCAAGATGCCTAATCAGTGTGAAGAAAGTGAACTTGAGGTGGTTGAGAAGGACAATCAAGTTGAGGAAGATGAGAGGGAGGTTGATGTTGAGAAAGGAAGAGAAGATAAGGAAACTCATGAGCAAGTTGGTGACAAAGCTCCATTGTCAACACGTCCTCCACCTAAGACCTATGTGCCACTGGTCCCGTGTAATACTCCGTATTTTCACCATTTAATTTTATAATCTTTTAAAGTTTTGGTCAATTTTTATACTTTAAAATTATGATTATTTTAGTAAATATATTTCATGAACTATTAAGTTTTATAATATATTTAGTGTTTAAAATATTAGAGTTTTAATATTTTCTTAAAGAGGTTATGAAAATTAGATTGAAAGAGATTTTAAACTAGTTTTTGACTTTTCTAAGCTAGGTTTGACTAGGTTAATAATTTTTTAATTAACCTAATTAGTAATTAAGAATTAAAGGGAAAGAGTATAAAAGCCTTCCCCCTTCCCCCTTCACGTTTCTTTGATTGGAAACAAATGAAAACGATGCTCTCATCTCCCTCCCAACTTTCGTTGAACCACCTAGATAGCCGGCAAACTCAAGCCCAACACGTTGTGGTTTCCGGCACCAACGAGTCCTAATCCTTCCCTTGCTCGGTTTTGGTACCTTTATTTCTCTCTCACGCCCTCTTGCTCTGTTTTCGCTGCTGTAATACTGCCTTGTTTGGGCCGCTGTGCACTCGCCGGAAGGCGGTGGTTCGTCGGCCTGAGCCGCCTGAGTTGGCCGACGAGCCCTCCTTCTTCCCCTCTTCTTCTTATTGCTTCTACGCTTGATTTCGTGGATGTGTATCGCGTTCTTGGTTTTTGTTTATGGCCCTCGTTTATGGGTGTTGCTGCTTGTCATCCTTGCTGGCGGTCCGGGGTGGCTGCTGCAGTCAGTCGCCGGCGGCGGCTGTGGTAGCCTACTGGGTCGCAACATGTTATAAAAAAAAAGGAGTTTCATCTTTGCTTGAGTTCCTGTTATGGAAACTGGAGTATATCAATTGATGTTTTTAATTTGAAACTATATTTATTGGAATTGCTATACTCAAACTATTATGCTTGAAATTAATTACTCTTAAAATTGATTTTAATTTCAGCTTATAAATTAATATAAATTTTTATAGTTTAAACAAGCATAAACATATTATGTTCATATACTTTTATGTATTAAAGGTGTAGTATAGTTTTTATTAAAAAAGAGTTTTATTACTTAAAGAATCTAAAATTTAATTTATAGTAAAGTTTGAAATCTGATTTATTTTTTAGGATTCTAAATTGATAACTTGATGTGTTGGGTATTGATTATGACTCAATATATGTTTTAGGCACCCAATTCTTAGAAGGGGAGTTTTAGTACGTAGTTGTGTGGAATTCACGCTTCAGAGGTACGTACACGTTAGTAAATTTCTAGATTAGGAATCTTGTTAGTCTATATTTTGTAGATTATCGTGAAGCATGAAAAACTTAGGTCATGATTAGAGGCCGTAACTATTGGGTCTATGTGATATTAATGCATATTTTAAGTGACTTGTATGACACGTGATCCATGTAAGTTAAGCGTGAAAGTATTATTATAGCATGTTGTTTAGTAAGTTTTATTGGAAAGGCAAGTTTATCATGTAAAGCGAGTTCTTACATGTTTATTTATGGCAAGTTGTCCTTAAGCATGCTTAATTTTATAATCAAGAAATTTTTAGTCTTTTGAGATTAAGCAAGTCAAGTGTAGTAAGCCCAATTGAGAAGTTCAAGGTACCTTCATGTTAAGTCAATGAGTTAATTAAAGGACTGTGCTTTGATCACCTAACGTGATTTAAGATAAAAGAGAATGTATATGGTTTTATGAGTTGTCTTTGTGCCATGTGAGTATCCATGACATTCTTGTATGTGTCTATACTTTCATAAAACGCTAAAGTACTTAAAGTGAAAGAAAGAATGGCATTAAAACTCGTAGGATGGATCCCCTATGAGTATTGAACATTGGGGGGATGACAACCGCTGTGTTGTACAGTTTCTTCACAGGCTTCTACATGACGATGTAGATGACCTATAGTTTTAGTAATTTGTCGAGATGGCTAAGGTTAGCTAGACTTTCTGAGTAAGTTCATCCAGGCGAGACTCTTACTTAGAGGTATCATCATATTGACGTTGTAGGCAAGGTTATTTGATTTTAGGTCGGTCCTAGGGACGCTCTTATCACTTTCAAGGTTTGAGGACAGTCCTAGGGACGCTCTTATCACTTTTAAATAATAGTAGCCCGTACGAATCCTGGTGGATGACGGTGCCGTTCAATGCCAATTCAATAACAAAGTAATTAAATCGTCTGTTTGTTGAGTCAAGAGTCGAGTCGTTAAGTCATGCCATGTTTTTACTTTGTTAGTATCATGCTAGGTTGTTTTGTTATGCTTTAAATTTTGTTAGTGTGTATGTACTCAGCCCATAGCTGACGTGTACTTTCTTGTGTGTCGTCCATTGTATTATGGACCTTCAACGACCCATCTCAACCTTATGTTGTATGGCGAGCAGGATTTCTTTTCAGGTATTCGTGATGAGCATCATTGGGAAGGGATCTTTCAGCAAGTTGTTTTCACTGTTATGTTAAGTAACGTAGGTTTTATTTGAGATTGACTCAAAGAACATTAGTTATGTTATGGGACTGTTTAAAATATCAAGTTGGGAGTTTGGATTTCTAAGGATTTTAATAAGGGGCCTTAAAGGGTTTCCAGTTTGTCTTTTGATTAATTTTAAATTAAGACTTCCGCTGTTTTATTTTTAAAAAGTAATAGGTTTATTTAATATCTTATTATTTAAGTTGTATACATATCACCGTGGCGGTAACACCTCTAGATACCTCTTGTTTACGTAGGAAAATATTTATGAAAATAGAGAGGAATTTAGGGGTGTTACAAGATGGTATCATGAGCTTTAGGCTTGACTATTTTACTTTATTTTTTTACTGAATTTCAACTTCAAAAATTATTTCACACTTGAACAAATTTTAAGGTATTTGAAAATATTTGGGGTATCAAAGGGAAAGCATATAGAATCGTTCCTTATTTGTCTGCATATGTTGTGATTTTATTTAAGTCTTGATGTTGAACTCCAACTATATGCATCTAGAGTTAAATATATGTGTTAATATTAAGTACATATGTTTGTTTATTTTATATGTTTACATGTAGAACTTAGTGCCTAATAGATGCGTTCAATTTCCTAAAAGTGGAATTATGCATTTTAGCGGCAAGGTTGTCATTGCTAAGAAGGCTTAAGGAACGCTGGTTAAGTATTATTTTAGAATTATTTTTTTATCTCGAAGTGAAAGTCAAGCGACTTAACTACGTGAATTAGGTCTTGTTCGATTTATTTGGATTACTTGACTTGATAATATTGTGAAAAGATTAATTCTACCTCTAGGACGTATAAGAGGTAAAACGTGTTTTATTCGCTCGCAAATAAGTTAATAATCACCAAGCCATTAAAATTACGCTTCGCCTATCATACAGGTTCGATATGTCAGGGAGAAATCGCGTTAGTAGAAATGGACGTGATGGTAGAGGCTAATGACCGACATTCAGGAGATGCAGGCCACTCTTGGTCAATTGATTCGGGCCACTAACAACTTGGTGCAAGCAAGGGGCGATGCTCCTAGAAATGATATTGGTGGTGAGATGTTCAAGAAGATAGGGAAAAGTAAGCCACCTTTCTTCACTGGTAAAGGGGACTTTGCTACTTTAGAAGACTGGATCTGAGATTTTGATCGACTGTTCGAAATGATAAACGGCTCTGATAACTTGAAGGTGACTAATGTTGTGTTTTATGTTCGAGAGGAGGCTGATTGTTGGTGGAATCAGCGCAAAGTTGCACTTCTTGCTATGCAGGCTTTGGCTGGGATCAATTTAAGGAGGCACTCCGTGCCAAATTTTATCCCCCATACCTCAAGAAGTAGAAGTCCTTGGAGTTTATGACATTGACTATGGAAGGGACGAAAATGTGCGTCCAGGAGTACTATCGAAAATTCACTGAGCTAATGCGTTTTGCACCTGAAAACGTTCCAACTGAGGAGATGAAAGCTACAAGGTTTGAGTTGGGTTGGACTTACATCTTCAAGGGCGTCTAGGAGAGGAGAATTTCACTAACATTGACACACTATATAAACGAGCTGCTAACCTGGAGGTATCTGTAAGCGTCAGCTAGTTAGATCTAGCGGACCAAGAGAAAGGAGAACCCTGCTCAAAACCCTCAAAAGTTTGATAAGCGCCCGAGACAAGGAGGCAACTTCCAGAACAACAATAACAACAACAATGGCAACTATCGAAACAACAGAAATCAGAACAATGGTGGCAAGACTAAAATGGTCTAATTCTGTAAAAGATGTCCCAATAACCACCCTGGTAAGGATTGTGAAGGGAATCTTGTAGAATAAAGAATTTGTGGCAAGAAGGGTCATAGGGGGTACGAGTGCTACTTCAAAGATAAGGGTAACAATGGGAATAACAAAAACTTCCAGAATCGTCCCAACAATGGAGCCAAGAATGGGAATGGTCATTACAAGTTCCAAGGAGGTCTGAATTCTCAGCAAGCTCAAGGTGGAAAAGAAGGAGGAACTGGAAATGGAGGCTACATAGGTGGTAACAACAATATTCCAGGGAAGCTCAATGTTATGAACAATAGCGAAGCTCAGGCGTCTTAGATGTTGTCACGGGTACTTTCTTTCACAGGTACTTTCTTTATAAACTCGTTACCTGTTAGAGTTTTATTTGATTCAGGATCCTCTTATTCTTTCATCTCTACTTCTGTTGTTGAGAGTCTTAGCCTTAAAACTCCCAAACCTATTTCTATACCAATAGTGATTCCTTCGGGGGAAGTAGTAGACTGTGTGAAACGTCATGAGGGTGTATAAATATGTATTGCTGGATCAAATTTTCCTTCAGACCTTATAGAATTGCAGTTAGGTGGATTGGATGTCATTTTGGATTGGTTAGGAAAATATAAGGCAAAAATTGATTATCGAGCCCAAAAGGTAAATTTGAGGAGCCTATTGGGTAGCCATGTATCTTATCAGAGATGGTGTGAAAAACCAGGAGTGAGAATAATTAGTTCTTTGAGGTTGAAAACCTATGTCCAAAAGGGATTTCCCTTATATTTTTGTTGTGTTAGAAGGGTGGAAAATGAGTAGATTCGAGTGGAGGATATTCCGATAGTGAGTGAGTTTCAAGATGTATTCCCAGAAGAAATTCCGGGGATGCCACCTAGAAGGGATGTTGAGTTCAATATAGACTTAGCTCCTGGAACTGGACCGATTTCTAAAGCACCCTATAGGATGACGCCTGCTGAAAATGAATGAATTGAAAGTTCAGCTAGAAGATCTGTTGGAGAAGGGTTATATAAGACCGAGTGTTTCTCCTTGAGGTGCCCCTGTATTGTTCGTAAAGAAGAAAGATGGTAGTCTGAGGCTGTGTATTGATTACCATGAGCTCAAGAACGTCACCATCAAGAACAAGTACCCCTTACCTAGGATTGATGATTTGTTCGATCAGCTTAAGGGTGCTGGTATTTTCTCCAAGATAGACTTGCGTTCAATTTACCATCAACTGAGGATAGTGGACCGAGACATACCCAAGATTGCTTTCAGGACTCGTTATGGTCACTATGAATTCACTGTAATGCTCTTTGGTTCGACTAATGCTCCAACTGTGTTTATGGACATTATAAATCGTGTATTCAAGTCGTTCTTAGACAAGTTTGTTGTAGTGTTCATAGACGACATCCCGATTTATTCAAAGACTCGTGAAGAGCATGAAAATCACCTTCGGACTATCTTGCTTACTCCTAGGGAAAACTAGTTGTACGCTAAATTCTCTAAGTGTGAGTTTTGGCTTGAGAAAGTGTCGTTCTTAGGTCATTTCATCTCTAAGGAAAGGGTTTATGTTGACCCTGCTAAGATTAAAGTTGTCAGCGAATGGCTTGTGCCAAGGAATGTCAATGAAGTAAGGAGTTTCTTAGGGCTAGCTGGGTATTATAGAAAATTGGTAAAAGATTTCTCTCGTATAGCTCGACCCATGACTAATCTCATGAAGAAGGAGACGAAGTATGTGTGGACTGAAGATTGCGAGAAATCATTCCAGGCTTTGAAGGCAAGGTTGACTTCAACTCCTGTCCTAACTTTGCCAGATGGGACAGAGGGTTTCGAGGTTTATAGTGACGCGTCGAAGAATGGGTTAGGGTGTATGCTTATGCAAAATCGAAAGGTTATAGCTTATGCCTCGAGACAGCTTAAACCTTATGAAGCTAACTATCCTACTCATGACTTAGAGTTAGAAGCCATTGTCTTTGCACTCAAAATTTGGAGACATTGCCTTTATGGGGTAACCTGCAAGATCCAGACCGACCATAAAAGTTTGAAGTACATTTTCACTCAGAAAGATCTCAATATGAGGCAAAGGAGGTGGTTAGAATTGATTAAGGATTATGACCTTGAAATACAGTACCACAAAGGGAAGGCCAATGTCGTAGCTGACGCATTAAGCTGAAAATTGAGTCATGGAGTGAATGCCTTAGTCATAACTGATAAATTATGTGAGGAATTGACAAGGTTAAACTTAGAGGTGGTTCAACCTGTAGAAATAGCAGCGAGGTTGAATGCTTTAACCATACAACCAATGTTCTTCCAAGAAATCATTGATAATCAGCCTGGTGATGTTAAACTAGATAGAGTGAAATAAAAGTTGAAAGAAGGAAAGGCACAAGGGTTCGTAATTCATGATGATGGAAGCATACGTTACAAGGCAAGATGGTGTGTGTCTAAGAATTGTTAAGATTTACAGAAGAAGATCATGGAAGAGGCTCACAATACGCCTTATTCTGTGCATCCTGGAGGAGACAAGCTCTATAAAGACTTGAAAAGATTTTTTGGTGGTCAAAGATGAAGAGGGAAGTAGCCGAGTTTGTTTCTCGTTGCTTGACTTGTAAAAAGGTCAAGAGTGAGCACAAGAAACCCCAAGGAAAGTTTCAACCTCTTGATGTTCCAGTTTGGAAGTAGGATTCGATAGCTATGGACTTTGTCGCTTCATTGCCAAAGACTGGGGGAGGATTGGATACCATTTGGGTATTGGTCGATCGATTGACCAAATCTGTTGTTTTCATACCCATGAAGGAGACATGGAAGATGGAACAACTAGCAAAGGCCTACATCAAGCATGTGGTCAGACTTCATGGGGTACCATCTGATCTAGTTTCCGATAGAGATTCCCGATTCTTATCCAACTTTTGGGAAGCATTTCAGAAAGCTTTTGGGACTAAACTTCTCAAGAGTACTGCCTCTCACCCTGCAACAGATGGTCAAACTGAGAGAACCATCCAAAATCTAGAAGATAGCTTCGAGCCTGTGTTATGGTGTAATACCCCGACTTTTAAAACTTAATAAAGTATTTTATTAGCTTAAGTATGTATTAATTTGATATTTTGCGTTATAGTTATAATTACTTTTCAATTATGTTTTAAACGTTTAAAACTATTATAAAAGAATTTGATGTTATTATTATTATCATATTCATTATTATTATTATTTCATTTCTTAAATGATTTTAATTTCTAAAATTATGTTGTTTAATTAAATGGGTACTTCATAAAATCAAATTTACCCATATCCATTTAACCCATTTATTATTTTAAGCACAAATGAAAAACCCATGAACCCAACCCATCTTCCCTCCTTTTCTTTTTTTCACTGATTTTCATCTCCTTCTTCTAGAACACCTTGCTCCCCAACGCCATTGGAGTCTTCTTCTTCAAGCTCACTTGCTCCCCAAGGCCTTCATCTACCAATCACAAAATAAAGCTTAATCAGATTAATATCCCAAAACCTTCTATAAATAGCTGAATAAACTTGGCCAAAATCACTTTTCTACTCATCTCCTTCCTTCTCTTTTTCCTCCATAAATGTTGCTATCAAACACCACCACCAACCACCACTTACCTGAAGCACAACAAAACCCCACCGCCACCAGGACTCCCATCCACCGCCACCAGGACTCCCATCCACCGCCAGCGACCGGAACCCAACCCTACACCCACGCGGACCCGCAACCTCCTCTCCCTTCCCCTGCTTTCTTTCTCCTTCGCTGACCCTCTTGCCCCGCAGCTGCTGCAGCGCCTGCAGCCGCTGCCACCTTCGACGGAGGCCTGAACTCCGGCCACAGCACCACCCCGACGCGGCAACACGCCACCCAGCTACCCTCCTCTGTTTTCTCCATGTGCTCCACTAAGCAACCGATTCTTTAAATCAGTTTCCCTATTTTTCCTAAAGTCAAATTGTTGACTTATATAGGTACAATTTCAATTACCTATTTCAATTATTTGTTTTATGTATATCCAATTATGGTAATAAATATTTTGTAGAAATCTTTTAAGAAAAATGTTTATCTAATGTCTTTAGTTTATGAAAATAACATTTAAGGATTTATTATAAGTTTATGAGTTTTAATGAAGTTATATTTTTACGAAATCATTTAGTTATTATCATTGTTATTATTATTATTATTATTATTATTATTATTATTTATGAAATTTTTTAAGAAATGTTTGTAAGTTATAAACTTGGAATTTTGAGAACGAATTATAAGTTGAGTAAATTTAGGAATAGTGTTTAGTTTAAGGTTTTCGAAAAGGGGACTAGTAAAGAAGGTACTATAAGTAGTTATGAGTTGAGTAGGTTCTAATTATGTACTTTATTGATGTATATGGAGAGATATACGATAAGGTGGAAAGGCGAAAGGTCGTAGGATGACGGTTTGGAGTATTGATGATTATTTGGATTGAACGTTAAGGTAACCTTTATGTCCACCATTACATGTATGCCCGTTAAATAATATGATCTCTAAGTTATTTATGTATGTATGGATGCACATTTTTATTAAGTTAATTCATTTTTTAAATAGTTTTATGATTATGTTATATGAAATTTCATTATAAGTATTAAAGTAACTCTTATGACCATGATTTTATAAAACGTGATTATATGCTTGCTCGTATATGACTTATGAGATTGTTTTTATGTTAGGTTTCTGGAATTATATTGTTAATATTTATTACATTATTTCTTAATACAAGTGATGGAAATTAATGACTTATTTACACATTTCATGCTTAAGTAAATTATAATGTTTAAATTACGATTTACATTTAAGAAAAATGAACGTCATATGTTAATGTGGATTGGATTGTTTAATTAATAACTCGTGATTATTTTATACTTGAGTAAAGTATGGTAAATCATTGTTGGGGTTTCATGTTCATTTGAGTTTATAATGTAAAATGTGAATGCTATGAATTATGAAATCGTTATTATTTTACGTTTTAATTATATGTATTTATGACTTTATATTAAAGTTTATTAAATTATTTCTTAATACATGTAATGGAAATAATGATTTATTTAAATGATGTTCATGCTTAATTAACATGTTAAGTAAAGTATAATGTTTTATGAATTACGATTTATATTTATGAAAAATAAACGTTACATGTTAATGTGAATAATATCTCGTGATTAGTATGAAAATTTATAACGTTATGATTTCATGTATATGTGATTATATGATTAATGCAACTTAAATAGTTTCTTGTTTACATGTCCTATGCATATATATGTTATAAGTGAATTATTTAAGTGTTAAAGTAATATATGTGAAATTTAATGATTGCTCTTGTGTATCTTATGGTTAAATTATACTCATAACATTTATTTAAAGTACTTTGGAATTGTCATATGTTATATGTAATAATGCCAGTGTAGTTTTATACGACTCCATATGACTTCCTAAGCTATTATAAAATCTAAATAAGCTTATGTTTAAGTCATGTATGAGGATTTATGAGCTATAATTCATAGTACTTGCTTACATGATTAAATCTGTTTATGTAGATTTTGGTTACTTTATGCTTAACGTTATAGTTTTATGAATCTGCTACTGTGTGATACTAATTGGTAACATGAAATATGAGTCAAGTTTATGTTAACGTTATCCTTATATGAATTACGGTTTGTGGTTTGTTTTCTGTTGCTTTGATGTTTACGAATTAATAATGATAAGAAAGAGGATTGTATGACGTGAAAAGTATAACTAAGTTATGTTTCCGTTGATGATTTTAAGATGTTTCGAAGAAAACCACTAAAAGATATGTAACATGATAAATAAAAGTGAAAGACGGTTCTTGGCAGTATTCTGTTATGTTGGTCGTGCACGTACCATTATGGCGGCTCTGTCACCTTCTGTTTGGGGATAATAATCTCCTGTGGCATCCGTGTTATGTTATTATGCCACAAACTGTTGGAGATGTGTTCTCCGTGGCTTATTCTGCTGGTTGTGCACGTACCATTATGGCGGCTCTGTCACCTTCTGTTTGGGGATAATAATCTCATGTGGCATCCGTGTTCTGTTATTATGCCACCTTCTGTTGGGGGACAACAATCTCCCGTGGCATGCCACCTTCTGTTTGAGTACTTTGTGTTCTCTGTGGCCTATGTTATGTTATACTTGCCAAGTTACCAAAATGAATAATATCTGTAGTAATCATGATAAGAAAGACAATGCCACATGCTAATTCTGGATGATTTCATTCTGTATTTGTTATATATGTTTTTTTACGAACTTACGACGTTATGTATTAGGCTTACGTGATGGATAATGTACACACTTCTATGTTATGTGCGTTTACGATTTTCGTTAGCTATTATTTATCTTGATGATGCCTTGCTGACATGACTATGAGTATTCTATTATTGCGGGTTCAAACAAGAAGTATGATTTTGTATGACGTAAGTATGTATATGGTTTGGCCTTTAATTAAAGTATGTGAAGCATGTTTGAGTGCAAAGAAGTTTTCAAAACCAAAACTATTTTTATGGGCTGGAGTAAAGTTACGAGTTTTCCACTCATTTTGGAATGTTTTCTTTGTTTTCTTTTCTCTATTTTTCTTCTGAACGAAGCTCAGGTTGAGAAAGAGAGATGGCTCAGGATTGACTCATGGAAAGGAAGTCGTTAAGGTGGATTTCATGAAGTGCTGGCTAAGGTTATTAGGAGCAAGCACTTAAGGTCATTATTGTAGTAGAGACATTGTGAGCTATTTTGAGGATATTGTATACATTGTGGGCCATAACCACATACTTAAGGCTTAAGGATTTGCTTCCACTGATCTTTATTTAATTACGAGTTATTTAAGGCTAATTTTTTTTAATTAAGGACCCATAAGTTC
This sequence comes from Patellifolia procumbens, assembly GCA_947645195.1. Classification (NCBI taxonomy): domain Eukaryota; kingdom Viridiplantae; phylum Streptophyta; class Magnoliopsida; order Caryophyllales; family Amaranthaceae; genus Patellifolia; species Patellifolia procumbens. Next base: position 333,617 of record CANSGD010000908.1, read on the forward strand.
GGGGCGTTACATATGGAATCTCAGGGTTCATGGGATGATCATTTGGATCTTATCGAATTCTCATACAACAATAGTCATCACGCAAGCATTGGAATGGCACCTTTTGAAGCATTGTATGGTAGGAAGTGTCGAAGCCCAGTGTGATGGAGTGATATAAGCGAGACAATGATGTTGGACCACAATTGATAGAAAACACCACACACCAAGTGAAGGTGATTCAAGAGAAGATTCGTGCGGCCCAGGATCGTCAGAAATCATATGCCGACTTAAAAAGGAGGGAAGAAGAATATAAAATTGGCGAGAAAGTGTTGTTGAAAGTGTCACCAATGAAAGGGGTGATGAGATTTGGCAAGAAAGGAAAGTTAAGTCCGAAGTTTATAGGCCCTTATGAAATAGTCAAGAGAATAGGGAAAGTGGCTTATTACCTCGCTTTACCAAATGAGTTAGGGTGTGTGCATGACGTCTTTCATGTGTCTCAACTCAAGCGTTATGTTCCAAATGTTTCACATGTGCTTCAACCTGAAACGATAGAATTAGATGAGACTCTTGATATGAATATGGCTCTATGAAAGCGATATTCAAGTGTACTCCAATGCAAAGGAACCTAGATATTAAAAAGTCCGAATTTTTATGTGTTTTTGTGGCTAAAGTTTGTATCTTTATGTGTTTATGGGATATGGAAATTAAATCAATCACTCCTGAAAGATTTAATTAACTTTCAATCTCACTTAAACCACTCCTGGAATTAAGTAGATTAATCACTCAATAATTATCACTCCTGAAAATTATTAAATGGCACGAATTTAATTGACAAACAATTAAGCTCGAAAAATGACTCAAAGTTCTTAACATTTTCTGAATGAAAAATGGCGTACATAGCTCCTTATTTATACTAGTACACTCTAGTATGACAAGGAACCCTAATTCTATCTAAAAAGCAAGATAAAACTAAATCCCTAAAATGAAGGGAAAGATAAGCAAGGATAAGCACCTAAGGAAAATGATAGGCATTCGGCCTTATCACTTTCCACACGCCTCCTTATCAATCCTAATCCCAATAGGATTTGGAAACCTACTAGAATCTACATAACCAACCGAAATTTCGGTCCTAATGTAGTTTTTATTACATGAATAAAAATGACTCAACAAAAGCAAATAGAATACTCTATAAATGGCTATGGACGCCCCATATTAGCCATTTCAAGCTAGTTCTTCTTCCCAAGCTAACATAGTCACAAAAGATCCATTGGCCTTGAGCTTGAATCCAAAGGTCTCAAGAACCAAGCAAATAGGCTCATCTCCAATGGTTGACTTTGGCTCTTGACTCATGTCATTCTCCCCCTTTTCAAAAGAATTTGTCCTCAAATTTTCATCATCATAGTAAGGACTAAGATCTCCAACGTTGAAGGTAGCACTCACACCTCCATACTCACTTGGAAGATCAATCTTGTAGGCACTTTCTCCAATCACCTCAAGCACCTCAAAGGGACCATCAGCTCTAGGCATGAGCTTATTCTTCCTCTTGCTTGGGAACCTCTCTTTTCTCAAATGAATCCACACAAGATCGCCACTTTTGAACTTTGGTTGCCTTCTATGCTTGTTTGCTCTCTCCTTGTATTGAGTGTTCATCTTCTCTATTCTTGCCTTGACTTGCTCACACGTTTTTTTGAAGGTTTCGAACCTCTTCTTTGCATCAACATGAATTTCAGATTTGGTTAGTACAATAAAATCAATAGGAAGGAAAGGATTGATACCATAAACCACCTCAAATGGAGATTGAGAGTTAGTGGTTGAATGAGCTCGATTATAAGCAAATTCAGCATGGGCTAGCTTCATATCCCAATCCTTTTGTGTTTTACTCACCAAACCACACAATAAAGCTCCAAGAGTTCTATTAGTTACTTCAGTTTGGCCATCAGTTTGAGGATGATGACTAGTACTGAAAAGTAACTTGGTTCCAACCATCTTCCACAAGCTCCTCCAAAAGTGACTTAGGAACTTGGAATCACGATCACTAACAATACTTCTAGGGATGCCATGTAGGCGAATGATCTCCCTAAAGTACAAATCAGCAACATGTAAAGCATCATCAGTTTTATGCATAGGTACAAAGTGAGCCATCTTAGAGAAACGATCTACCACTACCATGATAGCATCTTTTCCCCTTTGAGTTCTAGGCAACCCTACTATGAAATCCATACTCACACTATCCCAAGGAGCATTAGGGACTGGTAATGGAGTGTATAGGCCTTTATGGAAGGTACTCTTGGCCCTTTGACAACTAGCACACCTACTAACCACCATATGAACATCTTTCACCATGCTAGGCCAATAGAAACTTTCACTCAATGTGTCTAGGGTCTTTTGAATGCCAAAATGGCCAGCCACGCCACCACTATGGACTTCCCTCACCAACAACTCCCTCACGCCACTCTTAGGAACACAAAGCCTGTTCCCCTTAAACAGAAATCCTTCTTGCACTACATACATGCCATTAGGGTTATTAAAAGAATTATAAAAGTCTTCATCTTTTACATACAATTCTTTCAAATGATCAAACCCTAAAATACGAGCATCAACCATGGTTAAGAGAAAGGAACGCCTAGAAAGAGCATCAGCAACAACATTACTCTTTCCTTCTTTATACTTAGAAGAAAAAGTAAAAGATTGTAGGAATTCAACCCACTTGGCGTGCCTATAATTGAGCTTTTGTTGCCCATGGATGTGTTTGAGTGCCTCATGATCTGAATGAAGTATAAAAGGCTTTGGCCTTAAATAATGAGACCAATGATCCAAGGCCCTTACAATAGCATAAAACTCACGATCATAATTGGAGTAATTGAGCTTGGCGCCACTCAATTTCTCACTAAAGAATGCAATAGGCCTCTTCTCTTGGATCAAAACAGCACCTACGCCAATCCCACTTGCATCACACTCTACCTCGAACAATTTGTGAAAATCTGGCAAGGCTAGGATAGGGGGGTTGCAAAGGAGCCTCTTCACCTCTTCAAATGATCTTTGAGCTTGAGAGTTCCAAGAAAACTCTCCCTTCTTCATCAACTCTGTGATTGGAGCCATAACTGTTGAGAAGTTTTGAATGAACCTCCTATAGAAGGAAGCTAGGCCATGAAAACTTCTACACTCATGAGCATTGCTTGGCGCCAACCATGTGGAAATAGCTTTGACTTTCTCTGGATCAACATGTACTCCATCCCTAGAAACAATATAGCCAAGAAAAGTAATACTAGGTACAAGAAAGTCACATTTTTCCATCTTGCCATACAGTTTTTGTTCTCTCAATTTTTCAAACAACAGTCTTAAATGAGCTAAATGAGATTCAATACTAGTACTATATACAAGAATATCATCTAGATAGACAACAATAAACTTGTTAAGAAAGGGACGTAGTACCTCATTCATAAGCCTCATAAAAGAACTAGGAGCATTGCAAATACCAAAAGGCATCACCATCCACTCATATAGACCTTGTTTAGTCTTAAAAGCGGTTTTCCACTCATCTCCTTCCCTAATTCTCATTTGGTGATATCCACTCCTTAGGTCTATCTTTGAAAACACCAAAGCTCCATGTAACTCATCAAGCATGTCCTCCAATCTAGGCATAGGAAAGCGATACTTGATGGTGATGTTGTTGACGGCCCTACTATCAATGCACATCCTCCATGTACCATCCTTCTTAGGGACAAGAAGGGCAGGAACGGCGCATGGACTCATGCTTTCTTTCACATAGCCTCGTTCAATCAACTCTTCAATCTGTCTTTGTAGCTCCTTAGAAGCCATAGGATCGCATCTATATGCTGGTTTGTTAGGCAAAGGTGCGCCTGGCACTAGATCAATAGCATGCTCAATCCCTCTCAAAGGTGGTAACCCTTGAGGCAACTCTTTGGGAAATACATCCCCAAACTCCTCTAACAAAGCTGCAAGGTTAGGATCCTTCATAGACACATCATTAGTTAAAGTACATTTAACAAATAAAGCATAACCATGACCTTCTACTTCAACCTCCTTTTCGAACTCTTTGGGTGAAAGGAACAAACTTTGCTTGCTTTCATCCCTCTTCTTTGGCGCAATAGTGTTAGGAGACAAGGGCATAAGTCGAATCCTTTTGGACCCCATCAAAACAGAATACACATTGGTCTCCCCCTCATGAATAACCTTTCGATCAAATTGACAAGGTCTACCAAGAAGAACATGACAAGCACTCATAGGAAGAACATCACCCCACAACTCATCTTTGTAGCTACCAATCGAAAAAGACACAAGGGCTTATTTCTTAACCATCAAACCAGTCTTATCATCTAACCAACTCAACTTGTAAGGACAAGGATGATCTCTAACCAACAAATTCAACTTAGAGACCACATTAGATGCCACCACATTAGTGCAAGATCCACTATCAATAATCACATTGCAAGAGAAATCACCAACTCTACATCTAGTATGAAAAAGATTTTCTCTTTGCTCATGATTAGGTGAATGATCAACATGTAACGTCCTCCTAATAACTCCAATCATCCTAGAGTCATCTTCAGCATAGGCATCTTCATCCTCATTCTCCTCACTCTCATGGTCACTCTCCACCACATAGTCATACATCCTCTCTTCCTCCTCCATGGCTACGTATTGTCTCATGGTTAGGGCTTTTCTAGTGGGACAATTTGCAGCAATATGACCCCTCCCTTGACACTTAAAGCACTTCCTACTATCATCATACTTCTCTCTAGAAACCACCAATTTAGGGCGCTCCCCCTTTTGTTCCCCCTTAGAAGGAATTTCATTTTTTTCAAAGGTTTTGGAAGAAGATGGATAATTAGGGTTAGGGTTAAAGCTTTTGAACGTGGTGTTTTTCCCCCCATAGGTTCTCTTATCCTCAAGTTCATGTCTTTCAAACTTCAAAGCCAATTGACACACATCATCAAAGGTACTATAGTTGGCAATATCAATCTTTCTAGCAATAGATTTATGAAGACCTCCAATAAACCTAGCAATTTTTTCTTGCTCAACCTCTTCATTCCCACATAGCAAGCATAAAATATCAAATTCCAGAGTATAATCATTCACACTCATAGAATTTTGAGTTAAATCACGCTTTTTCATGTATTGCCTTTGAATGAAATCACTTGGAATAAATCTCTCTTTCAACTTCTTTTTAAGCTTCTCCCAACTTTTAAGCTTAGGTTTTCCAAGTTTTGCCCTTTTTGCTTTTAGACCTTCTAACCAAATTCCAGCATATTTAGTTAGTCTAATAGTGGCAATTTTAAACCTTTTATCATCATCAAATCCCCTATAGTCACACACTTTCTCAAGTTGTCTAATCCACTCAAGCAAATCTTCAGGATTTGCATTGCCATCAAAATCATCCAATTTTATTCCCTTATCATCATCATAAGTGGATTTAACTTTTTGGACAACCTCATGATCAGATTCATAATCAACATGATTAGGGTCGTTTCTCCTTTTAAACATATCATGCAAGGTTAATTGGGCGGTTTCCAACCTCCTAGCCCTAGCTCTGTCCTCCTCAACACCAATAAGTAAATCATGCATCATTTTTTCAAGTTTCTCCACACTAGACATGATTTAAAGCTTAAAACAATTAACAAATAAGCCACACAAATACACAAAGTCACGCCAATAAGAGCAGTAGCCAACCAACCACACAAGCCCAAACAATGATCAATAACTAGAATTAACTAGTTTAGAATGCTTACCAAGAAAGTCGGACACTTTCTTTCCTCACCCTCCTGGAAAACTGATACCAATTGAGTTAATGTGTCTCAACTCAAGCGTTATGTTCCAAATGTTTCACATGTGCTTCAACCTGAAACGATTGAATTAGATGAGACTCTTTCGTATGAAGAGAGACCAGTCAAGATTTTGGATCAAAAGGTTCGAAGTACAAGAAATAAGGATGTGAGAATTGTCAGTGCTTTTGTCTAACCAAGTGTCTGAGGAGGCCACCTGGGAGGCTGAAGAGGAGATGAAAAAGAAATATCCAGAATTGTTTCAGGTTAGTTGAGTGTCGGGACGTCACTCCTTTTAGGGGGGGTAGATAGGCGAGGGAACTCCGGGCACTCGTTCTTGCATGCTTTTGTTTCCCTTATAATGTTGCATTGCGTATTAAATAAGTAATTGTTTCTCTTATAAAAGGATGGATGTGTTCAGGCTTTATTCTAAGTTTCGAGGATGAAACTTCTTTTAAGGAGGGTAGCCTGAAATACTCCGTATTTTTACCATTTAATATTATGATCTTTTAAAGTTTTGGTTAAGTTTTATACTATAAAATTATGATTATTTTAGTAAATATAATTTATGAACTATTAAGTTTTATAATATATTTAGAGTTTAAAATATTAGAGTTTTAATATTTTCTTAAAGAGGTTATGAAAATTAGATTGAAAGAGATTTTAAACTAGTTTTGACTTTTCTAAGCTGGGTTTGACTAGGTTAATAATTTTCTAATTAACCTAATTAATAATTAAGAATTAAACCGAAAGAGTATAAAAGCCATCCCTCTTCCCCCATCACGTTTCTCTGATTGGAAACAAATTAAAACGGCGCTCTCATCTCCCTCCCAACTTTCGGTGAACCACCTACATCGCCGACAAACTCAAGCCCAACACGTTGTGGTTTCCGGCACCGGCGAGTCCTAATCCTTCCGTTGCTTGGTTTTGGTACCTTTATTTCTCTCTCACGCCAGCTTGCTCTATTTTCACTGTTGTAATACTGCCTTATTTCGGCCGCTGTGAACTCATCGGCAGGCGGTGGTTCGTCGGCTTGAGCCGCCTGAGTTGGCCGACGAGCCCTCCTTCTTCCCCTCTTATTCTTATTGCTTCTACGCTTGATTTCGTGGAGGTGTATCTCGTTCTTGGTTTTTGTTTATGGCCCTCGTTTATGGCTGCTGCAGCGTGTCATCCATTCTGGCGGTCCGGCGTGGCTGCTGCAGTCGGTCGCCGCCGCCGCCGGCTGTGGTGGCCTGCTAAGTCGCAACAGGTTAAAAAAACAAAAAGGAGTTTGATCTTTGCTTGAGTTCCGGTTATGGAAACTTGAGTATATCAATTGATGTTTTTAATTTGAAACTATATTTATTGGAATTGCTATACTCAAACTATTATACTTGAAATTAATTACTCTTAAGATTAATTTTAATTTCAGCTTATAAATTAATATAAAGTTTTATAGTTTAAACAAGCATAGACATATTATGTTCATACATTTTTATGTATTAAAGGTGTAGTATAGTTTTTATAAAAAAAGAGTTTTATTACTTAAAGAATCTAAAATTTAGTTTATAGTAAGGTTTGAAATCTGATTTATTTTTTAGGATCCTAAATTAATAACTTGATGTGAATTGAGTATTGATTATGACTCAATATATGTTTTAGGTACCCAATTCGTAGAAGGGGAGTTTTAGTACGTAGTTGTGTGGAATTCACGCTTCAGAGGTACGTACACGTCAGTAAATTTCTAGATTAGGAATCTTGTTAGTCTATATTTGGTAGATTGCCGTGAAGCATGAAAAACTTAGTGTCATGATTACAGGACGTACCTGTTTGGTCTATGTGACATTAATGCATATTTTAAGTGACTTGTATGACACGTGATCCATGTAAGTTAAGCGTGAAAGTATTATTATAGCATGTTGTTTAGTAAGTTTTATTGGAAAGGCAAGTTTATCATGTTAAGCGAGTTCTTACTTGTTTATTTATGGCAAGTTGTCCTTAAGCATGCTTTATTTTATAATCAAGCAATTTTTAGTCTTCTGAGATTAAGCAAGTCAAGTGTAGTAAGTCTAATTGAGAAGTTCGAGATAACTTCATGTTAAGTCGAGGAGCTAATCAAAGGAATGTGATTTGATCACCTAACGTGATTTAAGATAAAAGAGAATGTATATGGTTTTATGAGTTGTCTTTATGCCATGTGAGTAAGTATGACATTCTTGTATGTGTCTATACTTTCATAAAACGCTAAAGTACTTAAAGTGAAAGAAAGAATGGCATTAAAACTCGTAGGATGGATCCCCTATGAGTATTGAACATTGGGGGGATGACAACCGCAGTGTTGTACATTTCTTCACAGGCTTCTACATGACGATGTAGATGACCTATAGTTTTAGTAATTCGTCGAGATGACTAAGGTTAGCTGGACTTTCTGAGTAAGTTGATCCAGGCAAGACTCTTACTTAGAGGTATGATCAGACTGACGTTGTAGGCAAGGATGTTTGATTTGAGGTCGGTCCTAGGGACGTTCTTATCACTTTCAAGGTTATTCAATTTGAGGATGGTCCTAGGGACGCTCTTATCACTTTTAAATAATAGTAGCCCGTACGAATTCTGGTGGATGACGGTGCCCGTTCAATGCCAATTCAATAATAAAGTAATTAAATCGTCTGTCTGATGAGTCAAGAGTCGAGTTGTTAAGTCATGCCATGTTTTTTCTTTGTTAGTATCATGCTAGGATGTTTGTTATGCTTTAAATTTTGTTAGTGTGTATGTACTCATCCCATAGCTGATGTGTACTTTCTTGTGTGTCGTGCATTGTATTATGGACCTGAAATGACCCATCTCAACTTTATGTTGTATGGCGAGCAGGATTTCTTTTTAGGTATTCGTGATGAGCATCATTGGGAAGGGATCATTCAGCAAGTTGTTTTCACTGTTATGTTAAGTAACGTATGTTTTATTTGAGATTGACTCAAAGAACATTAGTTATGTTATGGGACTGTTTAAAATAACATGTTGGGAGTTTGGATTTCTAAGGATTTTAATAAGGGGCCTTAAAGGGTTTCCAGTTTGTCTTTTGATGAATTTTAATTTAAGACTTCCGCTGTTTTATTTTTAAAAGTTAATAGGTTTATTTAATATCTTATTATTTAAGTTGTATAAGTATCACCGTGGAGTAACACCTCTAGATACCTCTGGTTTACGTAGGAAAATATTTATGAAAATAGAGAGGAATTTAGGGGTGTTACATCCCATATCCTCAAAGGTTGGTGGAGAGGAAGTTGAGCGACAAATTCACTAAGTTCCTCAATGTCGTGAAGAGCCTTCAAATTAACATTCCATTCCTTGAGCCCATGTCTCAAATGCCTATGCCAAGTTCTTGAAAGAGATCCTCTATAACCAACGGAATCTAGAAGGTGAACTCATGACATTGCTATACCAAGCGAGTGCTCTAATGCAAGGTACTATGCCCAAGAAGCAAAGAGACTCTGGAAGCTTCACCTTGCCTGTGAACATAGGTGACTTTAAGCCTAAAGGCGCATTGGTCGATTTGGGAGCAAGTGTGAGTTTGATGCCTCTTTCCATAGTCAAGCACCTTCACCTTCCTCTTCTTCCTTCGAGGAAGACCATTCGAGAGAGGATTTGGTTGATTGATTAGTCGATTAATCTTGAGGACCATTCGAGAGAGGACTCAAGTAATTTAGAGGGTGACTTAACCCTGTATATTCATCGTTCTTAAATCGCTATTGTGTTGATTATCGTTGTCCGGCCCGAGTTCATACTATTAGCCCGAACTCTAGTGTTTGCTTTATTGTATTTATCTCTCATACTTGATCGTTAGTTGGTATTCATTAGATAGTCATGAGTCGATAGTTAAATCAATCATTCACACCCCCAAAGTACTCTTCACTTAGGTAGTTTTAGACTTAATAGTCAATCCTTATTTCCTTGTGGTTCGACCCTTGACTTGCCATTGCTACGTTCATAGTAGTTGCTCGTTACGATTAAAAATATTGTTTGGAAAGCGGTTGTTACTGCCTTAACGACACACTAAAAACCTCTTATCATGCGTCATCAGTCGCCTCTTCAGGCTCACTCTAATAAATCTCTTCAATTTGTTCATCTTCTAAATCTTCAATGACACTCTCATTCTTAGTACTATCAACTAGGACATCAGAGTTACTCTGTAAACCACCTTCTATTGCAAAATCAGTGACATTCACTCTATGCACAGGCTCCCAAGCAAGCAAAGTATAATTCAAGGCTCCCATGTGTAACTCCTTCTATTCTCAACTCTTCAATTGTTTCAGCACTCACAACTTGAATACCTTTTCCCTTAATAAGAAAATAAGGAATTGCCATTTTGTGATTGTATAACCCGTAGATGGTGTTGTCGATTTCTTCTAGTGTTATTGCACATATATCTAACATGACCTCCAAAACAGAACCACCAACATACTTCAATTCATCATCACCCCATAGCAGCTAGCTGTCCCCCATTATGAAACTTACAATTCACGAAATTTGCAGGTAGCAATCCAGAAAACATGTACACTTCCATTCATTAGAAACAAAAACCTGAATTGAACTGAACTAATCTGAATTAAAAATAACTGAACTGAATTAAACTAGTATGAATTTAACTATTCTAAATTGAATTGAATTGAACTAGCCTGAATTGAATAAATTGAACTAGTCTGAATTGAACTGAACTAAACTAGTCTGAATTGAACGGAACTAAACTAGTCTGAATTGAACTAAACTTAATTGAACTGAAGTCAACTAGTCTGAATTGAACTGAACTAGTCTGAATTGAACTAAACTGAACTAGTCTCAAAATGAACTGAACTAAATTAAACTGAACTTGTCTGAACTGAACTGAACTTGTCTCAATTAAAATAAACTTAATTAAATTGTATCTGTCTGATCTAGACTAGTTTGAACTGAACTAAATTTAATTAACTCAACATGTCTGAACTGAACTAAAGTAATTGTAAAGAAACGTGAGAAGAAGCCCTAACATACTGCAGAAGTTCTAACATGGGTTTTGGTCATTAATGGTCTCTGCAAGAGTTCTAACATGGCTTTTGGTCATTAATGGTACATAATTTGCATTACTGTCAATATGTGTTCTAGCAAATTACATCAATATCTATTCATTAATAAATTATGACAGGTAACAAAATTTTCTAGAGATTCCGAGAGAATAATTAATTGAGGTACCTGTTTGAGTGGAGTCGGAAGCCATGGAAGACATGGAGGAGAACTTGGCTAGCGCATACGTTTGAGGAAGCAATTGAGAAGAGAGAAGAACAACATTGTGAAGATGAGATGTGTAACCCAGATAACGTTATGTTTAAATGTATAAGGATTGTATTTTTGATGGATTTTTTTATTTTCTAAAAATTTATAAATTGATTTGTATTAGAATAATTATACGTATTTTTTTATTTTGGGCCTTAATTTTACGTTTTAGTAAACTTATGGGGGTGAAAAGCTACAATAGAAAGTTAGGGGGTTAATCTCACGTTAGAGCAAACTTAAGGGGCTAGTTTGATACTTTTGCGAAAATAAAAAGGTTACCATTTCAATATTTAGTTTTAGAATTTGAATTTCCAAGTAAGAAGGTTACACTTACAAGATACAACAACTACTTTATATCCAATAATAAAATTTAATAATACACTAATTTTAACTATCATATACATCGATTTAATATATTGATAATTGATCTACCACATTGATCCTAATTATCCAATACACTGCTCTAATATATTGATGTTTGATTTGATCATTTTGATCTAATATACGGAACATTGAACAGTTTGATATAAGTTACACCCACATAAGTGTGTTGAGATATAAGGTACGTAGAGTTTATGTTTAAAATCAATACCCATAGTAATATTTTAGGATTAACAGAATGATAGAACCTAGTTATATATAAGGAAAATTTGTTTTAAATAAGTCAACCTTTGCCCCATCTTCCGAAAATAAGTTAACATCTGGATTATTCCAGAATAAGTCAAGCTTGTAAAAAAAGAATCTATTACTAAGTCAAAAAACCTACAACCTGTACGACAAGTTATTTTATTTTACTTTATATTTGGAAAATTTGCGCCAACAGTCCAAACCATTCGTCATCTTCTATAAACAGTCCAAAAAATTAATAATCCTTGAGCAGTCCAAAAAATTGAAAATCCATTAACAGTCTAAACTGTTACCCCAATCTTCCATAAACAGTCCAAGTGACCTGGTAACCCGTTGTAACAGGTTAACTAGAGGTCACGGACTAGCATGGGACCTTTTTAATGATTTTTTTCCTTTTTTGTTCATACTGTTTGAAAAACCTTTTTAATTAACTTTAAAAAAAAAAAAAAAGAACAAAAAACAAATACCCTTCCCCCCACCCACCCCCACCCCCACCCCCACACTGGCCACCCCTTCCTACACCCACACTACCACCCCCATTCAGCCCCCCATCCTCATATTCACTTCCAATTTCCACAAATTCACCAAACCCAATTTCCATTTCCACCAATTCATCAAACCCAATTCCCATTTCAACCAATTCATCAATACCCACTTGGATCTAGTTCAGATAATGAAAATTATAAAAGGATCACAAAACATTGGAGCACAAACCTACACCAATTCAGCATCAAAGGAGCATTAACCCGCACCAATTCATCAAACCCAGTTCAGTTCAGATGAGGGTTTTGGAGCCGATAGTTGGGTTTCGGGGATGAGGCCGGATGGAGTTTCAGGGGGTCGGCAGCATTTTCGGGGCCTGAGGGTGGAGTTTTTGTGGTGGCGGGTTTTGGAACTGTTGCTTTTTCACAATGGGGATGGGTTTGGGGAAGGGTGCGATGGTGTGGAATGGTGCGGGGATGGAAGTCGTGGTTGTTGCGTAGTTTTGTGGTGGGGTTGTGGTCGTGAGGTGGTGGTCAGGTTGGTCATGTAGTAGTGGACTTAAGGTTAAGGAGAGGAGGGAGGAGGAGGGAGAAGAAGGGATGCTGGGTTGGGTTGGGTTTTTTTTTGAAGTTAAAAAAGGTTATTAAAAAAAGAGAAATAAAAAACAAGTTTTACCTGTTATAATAAGTCAACCGGTTAATGTGACTGTTTTTTGGAAGATTAGAGTAATATTTTGGACTGTTCCCGAATTATCAATAGTACAGACCTTTTATAGAAGATGGCCAATAATTTGGACCGTCATGGCGTCAAATTTTTCCTTTATATTTTTATTATTAACTTTATTCCCACAACCTTCTCCACTCTCCACCGGCTCACACAACTCTCCCTCCTCCATAGCTCCATCATCAGCCATCAGCTCATCACCAACAAACAACTCCCTTAATCCAAACTCAATTGTGAAACACTTGTGAATTAATACTTACAAAACCACAACACCACCGCGAATAAAATGGGAGAGGATGAAAATCAACCTCAGAAGTCGAGCTCCCAACAATAGCGAAAGTTTTCAAAACTAGAAGGCAAAGTAGATGATAACAAGAGCAACAGGGTCTAGGCAAAGATTTCTGCCTAATCTCGCCATCAGGTTGTAATATTATCGTCGGAGCTCGCCGCACTGAGCGCCTCTGTTAAGATCGTTAACGTAATGTAAATAGGCTTTAGTATTATTAGCTTGGGCTTTATGGTGGTTTTATCTACTTTGGCCCAATATTGTATATTAGAGGATGTATATATAGCTAAACCTAATTAATGAAAAGGAGAGAGATTATTTCCAACTTTACATGGTATCAGGCCAAACGGCAAGGCTAGACTCTGAACCTCCTGCTCACCATGACTGGCGGTGAAGATTCCGGCATGGGTGAGCGAGAGATGGGTATTTTCCCCATTCTCGGGGGCTCTCATGACAGTTCTGGAATTGTAATTACTAGTGCCGTGACAGTAGGCGCTGTTGGTCGAACTCGAGGCGCCGAAGCGAGAGCAACGTCGACTGGGAGCAACGATAAAGGTGCTGGCAGCAATAATGTGGGTAGTGTGTGCAGCGAGATTGTACCTCCCGCCATAACTGAAGCTCAATGGCAGAAACTTTTTGCCATGTTTGGTAATGAATTAGTGAAAATAATAAGGAGCATTTATATGGTGAGTGCTCTTCTAATTCATGATCATCGACTCCGGAGCTTCACATCATGTAACTGGTAATTTTAATTTACTATCTCATGTGACGGACATGGTTGAATGTCCAGCTGGTCTTCCGGATGGTACGAAGGCATCGTCTACAAAATATGGTCGTGTATGCTTGGCACCGGGTTTAGTACTAAAAAATGTTTTATACGTACCAAAGCTGAATTGTAGTTTGATTTCCATTACTCATCTTGCTGATGATTTGAATTGCATTGTCCAATTCACTAAACATTTTTGTGTTATACAGGACAGACACTTGAGGACTTTGATTGGAGTAGGAGAACGGCGAGACGGACTCTACTATTTTCGCAATGTTCCCAAAGTTCAAGCGACGAGTGTGAACGGGGGAATAATCCGGAGCTGTGGCACAAAAGATTAGGACATCCTTCAGACAAAGTAGGGCGATCTCTTCCTTTTATTAGTAGCTCTAGATCAATTTTAAATAAAGCATGTGGTGTGTGTCACCAAGCTAAACAAACTAGAGATAAGTTTCCCCTTAGTGAAAATAAGGCAAATTATCGCTTTGAAATGATACATTGTGATCTTTGGGGGCCTTATCATACACCCTCTTCTTGTGGAGCTAAATATTTTTTGACCATTGTTGATGACTTCTCTAGAGCCGTGTGGGTGATTTTGTTGCTTGATAAGACAGAAGTCTTTAAGATGTTTAAAGATTATTTTACTATGATAGTTCGTCAATTTGGTGCTAAAGTGAAGGTAGTCCGTAGTGACAATGGTACTGAATTTAACTGTATGAAAGAATACTTGGTGTTGAGAATGGCATTTTATTTCAATCTTCTTGTGTGGGAACTCCTCAACAAAATGGGAGTAGTGGAGAGAAAACACCGGATATCCTAAATGTCGCAAGGGCCTTGCGTTTTCAAGGAAATTTACCAATTGAATTTTGGGCGAATGTGCTTTATCTGCAGGTTATTTACTTAACCGAACTCCCACCCCCTTCTGGTAACAAGACCCTTATGAAATATTATTTGGTGAACCTCCTTCTTTGCTGAATTACGTGTGTTTGGGTGTTTATGTTATGCTCATAATCAAAAGGCAAAGGGGACAAATTTATGAGTAGAAGTAGGAGATGTGTTTTTGCGGGTTACCCTCATGGAAAGAAAGGTTGGAAACTCTATGATTTAGATACGGGGGATTTTTTTGTCTCTCGTGACGTAAAATTTTATGAAAATGAGTTCCGATATGCCAGTATGGAAACCTTGAATGATAGTAATGCGCATTCTCCAAATCATGTGACTGCCCATTACTTGATGATGACATTGACGGTGAACATGTTGAAAATGATAATGTTGATAATGCTGTTGCTTCACATGAATCACATCATGATAATGTTGGAGTTGATGATGTGCATGATGTTGAGGAGTGCAAGGGCATGGTTTAGAAGTTGAGGAGGTGAGTGATGCTTTGGGTGATTTGGGGAATGAGGTGGTGGTTGCTGGCAGCAACGTAGGGGGCTACAGGTGGTAGATGGTCAACATGCCATGCACTTCTAATGCTGCTGGTGTTATGAGGGAGGAGGCAGTGGCCACTCCTAAAGTAGATAATGGTGAAGAAAAGGGAAGAGGCAAGCGTCAGAAATTTGCGTCATCAAGATTGCGTGGATTTGTGACTAGACATTGCAAAAGTGAATTCGTCTCCCACTCCGTATTCATCTACTCCTCATAAGTCCTCAGGTATCCCTTATCCTATTGCACATTTTGTGAATTGTGACCGTTTTTCTATGGGACACAAAAATTTTCTTGCAGCTGTTTCAGCAGGTACGGAGCCTCAATCTTTCAAAGAGGCTATGAAGGATCCAGGATGGTGCGAGGCAATGCGGAAAGAAATACAAGGATTGGAGGATAACGGTACTTGGATCATGGAATCACTTCCTCCTGGAAAAGGGCTCTTGGAAGAAAGGGGTCTATAAAGTGAAATATAATTCCGATGGAAGCATTGAACGTCGTTGGCTCGTTTGGTGGTATTTGTAATCATCAGGTTGCCGGGACCGATTATACAGATACTTTTGCTCCAGTGGCCAAAATGACTACAGTGCGTACTTTTCTAGCCGTTGCCGCGGTTAAGAATTGGAGTTGCATCAAATGGATGTGCATAATGCATTCTTACATGGGGACCTTTCCGAAGAAGTGTATATGAAATTACCTCCCTGATTTCAGGGTGCCAAACCGGATCAGGTTGTAGACTGCGCAAATCCTTATATGGTTTAAAGCATGCACCTCGATGTTGGTTTGCGAAGTTGGCACACTCTTTGCGAAAGTATGGCTTTAGCCAATCCTACTCCGATTACTCCTTGTTCACTCTCCATCAGGGTAATGTTCAAATTAATGTTCTTGTATACGTTGATGATTTAATTCTATCTGGGAATGATTCCCCTGCTTTAACTGCTTTTAAGAAGTACTTGTGTGCATGTTTTCATATGAAAGATCTTGGTGTATTGAAATATTTTCTGGGAATAGAGGTGGCTCGTAATCAGGAAGGAATTTATCTTTGTCGAGAAAGTATACTCTCGATATCATATCTGAATCTGGCTTGCTTGGTTCGAAACCGGCTAGTTTCCCTATGGAACAAAATCATCAGTTGGTTTGTTCAACGAGTCCTTTGTTTCCATGTTGAACAATATCGGAGGCTAGTTGGACGTCTCATTTATTTGGCATTCACACGGCCTGACCTGGCCTATTCAGTTCATATCCTATCTCAGTTTTTGCATGAACCACGGCGTGATCATTGGGATGCCGCTTTACGAGTGGTTCGCTACTTGAAAGGTTGTCCAGGTCAAGGTATTCTCCTTCGTTTTGATTGGGATCTACATTTGTCTGGATGGTGCGACTCTGACTGGGCTAGTTGCCCTACCACTAGACGTTCGTTATCGGGTTGGTTGGTTTTTCTTGGTCGTTCCCCGATTTCATGGAAGACTAAGAAACAAGTGACAGTTTCACGTTCTTCCGCCGAAGTTGAGTATCGATCCATGGCCGCTGCTACTTGTGAGCTCAAATGGCTTAAGGGCTTGCTCCTTAGTCTTGGTGCGCACCATCCTCAAGCCATGAACTTGTATTGTGATAGTCAGTCCGCGTATATCTTTCACAGAATCCTGTTTTCATGAACGCAGCGAAACATAGGCGATTGTCATTTCTTGCGTGATGTGTTCAGGATGGCACTATTAGTCCTTCTCATGTCCCCACGAACGAGCAAGTAGCGGATATTTTCACTAAAGCATTGGGAAAACGTCAATTTGATTATCTTCTACAAGTGGGCATTTGTGATTTATATGCCCAACTTGAGGGAGTGATAACACCGTTAACGTAATGTAAATAGGCTTAAGGATTATTAGCTTTGGGCTTTAGTGGTTTTATCTACTTTGGCCCAATATTGTATATTAGGATGTATATATAGCTAAACCTAATTAATGAAAAGGAGAGAGATTATTTCCAACTGTACAGCCTCAAATCTCTGCACCATCTTGTTTCAATTACTTTGTTGGGTAGTAGGGGTAGCCATATTCAATGATAAAATTCTTGTTTTATTTATCCACATTTCTCACTCAATGTCACAATCTCCAGCCCAAACTGTCCAATCCTAAAGCCTCATAACTCATTACTAATCCTAAATCTGAAAAATAATTGAGTTGAATAATAGTGATAATTCAGGGAATTTAAAGGGTTTAAGCTGGCAAATGGGAATGACATAGCTGATGCAAGGTGCAAACAACCAACATTAACAATTATAACACCAATAAGATGCAGTAATATTGAATTTCAATTTCTGAAAACAAATGAAATAGTAAGCAAGTTAGGCATGAAGGAAACACATGTAAAGTAGAAAGAGATATAAAGGATTAATGATGAATTTCAATCAGTAATATTCTGAATTAGATTCCTCTGCCTTCGTCGCCGCCAAACTTGCACACACTCCAGGTTTATGGCTTTTGGTTGTTAACTCTACAATTCAATCATCAATGTCAATGCCACCAATAGTTGATGATCTTTGCTTTATAATTGAATTCTTCTGCAATCTATAAATTTCAGTCAATTGATGAATCGAAGGAGAGTTGATTTGAAGAGTGGTGAGTCGAGTTGGAACGTGGAAGCTGATGAGGGAGAGAGGATGGAAGAGCAAAAAAGGGAGGTTGAATTGAAGAGATGGATAGCAGCAATGTGGTGGACGGTGGTGCTGTGGAGTGTGATGTGGTGGCTGGCTGGCTGGGTCAGTTGAGGAGTAACAGGAGAAAGGGTGGTGAGGAGGGAGAGAGAGACAAAAGGATAGCATGTGTTTGTCAAAAAAAAAATACTATTATATTAGTAATTAAAATGAAAGTAAATAAAGAAAATTTTATAAAAAAAGTCTGACCAATCACATATCAACAGATGTTATATTTAACCTACTAAACAAGTTATTAACCCTCATGATTAAAAGTAGAAGATACATCTACAAACTTGACTTATTGTAAAATTAATCAAATGTTAACTTATTTTTAAGATTGAGTTGAGGAGAAGAAATTCAGTAGAAAATGTTATTTATTCTAGTAATAGAAGAGAGCTCTTAGCACTAAGAGTGACTTATTTAGAACAAATTTTCCTATAATTACGATGAAATAATAAATTCTGTCATTCAATTACTTCTTATAAGTTATAACACCGAAAATGTTTAATGGTTGTATACTGGTACAAGACTCAAAACTGATAGCCTCGATGATGAAGTGAAAGATCTATAAACTCATCATATATATATATATATATATATATCAAATAAAAGATTCTTAAAATGAGAAGGGTCGGTGCGAGGTGATTTTTTGCATATTTTTTGAACTGGATGTGTATAACTTTTAAACTAAATGTGCATTTTTTTTACGATGTGCATTTATTTGAACTAAATGTGCATTTTATCTTTTTAGAGTATAAACTTACAGCTCGAGAAGTGAAATATGCATAACTAATTCAAATAATATGCACATCTAGTTCAAAATAATGCATATTGATCCTTCTCACCCCTTCACTTTAAGATCCTTATCACCGGATCCCACCTCTATATATCTATTTAAATATTATACTTCCTCCGTTTTTTTCAATGACTACACTTTACATTCTAGGAACTTTCAAATTAATGGCCCACTTCATTTTTCCCTTGAAAAACGGAGTGAAGTACAATAGTATTATATCTTAGTTAGCTCACCTTAATAAAATACTAATTAAGTAGATGACTCATGTGTACTATAATGATAAACTATATTTATATATTACTTTGAGTATCACCTATTAGTTATATTTAATTATTGTAGTCTACATGTTTGCGCGTGGTATCACGAGAACCATGTTATTCACTGGTCTAAATATATATATTGTTAATAGATCTTATACACTAATCTTTACTATTTTTTCATTGATCTAATGTATTGATGGATTAATCTTATACACTAGGATTACCTATTGTATAAATTAACCTTATATATTGGTGATTGATCTACTACATTGATCTTAACTATCTTATACATTGAACAAGTATGTTGATGATTGATCTGATACATTGATCTGGAACTATCTTTTAACGTATTGGTGATTGGTCTAATACACATATACATAATCGTAACTATCTTAAATGTATTGGTGATTGGTCTAATACACGGATACACTAATATTATCTTAGTTAGCGCGTCTTACTAGAGTACTAATGCACGGATACATTGTTTTCGGATCAGAGATATAATGTTAACTTAATCGATCCAAGTCTATCTGACCCAAATTTGATTGACTCGAATTAGTCTGATATGATATTAACTTGAATCGAACATAACATGATCCGTACATAACTCGATCTGAGATTGACCCGACCTAGACCCGAAACGAGATCGATCCGACCTAGACCCGATCCGAGGTTAACCTGACCCGAGCATAACCTCGATTCGGGGTTGACGTGACCCGATCATAACCCGAACCATAATTGACCTGACCCGATTAGAGGATGATTCGACCCGGACATAACCCACCTCGAGATTGACTCGAACCGAGCATAAAATGATCCGAGGCTGACCCGACCCCATCATAACCCGATCTGAGGTTGACCTAGATAGACATAGACTCGACCCGAACCCGAAATTAACTGGTCGTAACCGGGCCCAAACCTGACCCGAACAAAACGACCCACTTCTGACACGACCCGAACCCGACCTAAATCCGAAAGGAGATAGACTCGACCAACCCGAAAATAACTCGACCCGTACCCACCCCGCGATCTTCTCCTGGTTGGATAATCGAATCCGACCCGACCCGAGCTACACTCGACCCAAGCGACGCCCGACCCGAGCTACACTCGACCATGCGACGCCCCGACCCGACCCGACCCACACACCGACTTGACAGCCATACACATAGGTGCAATTTTTCACTATGAATTTTTTTCATAACTAAACCAGTTTTGATGCAAATGCTAGGCCACGATTTGAGGAAAGGGGTGGAATTATTATTAAGATAGAAGCTGTTATTTTGAGAAGGGCTTATTAAGAGAGTCATTATTCACAGTAGTGAGACTTCATGTTTTTCAATGAAGGCGCAAAAATTAAATATTATAAAACGTAAACCTGAGCCTTCACTGTACGGTATTCACGTAAAAACTTTTATTCGGACGAAGAGAGGGAAATATTTTTTGGTTTAACAATATTCAAGAAAAAAATCAAATAGTCTTGTAGATGTCATGTACTACCTCCGTCCCAAATTAAATGCAACAATTCACCTTAATATCTGCCGAGATATAACTTTAACGGTTAATATCTACTATAATATATAAGTAAAAATTATAAAAGTTGATATTACGAAAGTATTTAAGAGACGAATATGTCAATATCTCACTTGACTATCAATTCACCTTTAACGCTTGCCGAGATATAACTTTAACGGTTAATATCTACTATAATATATAAGTAAAAATTATAAAATGTTGATATTACTAAAGTATTTAACGAGACGAATATAACAATATCTCACTGGACTATGTTTTTCATTATGTGTAAAGCTCAAAGCTTAGTCAAAGACATACTGTGAATAGTGAAAAATATTGACCGTTGCGATTTAATTGGGAACTAGGGTACCTTTAAAATCAATGAATGAATTATTATTTTAATAAATGCACTTCCACAAATCCCAACATGAATAGCTTACGAGAAATAGTGACAAATACTTCCTCCGTTGCGTTTTTAATATATCGGACAATTTCTACATAAAGTAGCTTTCAAATAGTTGTGACACTTTTCTAGCATCGCATTTATTTCTCTCTATCTCTCTCGTAACATATGTATCCCCTTTTCAATTTCTTTCAATATCTCTCCCTTCAAATATTATCTGCCATCCAGTAAAATAAAAATGTCATAACTAAGTTAGAAATTTGCCAATGGACCTTTTAAAAAAACATTTTCAGTAGAGGCCCTTAAAAAATCCGCTTTAAAGGCCAAAAAAAAAAAGTTTGTATAGGAGGGACCTTATCTGCTAATTAATACCTAATTAAACACTAATTATATATTAAATATAACTAAACAAAATTATATCTAATAAATTTTCCCCCTCTCTCTCTGCCATACCCACCACCAGCAGACCATCACCCACATCTCTCTCCCTCTTTCCACTATCAGGCGCTAATCAATATCGGATACATGCATATATTCATCACTCACTTTAGTACATCTATGAAAATGACAGTACATTTCTTATGGATGTTAGGATATTTTAATATATATGGGAGACATTTTTTAATAAAATGCCAAATACAAACTATATAGTTATATAGCTGTGAAAATATCTGATTTTTATATACTACGTTTCTCAATAAATGTACTGCCATTTTCATGAAATACAACCATTTTGCTGGAATGTACTGTCAAAAAGAGCCAGATGGTTACATGCATATATCCGATATTGATTAGACATTAATTTTGTTTAATTATATTTAATATATAATTAGTGTTTAATTAGGTGTTCACTAGCAAATAAGGTCCTCCTCACAAACTTTTTTTGTTTTCGCCTAAAAGCCAATTTTTTAAGGCCCCTCTCACAAAATGTTTTTTTTTAGGTCCTTTTGATAAATTTCCCACCAGAAATAAAATAAAAAAACTGAGGAAGTAGTACCCCTCCGTAACATAATACTTGCAACACATGGACTAGTGAGAATTCCTAGGCAAAATTTATTAATGATGGATAAAAGGTAATTGAGAGAGGAGGAGAGACAATGACATGCGAGAGAAAAAGGAGGAGAGAGAGAAAAACAAAAACAAGATATACAAAAAGGGGACCATATATAATTTAACGTTGAAAACTTCACCATAAGAAGAAAGTAGAAATTGTTGCAAATATTATGTTACACCTATTTTAGAAAATGTTGCAAATAATGTGTTACGGAGGGGTATTAGTTTTCCTGGAGAGGACTACACAGTAAAGAAAGGCCAGAAGTCCCCAAACTGCTGAGATCTTGAGGCGTGTTCGGCACTAGCCAAGAGCGTATATTAGACGAGGTTCAAACACTACTCTAATTTTATATATGTGTTGGACCACCCCTCCACCTTGTCCCATTTTTTGATGGTATCGGTGCATACAGGCGTACAGTGATTCGAATGCTCATCATAATGATTGAGAATCTATTTTTTTGTTTATTTAAAGCAACGCAATAGGTTGATAATCACTCCATACAAGGGGGATCATAGTTATGATGGTTTATGATGTCTTTATTTTCCGCTTTATCTATAAATTACTTTATGGAAAATATATAAAGCTTCTATCTTTGCACCAAAAATTATTTGTTTGTTCGTTTTTATGAAGAGATTTATTTGTTTATTTTTAGATCTCTTTTTCTTTTGAAACTCATAAAAAATAATATGAACTATAATCGGTGTTTTCAAAGATATTCTTGCTATATATTACTCTAGAATAACCTATACTTTAAGAGTGTTCTATAAAATGTTATACGGAAATCTATACTAGATAATAAAACATTCGAAAAAGGTTACCTACCACATCGCTCCACGTTATTATTATTTATATAAAATTAATAATTTATTTTTTAATAAACAACAATAACTAAAAAATTATATCCTAAATAAAATATTACATTCCTTATCTAAAAATGCGATCACTATCAAATTATAAAATTAATCATAACTTCAATTTCAAATCTCATAAAATTATAATTTTTGGAATCATAGATTCACCTTTTAAAATACTTGCACTTGTATCCACTTATGATACGTTTTGTTAGTCTACTACCTTGTTCCGAGCTTTATTAGTATATGATCGGGAAAGAATAAAAAAACATTAACTGTTTATTATCATATGTAATTATTTATTTATGTTATCATAACTTATCTTATTATTCAAAAGAATATCATTTATTGAAGATAAATGCATGCATAAAATGCTTAATATACATAGACCTAGTAGCTACGTGTACCATTTGTCTTTATGGGGGGAAGGAGGCTAACAACTACTTTCGCCAAACACTAGAATTTTAACAGCTACCTTCATACCAACTAATAGTACTAGTACACAGCTAGCAGCTACTCCGATTAGCTACAGCTACCCGACAACTATAGATACCTCACTTTAATATGGCATGAACAGAAACTGGCAGTCTGAGACCCAATGACTCAATGCTAATTGGAAGGAGGAAGGGCGATATTCTTCTGCTGGATGATGCTCCACTGTCACTACCCGAACCCCCCCATACCACTAGACCATGTAAGCTCCAAACATTTCATTCTTTTTCTAAAAGCTTCCTGGATTTCTTGGGAAATTAATGGCTTCCACTGTCATTTCTCACCTAAAACTTTTAATTTTCGTAGACATATCTTACTTTCAATCTAAGAAATCAAAGCATAGCTCAACACCTTGGAGGTCTAGTTTAGGGTTTAAGCTTCATTGTGCTTCAACTACATTGTCTCTGCCTTCACAAACCTCCAATTTCGTCAATGGTAGTAGGAAAAGAGATATCGAAGCACCTTACTCCTCTGTTTTAAGATCTTTAGATTGGGAACAGGATGTCGAAAAGGCCCTTAATTTGTATGTGGGTAAATTGAGTCCTAAAGAGCAGACTGTTATTCTTAAAGAGCAGAGTAGCTGCAAGAGAGTTGTCAGGTTGAAAAACAAACCGACGAGTCCCTAACAAGACCCATTACATTTTGGTGTTAAGAACATTGGGTCGAGCTCAGAGATGGGATGAGTTGCGCCGGATGTTGGATTGAAATGGCAAAACATGGTGTTTTGCCTACTAATAATACTTATAGTATGCTTGTTGATGTTTTTATGGAAAAGCAGGACTTGTGGAAGAATCTCTTTTGTGGATCATGCTTACAAGCCAAGGGCATATTTCCCGATGAGGTGACTTCAGCACAATGGAGGCGCATAAAGATGCTGCTGAATTTGATAGGGCTGACAGGTTTTATAACGATCAGGTGATACTGATTTTCAGCTGTCTGGATGATGTGAATGATATCCAATTGCAATCTAAGTTGAAATCTGCAAGTTTGAAGCACTTCCTGTCAACAGAATTTCTTTTAAGATAGGAAGGTGCTTGACTTCTAAGAAGGAAGTTCTAGAAACAGATCAAACTGTTCGTAAACCACAACTTACAGCTACCTATAATTTTGATTGATTTATACGGAAAAGCTGGTCGTTTATTTGATGCAGCGGATGTGTTCTCTGACATGTTGAGATCAGGGTGGCACCTGATATAAACATTCAATACTCTCACTCACATTTGTGGAACTCATGGCATTTGTCAGAGGCTGAAGCATTGCTGGACAAGATGGAAGAAAGAGGAATACCACCAGATACTAGAACTTATAATACTCTTCTTTCTCTTCATGCTCAAGCTGGAAATATTGATGCTGCCCTGCAATGGTACCAGAAGATTAGAAAGGTTAATCTTTTCTCAGATGTTGTAACACAAAGAGCTGTGCTCTATATGTTGGTAGGAGAGGAAGATGGTTCCTGAAGCTGAAGCTGTGATTAGAGAGATTGCAAAGTGTAATAAACGATTGATGAGCATTCTGTACCAGGTATTATAAAGATGTATGTGAGTCGAAGGACTGCTTTATCAGGCACAAACGTTTTTGGAAGAGTGTCAAGTCGATGGAGGAATGTCATCAAAGACATATGCAGCACTTATGGATATTTATGCTGAGAAAGGAATGTGGTCTGAAGCTGGAACAGTATTTTTTATGCAAGAAGGACTTAAGCATGGAGCAAAGGATGTTTTGGAATATAATGTGCTGATCAAAGCATTTGGTAAGGCAAAGCTCTATGAGAAGGCACTTTCAGTCTTCAAGG
This sequence comes from Patellifolia procumbens, assembly GCA_947645195.1. Classification (NCBI taxonomy): domain Eukaryota; kingdom Viridiplantae; phylum Streptophyta; class Magnoliopsida; order Caryophyllales; family Amaranthaceae; genus Patellifolia; species Patellifolia procumbens. The sequence goes on from CANSGD010000908.1 coordinate 358,827, forward strand.
GTATGAGGAATTTCGGTACATGGCCAGATGAGTGCACTTGTAATTCTTGATACAAATGCTTGCAGGAGGTAATTTCGGGCAAGCAAAGGAGGCTTTGATCCAAATGCAAGAAGCTGGGTTGAAGCCACACATGCAAACTTTTCTTCTGTGATTGCTAGCTATGTACGTCTAGGCCTGTTATCTGATGCCATCATTGCATTCCAAGAAATGGTGAAGGATGGGCTAAAGCCAAATCAAGTTGTTTACGGAGCTCTGATTAATGGCTTTGCTGAAGCTGGTAGAACTGAAGAAGCTTTACACTACTACCGCATGATGGTAGATGATGGGATTACTGTAAACCAAATAATCTTGACTTCCCTCATCAAGGCACATAGCAAAGGGGGCAACCTGAAGGGGCCAAAGAGATGTATGAACTGAATCAGTTGCAGGATGGTCCTGATATAGTTAAGTCAAATAAAGGATCAGTCTATATGCTGATCTTGGAATAGTTTCTGAGGCTAAAGCAATCTTTGATAGTATGCGACATAAAGGGTAGGCAGATGGTATCACATTTGCCTAAGGATGAATTTGTACAAGAACATGGGGATGCTTGATGAAGCTGCTGAAGTTGCTGAAGAAATGAAACAGGCTGGTTTACTCACAGATTGTCCATCATTTACCAAGGTAATGGCATGCTATGCAACAAATGGCCAGCTCGCGACCCAAACAAAATTGTTGTATGAGATGGTGGTCAAAAAATCTTGCTCGATGCTAGTGTTCTCAAAGTATTATTCCTTATGCTGAAGAAGGCTGGTTTGCCTGGTGAAGCATGCCAGCAGCTAGAAGCATCATACCGAGAAGAGAAACCTTATGTTGTGGCAAGCTGCCATGAAATGTGTTTTTACAGTTGTAAGGTTCCACGCTTTAGCTATTGAATCGTCCCATGCTTTAACGGGAGCCGAAAAACCTTGATCCTTTAGTTATAATGCAGCAATATATACTTATGCTGCATGTGGAGATACTGACAAGGCTTTGAATCTTTTTATGAGGATGCAAGATGAGGGGCTTCAACCAGATGTCGCTACTTATGAACACCCCGCTAACTGTTACGGAAAATCCAACAGGCCCAATAGTGCTAAACGGATATACGGTCAGGTGAAATATCGGGAGATAAATACGAATGAGTCCTTAATGAATGCCATTGTAACTGCTTATAGAAATGCCAACAGGCCTGATCTTGCTGAAATGGTAAGGAAAGAGATGAAATTTGGTTTTGATTCGAATGAATATTCTGATTCTGAAATTGAACTGGATTATGGGTATGAAACCTAAACTACCTACTGCTTGCAACCGTTTAAAGGAGAATGATTACCTCATGAATGGCATATCTTATAGTGTGTAGATGTATTTTCTAGCAAAAAATTTAGATTTAGTGAAACATATGCATTAATAATACTCCACACACCCCCCCCCACAACCCCCCCCCCCCCCAACCAAGAAGTGAAATTGTTGCTGTAAAACCATTCTTCTTGAATATGACGGAACTTGAGATTTGTTAAATTTATAATCATAATTCTTATCACACTGGATCTGGCTCATCTCAATCGCATTTCAGTTGATTTTTCAGTCTATTTTGGAATCGGTTGCGTTGTTCCTATGTCCTGGCTCCAAAAGTGTTGGGGATTTGTTCTAATGTCCTGGCTCCAAAAAGTGTTGGGGATTTGTTAATTTTCTGCCTTTCACAAAGTTCTTGTAATATCGAGATACCCACTAATTATCTTGTCGGACTAGATCTTACTCTTAGTATAGTGTTTATTTCTTTCATTTCAAATGAATTTTGCTCCTTGTGCGACTGAGTTCAATGATCTAGAGGGAGAGCAATTCAAAACTTAAGGCTAGAAACTCAGAAAGAGTCGATTCGTTGCACGACACAATTTGACATTTTTCCTGTCAGCATGAGTGATACAAGTTTTGTCAAATGTCAGTGTTCATCATTATGTCAGTAATTTGTTGATAATATCTTTGTGTGCATCACTAAACCTATGCACCAGATATCAGCCGGGATTGGTCCACTGAAAACCCTGTTTACCTTGCATAGCACTGTAAATGTTCTAAAACTTAAGCGCTTGAATCTAAGGCCAGTGATATTGACAAACTTAAATACACAAGTCTATCATATATATTCGAATCATATGTATTAATGTATTATGGTAACAGAATTTTGAAAGGATAGCATAGAAGCTGATTACTATGAGCTGTGGGACGATGTTGTTTTTGTGGGTGACAAACTGATATGGTGGGAGTTTGATTTTAGTTAGTTTTTCATGGTGTATATGTTTGTACGCATTGTAGAGGTGTAGTTTTTATGAATCCTCAACTGAGTGCTACCCCCACCACCCAAGTCAGATGCATGCATTGTAGAAGAATAGTTTCTATGAATCCTCAACTGAATCCTATCTACCCCCTCCGTATCAAAAAAACGCAACGCTAGGGGAGCCACAGGAACCTGTGCAAAATTTCATTGTAATAGCCCTGTTTAGAGCACCTTTATTAATTATTAATTATGATATTAGCTTAATTAATTTCTGAAACCCTTGTGTTTTAAATGAAAACTTATATTTGATTTTTTATTATTATTAAAAAGCTGTGTTGTATTTATTAACGTAATTATATTAAATTATTTTAGTGTAATTACTTTTAACAGATCGAGTTCTATATTAATTTAAGAAACGGTTTGAGCTATCGTTTTAATGACATGTATATTTTACAATAGTAAATTAAAATATACTTATGTATATTTATATTTGATTGGGTATTTTATTTATAAAAGAAAAGAAAAAAAGAGAAATCAAAGAGTGAGGTTAGGCGTGGCATATAAGGAGAAGGGAAGTGAGTATGCGAGAGGTTGAAATAAGAGTTGGTGAGCTCACTTGAATAAGACAAAAAAAAAGAGAAATCAAAAGTGGAAGGAAACTTGTTCTTCACAACAGGAACAGAAGTGACAAGAGAAAAAGAGAAGGGAGAGCAGGGGTCGGGGCGAGAGAAACAGAGGAGTAGAAGAGAGAGAGAGTTGACGGAGGAAGAAGGGAGGCGGACGGAGGCGCAGCTCCGGTGGGGGCGATGAAGAACGGCCGATCAGAGGCGAAGGAGGAATCCAAGAGGGAGCCACGGAGGCGTGCGCAGCAGCGGCGCGACGTTGTTACTCGGCCAAATTTCCGGCTAATAGATAGGGAATTAGGGAGTATAACTTCCAAAAATACCAAACCCTCTATCTATTTAGACGGGAAAGATTAAAAATTTGGGGTTTTCGGGGGAGGATTTAAGGAGTGCGCGAGGATGGTCACGCGAGCCACTGGCGACCACCAGCCGCTGTTCGACTACAATGTCCACCTACGCCACTTTGAAACCCTAACTGAGGTACTAAACACTTTCAAATAAAATTACTAATTCCTGATTTACTCAATTTATATAATTTTTCTTGCTAGATTTCTCAAATTGTTCAATGGATTATATGAAACCTGTTTGTGATGTTGTCCGAGATAGTATTATTAATTCCAATGGATACGAGGTATTGGTTCTATGCTTATGGAATTAGTGTGGTTTGAATATGATATTGCTTGATATTAGTTCGGAAATCCGGGTTCAATTAGAGTATGTAATTGTTGATGTTGGTAAAGTTGCTTCGAGAATCTGAATTATGAAGAGGATTGATTTTAGGTTATAGCCTTTGTTATGGGTAGAATAGGTTCATGAAATTATGACAAGATTCAAGCTTATGGTGGATGATGCGGTTCTTGGAATTGGAAGAAGAGTGGCAGATTCAAAATGTTGTCTAGTGAGAATCAGAAGTTTGGAGCAGGGAAGAATAAAGTTGTTAGGTTACTCTACATAATATGATTACTCTTGCGTAACTATGGTTTCAAGGATTTTCTTCACTCTTATAAATAAATTGGAGATTCAAGTTCAAAGAGTTCCACAAATGTTACCTAAATATACTCAAACATGTCTATCTTTAGTAAATAATCTAAGGAATCGGGTCATTAGTCAAATTTAATGATCAATAAAGTTGTCGTGAACAAGATAGATTGAAACTGAAGAAGTGAATAAGATACTCGACCAACCAGATAGCAAACGACCTAACTTGCTTATCTACTAGTTAACTGGGTCAAGTATAAAGGAGTGATGGGTTAATTTTAAACGAAAAGAAATAGAAGTTGGTTTAACGACTAATTAGCTAATAAGAGAACTTAAGATAGGAACCATATGTTAGTTGTAAGAGATTTCACGAGATGTATGTATAAATATTATAACATCAAAACAATGACCACTAGTGTGTGATTTGGCTTAAGAATAAAGATAACTAAAGTTATTAATTTAACCAGGAAAAGGATGAATAGGTCTCTTTAGAATCTGTCATGACACTTTTAAATAACATTAATGATCTTGAGATTAGTTCTAAATGGTTAAAAAGATAATGTAGCCAAAGTCATCCAGATAAGAACGGTAAAAGAAGTCTATGATGATAGTGATTCAATAAGTTCATTAATTGTGATAGGATTCTAATTAATAATTAAAATATGAAAGAATAAGAATACAAGAGGTTCAGAATAACTTGATATTGGTCTTAACACTATAACTAGTAATAATAGTTAATGAACTCGGAAACAAAATACCTAACTAGTTCACACTGATTTGGTAAGGAATGGTAGTATATATACATATATATATATATATATATATATATATATATATATATATATATATATATATATATAGCGGTGGAGAGATAAATCGAGATACGGGAACATCCTATTGGGTATTTAGAATCCAGTAATTGAGGATTAGTTATCAAAGGATATGGGAAAGATTTGAGTTAGCAGAGTCTAGTTAGAAGGGGTTAAGTAAGATAGTTGTTCTAGGTTATATTGAGATTGCTTGCTTATCAGGTTGAAGTTTCAGGCAGATGAAAATAGCTATGTGGGAAAGTGATTGTTGAACAGTTATGTTGAGGTTATTAAGATTAAGGTAATCATTTCGATCAATTTGGGAAAGACATTTGTTATGAAGGTCTTTGAGGCTACATATCAAGCTGAGGATGGGGTTGATCAAGTATCATGTATGCTAAGAATATATAATGAGATTAAAGTAAAATGATTTCCAAATTGATTATTTTTATATGAAACAAGATTTACGAATATTAAAGTGTGATATTTATGAGAATGTGTTACATTTGAAATGTGAAATTTGATAAGGGCATAGGCAAACAAGGTGAATGAGTCGCTACATACAACATTGGGAATACATAATATGAACAAGAATGGATAAATGAGTGTCGTGAACATGCACCCGGGTTAGGGGCTGGTAGTGCCTCACTGTTACCCAATCAGGGGAGGCTAAATCCTGACGTCAAGGACATGTCCAGTTGGGCCTTGCAAGGGCACATAAAAGGTGAGGTGACGACCAACAGTTTGGAGACAGCCGGTACGTTGTACCCTCCACAAACTTGCCCACCGAGATAAGAAATGGAAATGACTGAAGCTAGAAAGAAACTTAAATTTTTGAAAATAAGCCGAGTTTTCAAACAAATATTATATCGCTATTACCTTTCCTTATGAACTACGGATTCAATAAGAGTCAGATAACGCGAACATTGTTGGGGTGTGATTTGAAGTATATAGAGTTTATGTGAATTGTTGTGAAATATGTGATGATGTATTAAACAAAAGCCACCAAAGCATGTTTTACTTATTTTACTTGTTATAATTGAAGGCATGGCTGGCGGGAGTCAAACGCTTGTTTTGTCATTTCTGTATCGGTCACTTGGGGCCGGGGCAATATTAGTTTGTTCGGCCAACGTAATGTCTTAAAGCAGTTGATGCTGTAATTTTTATCATGAAACACTTTTATATGTATGGGCAATAGACGATCGACTTTGTAATAGTAAAATATTTAGTTATGTTGTAAATAGTTTTTAAATGAGAATTTGTAAAGTAGAAGCTGAGAATAGATGCTGGAAATATATTAAAATGATATGAATGTTCATAGTTTGGAAGCAAGTCCTAAGTTAAATTTTAGGCGGTCCGTATTTCAAACGGAGCTGCCAATTGTCAACTTTTATTATTTAATTAATACCATTCAGATCATTTAGATAACTTCATCTAATGTTAATGTTTTATAGTTAAAGCTTTAAAAAGTTCAAAGTTTTTAGAGTTCCATACTCGTCGTTTTAGGACGATGAGTGTGACGGAAATAGTCCGGATTAAGTTTCCTTGTCATGGGGTTTAATTAACCTGGAAAATAAATCCGAAAAGTCATATCTATGACGAGATTTAAGAAGATAATTAAACTTTGAACAAACCACCACCTTCAACTCCAACCACCATGCCCAACTTGACCACCACGTCAACCACCACCTTCTACTCCGACCACCATCTTCAACTCCGTCCACCACCACCCACCGACCACACCACACCACCAACCACAACCACCCACCAACTTCAACACACCACACCACCAGAAATTCGAAACCCTTCCCCAGATTTCCTGACCACCACCTTCATCACGCCAACCACCACACACCAACGACAGATTTCAGGACCTCCTCAAACCTGTATTTCGACCCCTTCCCCCCAACCCAGAAATTCGAATCCCTTCCCCCCAACCCAGAATTTCGAAAACCTTCCCCCAACCCAGAAAATTAAACCTCCCCCGCAACCCAGAAATTCGAAACCCTGCCCCAATCAAGAAATTCAAACATCTAACTCGACTTCCAACCCAAAAGGTGATTTTCGTGTATTCAGTGATCAAGGTGACATTGCAGATGGTTGGGGGATTCGATGAATCTCAGAATTGATCGAAGCAAAGTCATCATAATGAAGGTGACATTACAGACGAAGATGGTGATGGTTCGTGATTCGGGGTAGAAGCGGCTATGGTTGTGGTTTCTATGCGATGGTGTTTAAGGGGAAATTAGAATGTACGGTATGGTTGGGCAAATTACTAAATTTAGGTCGAATTTTATTAATTTTTAGCGAGTTGTAAGGATCATTAACTTTAATTGATTTTAGTTAAATTATAATGATAATTTGGGATGTTTTAATTGTAATTAAGTAATGGTATTTTTGTAATTAAAACAAAAAAATTACCTAAATTTAAAAATTGAAATCACAGATTTATTTTGTTACAATTAAATTAAAACAGGGAATTTTTCAAGCACGTATTGAGTATTTGACTTTATACAAGTTCAGGAGTCCAAAGGCGTATAACCGGGAAAGCAACTCTACTGACTCCCAAATTTACTTAAATAGACGAAAAATGAAAAACCGACCTATTACAAGTCAAAATCTTTTCCCAAAATAATGCTCGGCCAAGAAGACTTACCACTGCTTCACCACCCTTGTTTGCGGATTAATTGGGCCACCGTTATCGAAATAAAACATACCCGCTACATGAAGAAATCAATTTCGCTACTCGTATACGAATTTGTCTTCCAATTT